>CM055816.1:62210399-62238290 GCA_029582265.1 Zoroaster sp. YZ-2022
TTTTTTGGGTGAAAGGTGGGCAATTGTGTATCGTTTGGCAAGACAAAAAATCTGTAACACTTTTAACTAATGTAGGCAACACTGATTTGGCCAAAAAGCAAATTCGGTGTAATAAGAGCACAAGTGGATTTCGTGATGTTACGAAGCCCAATTGTATTGAAGATTACAACAACAAAATGGGTGGAACTGATCTTGCCGACCAATGTTTTCAGTACTACAATCATACACACAGAAGCTTGAAATGGTGGAAAAGAGTTTTTTTTTCCATATGCTGAATATCTGTATTGTCAATAGCAGAGTAATATTCACCAGCATAGCAGGGAACAAAAATGTCAGTAACCTTGATTTTCGTATAGGTGTAGCCCAGTGCTCCAGGACAATAGCGCCCTCTGTTGTCTGGATGTGACCAGTACACAACGTGTGTTGGCAGCCATTTTTTGTTATACCGTTTGTGTAAAGTTTGAGCCCGATTGGAAAAGAAATAATCATTATGGTCGTTTAATTTGATCACTGCATTTTTCATCGGCATCAAATAACTACAGATTTAAACCTGGGTGCAGTTGTTGGCTCTCAGGTAAGTTGCATTTTACACTAAAGTGTTATTTGGGGAAACTTTGCAAACATGTAAAGGTCGCATGTTTGACACTTGGTTTCTGTGCAGAGATTTTTATGTATAATGCACTGCCCATAGGTTGATTAAATACAGTGTATTGCCAGAAACTATTTTTGGTTCATGACTTGTATAGCTAGGTTTTATTCTGTTGAGAAATCATAGATTTTCAGAGAAAGATTAATCATTCCATTTAGATTTTATTAATTTGGCCCCTGTGACTCTTAGATATTCATAAAGTGATGGATATTCCATGATATTAGAATAATTTTGGATTTAAAGTTGCAAGGTTTAGACTGTTCATGTGGATGTTTATCCATGTGTTGATTATTGATATGTTTTACTCTCAGATCTCGGGTACATGTCTCAGACTCTGTTTCTCAGTTCTCAGCCTCATCTGTATGGGACTGTTCAGCTTGCTGAGTGGACACGCATTACTTTCCGTGACCCTGGGAGAACATTATTCCGTGAAGGAAGAACATTATTCCGTGAAGGAAGAACATTATTCCGTGAAGGAAGAACATTATTCCGTGAAGGAAGAACATTATTCCGTGAAGGATGAACTTTGAAGTGACTACAAGCAATGTTAGTACTGCACTGTTTATCATCATAAAGTCTCAGGATCGACTCAACATGCGGGAGTAAGGACACGACTCTGCGCAGGGATTGAGGAGCCGACGTCATAAGTTTTACATAGGTTGGATCACGTGACGTGGATCACAGCAAGGAACTTTATCCTTTTGTTGGAAAATAAAGATTTATTGTGCACAAACATTTAGAAAACCCAGGATCCTGGTTAAACCAATTAAAGTGGTTATTTACTGATTTTATTAAGCATTTATTGGTACCACATACTTTGGTGTTTACAAGAATTTAATGATTGTTCATGTTTGCTTCAGTGAGAAGAATTAAAATAGTTCGAGTTATATTTGCAACATAAATAAAAACGCGCTGAGCTGTACTCTGTGTGTGTTACATAATTGGCGATCTTGCCAGGACCAAAACCAAGCTTCCCTGCGGTTGCAAATTGAACTGATTTTAATTCTCTTCACCGAGTATTTCAATCTCTTCAACTGTCTGAGATTTGTATTTGTTTTGAATGGTACATTACAAGAGAGCCAACAACTGACATTTTTATCTACTGTACCTGTGCATTTTTTTCAAGCGCATGCGCGCACGTAAGCACATAATTTGCAGTGAGAAACATCTAATTTTCAATTTCTCCTATTTTGATAAAAGAAAATTTTGAGGTATATTTTTAGTAGTATGGCTAACAGTGCATCTGAACTTCACGAGATTGGCATGTCATGGTGTAAGAAGGAAGATGTGCGTCCCACCCATTCTCTTCTTCTGGTTTGTGGCGACATAATATCCAGTACTACAGACACACTAACGCTTGCGTTGTATCAAACCATCAATCACCTCATCAGTGTATCACGTCGTGACAAGGAAGACCAGACTCTTCTTCTCCTGGAGTTCGACCGGGCAGTAAACGATGTCAATCTCCCTCCAAAAGATGAATTGAAGGTTAGGGTAGCCGACGAACAATATTTGTTCGTGATACATCGATTTGAGTCCCCCCGAGCAGACAAGGTCACTATCGCTGAATTGATGTCTCGTGGGTTACTGCAGCCTCCATCCAAGAATGTTTCTTCTTCAGTAGAGAAGCAGCCTGACATTGGTGGAAACAGAGTAAAGCAAGTTCCAAAGGGAACAGGGGAGCCCGCCCTAGCCTTGAAGGAAGTTCTCTCCAAATGCACAATCTCCAACAGCCGGAGACTTCCCTCCGCTGGCTCAAAACAGCCACCCGAGATGAAGAGACATTTGACGTGGATAGAGATTGTGCAGGGACAATTGGAGGAAGACACCGATGAGTTAGACAGAGAAGGAGATTGGTGGAATAAACCCGTGCTCCAAGCAGCGAATCTCATAACAGACTACAGACGAGACAATCCCCAGGCAACTGCAGCTGACTACCTAACAGCGTTGGAGCTCGCTTGTGACACTCAGTCAGTAGAGGAGTTAGGCATTAAATTTCATTCTTCACACCAACAGAGAGAAAACCCTCCGAGTTCCTGACACGTCTTCAAGGACTCATCCGGAAGCTGATTCGAAGGGAGGTGCGTCACTGATAAGGCCAATGCTCTCCTGTTGTCTCAATTTATCCGGGGCACACTGTACAACGACATATTGCTCGTCAATCTGCGACTAAAAGACAAGATGAAAGATCCACCAACATATCTTGCTCTTCTTCAAATGGTGAGACGGGAAGAGGCCGAACAAGCAGAAAAGGTTATTCATAGAGAGCCTAAATCAGTTCCAGTTGCCCCGGCTACTCATCAGACAGCTAAGCAAGCCAAAAGCTGTAAGTTTGAAGACAAGGGTGACAAAGAGCGAATGAATAAACAACGTCCAAATTTCTGTTTCCAGTGTGGGTTGGATGGTCACTACCGTCCAAAGTGTCCTAATCCATCTGATCCGACTAAGGTCAATGAGGCGATTCATTTCTTTTTATTTGCAGGAAGCGCAAAGGGGCATCCCAAGGAGGCGGTGTGGTGCCCAAGAAGTAAGCCCTCTGATTTCCAGCCCAGCTCATACTGTAAACCAGGGACAGACATACCAGAGGGTTTGATCGGAAGCAAGTAATCAGGACATGCAATGTAGATGGGGTGAAGACAACTGCATTGTTAGATAGTGGATCACAAGTAACACTAATATACAAGAGTTTTTTTTATAGACTTAACAGATCACTTTTTCCCCTCAAAGACTTAGTTTTATGGCACGGGGGAGATGATGTAATGCTACTTAGGATGGACAGAAATCGATCTTGGGTTTGATAAGAATTTTGTGGACACAACTGGCATTTGGGCACTAGCTCTGGTTGTTCCTGACAGCAAAAGTGCTATGGACTACCAGTTGATAGTAAGGTCTGAATGCTGGAGTGTTCCAAGATTGTTATGCGACCGTTGACCAACTCTAAGAGGGTATCATGCGATGCTGTTTGTAACAAGATCTATGAGGACATCAGATGTTCAAGGAGGACCGGTTGGATGGTCTAATTGGGTGTGTCAAACTCAAGGCTGGAGCAAAAGTAATACTTCCAGCAGGTTGTACTCAACAGGTTTTCGGAGTGATCCGAAACAAATTTGGGAAGGCTGTGACAGGAATACTGGACTCGTTCAAACCGAATAGGTTACCTACAGGAGTAGTTGTCTCCTGTTCCCTTTGTCATGTCGACCGAGGGTTTGGTAAGGTGAAAGTTTGCCTCACCAACCAAACCGAGACTGATATTTCTCTGCACAGGAGGTGTATTATAGCTGGGGCGTACTTGACTTCCTGGATAAGTGATAACAGTGAATCAATGGATGATGGGCGACGTCATCAATGGCTAGAGTTGCAAAGTGTGAGGCCACTTCTTCAGCGGTGAGGCCAGGCCTTTGTAAGGTTAACAATGCACCTATCACTGACGAAGAATTTCGAAGTCTACCATTTGATTGGGGTCCGATAGATGCGAAGGAGAAAGAGCGAATACTGAAGATTGCATTTCAGAGATCCCAAGTCTTCTCCAGACATGAGTGGGACATCGGTTCGGCAGTCAGGCGTACCATGAAATTCGCTTGACCAAAGATGAACCTTTCGTGAAAGATCACGTCGGGTTGCCCTCGTGATTTGAAGGATCTTCGAGACCACTTACAGGGATTAATGGACATTGGAGTAATCACAGGGGTCCAGAAGTAGATATGCTTCACCCATTGTCATTGTTCGCAAAAGAATGGCCAAATGCGTCTCTGTATTGATTATCGGACTTTAAATTCACGCTTTATACCAGACCAATATGCAGTCCCACTTATTCAGGAGGCTTTAGACTGTCTGCATGGGTGTAACTGGTTCTCAGTCATCGACCTCAAGTCAGGATATTATCAGATACCCATGCACCCTGATGACAAAGAAAACGGCTTCACATGTCCCGTGGGGTTTTACCAGTTTGAGAGGATGCCGCAAAGGTGTTAAAGGCACCGCAACCTTTCAGAGGTTAATGGAGAGGTGCATGGCTGGTCTTAACATGGCGGAGGTGTTAGTCTACATGGATGACATAATCGTATTTTCTTCAACTTTGGAACAGATGGAGGAGAGACTTGCTAAGGTGTTCACCGTCTACAGAGAGTTGGATTAAAGGTTTCACGAACAAATGTCAGCTTTGTTGTACCTCGGTGCGATACCTTGGTCATGTAGTATCCAAAAGGAGCTCAGACAGACCCAGCGAAGGTTGAAGCATTGAAAACTTGAGCTCGTCAGAGAACGTCCGTCAACTACGATCTTTCCTGGGGTTTGCAGGCTATTACCGTTGAATTTATAGAGGGATTTTCAGTCATTGCTTGAAACCTTTGTTTCATCTGACCGGTGGAGTTTGGAAGACAAATTCTTCGACAAAGGACAACTCTGTAAATCCAAGAGCACCATTCGGATCGCGTTGGACACCTGAATGAATCGGCCTTCATGGAATTGAAAGAGAGCTGACTTTGTACTGCACCTGTGTTGGCATTTGCGGATATGTCCAGTCCGTTTATCCTGCATTGATGCCAGTCGTGATGGACTGGGAGCAGTCCTCTGTCAGGAAGTAGACCAGAAGGTTCGACCCATCTCTTATGCTAGCCGTAGTCTGAGCGGACTGAAAGAAATTACCCTGCTCATAAACTTGAGTACCTTGCCCTCAAATGGGCAGTCACCGACAAATTTAAGGACTACTTATATTCGCACGTGGCACAAAGGTCTTCACCGATAATAATCCATTAACATACATACTTACCTCAGCCAAACTAGACGCTACTGGGCACCGATGGTTGGCAGCGCTTGCTGCATTCGACCACAATTCACCTACAAGCCGGGCACTCCAATCAAGATGCTGATGCTTTGTCACGAAGACCTTACCCGCAATCTGTGAATCCTGAAAACTATGACCAAACTGAGACAATCCACGTCCTGGAAGCACGACTGCGAGGTGAGAGCGAGGAGAGAAACCAGACCTGCAACAAGGAACATGTTGATGCCATCTCTGCTCGTTATCTTGCAGATTCTGTCGCTAAGCCAATCTCAGTCTCAGAAGATGATCAATCTTTGGTGTATTCCATGGCAATGAGTGCTGATGCTGTTCCTTCGTTTACTGTAATCCAGAACCTGACATGCAGTTGACAGGACTGGATTATGTGGATTGGAGGAAGGAGCAAGAAGCAGATAATGACATCAGTCAGCTCATTAAGTTTGTCAAGGAGGAGCGCGACCAAAGGTTTCCCAAGATTTTTCCGTGAACTGAACACCATGCTTGGTCAGTTTAGCCGTTTTGTTTTGAAGGATGAAGTGTTGTATCGCAATTCGATTGATCCCTAAGGGATCAGTGCGGTCTCAATTGGTGTTACCAAAGGCTTACAGGGACAAAGCTATGCGAGGCTTGCACAATGACCTTGGACATCTGGGCGTGGAGAGCTGTTAATTTGGCAAGACCAAGATTCTATTGGCCCAAGATGATGTTTGACATTGAGGAATGGATCAAGTGTTGCTAACGATGTGTGACTCACAAAACTCCTGCTAAGATATCGGCTCCGCTGTAAACATCTCAACCACCTACCCTTTGGAGTTGGTATGCTTGGACTTTTGAAACTTGAACAGGACAGTGGTGCCCAATACATTCTGGTCATTACCGATCATTTTTCTCGGTATGCCCAGGCATATCCGACTAAGGACAAATCATCTCGGACAGTCGCTAGGTTGCTGTGGGAGAAGTACTTTTTGCATTATGGCCTACCAACCCGACTACATTCTGATCAAGGGCGAGAATTTGACAATAAGCTCATCAAGGAGCTGACTGGGTTGCTGGGCATAAGCAAATCAAGGACTACACCCTATCATCCTCAGGGAGACCCCAACCTGAGCGCTTCAATCGGACACTGTTAAACATGATGGGAACTTTGCAGACCGAAGACAAGCTGCATTGGAGTAGGCATGTTAGCTCCTTGTGCATGCTTATAATTGCACTACAACGATAGCACAGGGTTTTCCCGTACTTTGTTATGTTTGGACGGGAAGCAAGGCTGCCTATAGATGTTTGTTTTGGCACTTCTCGATGGCGTAACAAACAAGGATCACTCAAGTATGTTCAGGAGTTACAGAAATTTAGAAAGCGCATATAGGCAGGCATCGAGAGGTCGGCAAAGTCAGCAGCAGCTAACAGCGCAGGTATGACCTGAAAGTGCGAGGCAATGAACTGAAGGAGACCGTGTCCTTATTAGGAATGTTGGACTGAAAGGCACCAGTAAGCTTGCTGATAAATGGGGACGAGGCGTTTACCTGGTTGTCGGTGAACACAGTGACAGCATACCAGTCTATCAGCTTAAACCGGAGGCTGGTGAAGGTAAGGTAAAAACACTTCATAGGAATATGATTCTTCCTATTGGCATGCTTACAGTGAAGCAAATCACCCACCTCCAGAGAAGGCACATCGACCTGAAACGAGAAGGTCAAAGATAGCCAAGACTGTCCAACCTGACACTGGACGCATCCGAGAGAGAACTTGATCACATAGAGTCAGATTCTGAGGAATCTGATGCAGTTGTTGTGTGGCCCAAGAACTCGGACTCCCTTGAAACCTGACTACACATCTGGTGCAGACGATACCCAGATGGTTGATAGTTCAATTAATGTTGGACCACAGGTATTTGATTGTAATTCTGTACCTGAAGTAGACTCAACATTGAGTGCAATGGCTGAGGAGTTTGTTCCTCATTCCCAGGATTTGAACTCTGAAAATGTTCAGTTACAGGTCCTGCTGAGACGATACCCAATCTAGACACTAAAACCGCACCCCTCAGTGATACGCTTAGATGCAGCGCATGCTGATAATGACAGCACTGAGTTAGCTGAGCCAGATGTGAACTCCTTCGTTGAGACCACAGTGTTGGCGCCAGTGAGACGATGCAAATGATGAAAAGACTTCCGTTGTTCCAGAGCCCAGTGGTGGGGAAGATACCTTGCCATCTCCTATCCGTGGGACTGGTGAAAGTTACATTTGCATCAGCAGTCATGATGTCCAGAGCAGTAGTTTGTCTCCTGGTGGGGATGATCTCAAGCAGGCACCAGCAGATGACCTTGTAGTTGCCGACCATTCATCTGGTGATAGTGGGGACTCGGGAGGAAATGTTAGCATTGCTGATGATCCTGAACCTCATGAACTGAAATGGTTGGGACTAAACCTGGTGAGATCACTGACCGAAGATGCCAATAGAGGCACTGATTCATCTCAACCAGAACTTAGCGTACCTGATGCTACATTGTCATTGGATACTCCTGTGGCACAAGTTGCAGCTGAAGTTGAATCTGAAAGTCGTGAAGAGGACCAGGGCACATCCCAGAGTTCCCGTCCATCCAGAGTGAAGACTCCTCAGAGGTTCACATATGATACGCTGGGTCAGCCTACCTATAGTTTGTCAATTGCTCCAGCAGTTTTTATCCCAGCGCTCTATAGATCTCTGTTTGGAACCAAAAAGGAGCACATCGGGACGATGCAGCACGTTTAGGAGGGGAGGATGTAGCCCAGTGCTCCAGGACAATAGCGCCCTCTGTTGTCTGGATGTGACCAGTACACAACGTGTGTTGGCAGCCATTTTTTGTTATACCGTTTGTGTAAAGTTTGAGCCCGATTGGAAAAGAAATAATCATTATGGTCGTTTAATTTGATCACTGCATTTTTCATCGGCATCAAATAACTACAGATTTAAACCTGGGTGCAGTTGTTGGCTCTCAGGTAAGTTGCATTTTACACTAAAGTGTTATTTGGGGAAACTTTGCAAACATGTAAAGGTCGCATGTTTGACACTTGGTTTCTGTGCAGAGATTTTTATGTATAATGCACTGCCCATAGGTTGATTAAATACAGTGTATTGCCAGAAACTATTTTTGGTTCATGACTTGTATAGCTAGGTTTTATTCTGTTGAGAAATCATAGATTTTCAGAGAAAGATTAATCATTCCATTTAGATTTTATTAATTTGGCCCCTGTGACTCTTAGATATTCATAAAGTGATGGATATTCCATGATATTAGAATAATTTTGGATTTAAAGTTGCAAGGTTTAGACTGTTCATGTGGATGTTTATCCATGTGTTGATTATTGATATGTTTTACTCTCAGATCTCGGTACATGTCTCAGACTCTGTTTCTCAGTTCTCAGCCTCATCTGTATGGGACTGTTCAGCTTGCTGAGTGGACACGCATTACTTTCCGTGACCCTGGGAGAACATTATTCCGTGAAGGAAGAACATTATTCCGTGAAGGAAGAACATTATTCGTGAAGGAAGAACATTATTCCGTGAAGGAAGAACATTAGTCCGTGAAGGATGAACTTTGAAGTGACTACAAGCAATGTTAGTACTGCACTGTTTATCATCATAAAGTCTCAGGATCGACTCAACATGCGGGAGTAAGGACACGACTCTGCGCAGGGATTGAGGAGCGACGTCGACAAGTTTTACATAGGTTGGATCACGTGGACGTGGATCACAGCAAGGAACTTTATCCTTTTGTTGGAAAATAAAGATTTATTGTGCACAAACATTTAGAAAACCCAGGATCCTGGTTAAACCAATTAAAGTGGTTATTTACTGATTTTATTGCGCATTTATTGGTACCACATACTTTGGTGTTTACAAGAATTTAATGATTGTTCATGTTTGCTTCAGTGAGAAGAATTAAAATAGTTCGAGTTATATTTGCAACATAAATAAAAACGCGCTGAGCTGTACTCTGTGTGTGTTACATAGGGATTGTACAGGGCTTGCTGTTGGGTTGGGAACGTAACGCAACAAGTCAGTTGAGATACCATATTCCTATCGAGTTGACAGGGCAACAGCACTATCCTGGCAAAAACCCCAATGGAAAGAAACGCGACTGCATTGTTTGCAGTAACCGCAAATTAGGCAGGCGAAAACAAACATAGATGATCTGTAAACAATGTACACAACCTATGTGCATAGTTCCTTGCTTTGAGAAATACCACATCACTTGATTGTAAATCTGTACTATTTCCTTCACTTTCCCCCAATTCAATGTTGGGAAAGGTCGGACGAGCCGCAGATTACAGTCCAAACCAACATTGAATTGGGGGGGGGTGTTAGCATGGATTGTGATGTATGTACACTGAATACAAGTAAATGGTTCATTTCCAAGTAGAAAACCAAAATAAATCTCATCCAAGTTATTGTTTTTCACATGGAAAAGAAACCTTATACATGTACTGTATTTGCATGTATTTATTACAAATTCTCTGAAATATCACCCATTTGTATTACTTTTCTTCAGTGTAAATTATACTGATCTAATTATTTCATTGTTTTGCTTTTACACTTAAAAAATATGCACAATATTTTCCTCTTTGTATACTCATTTTTACCATCATTTTTACATACAAATATATCTGAGCCATTTGGTATGTACAGTACACATGTAAAAAAAAAAAGTGTCTATTACTGCCGAGTGAGGGCGCACTTCAATGAAATTGTGAAAAACCCACTGGTGCTGAAGTATATTGGGCTCCTAATTACTGTGGTAAAGAAGGGTACTCTCTTACATAACTGGCTGGTAATGAAAGGGTTAAACAATACGACCAACAATTTTGGAAGAATTTGTCGCATATTGAAATTTGTTGTTCTAGACTTTCTGTTTTTTGCCGCATTTGTTATTAATGAATCATTGCGGGAAGTTTATTGATATTTTTGATCGAAAAAATAAATATAATGTGCAATTTAGTGCTGACGATCTAGTTTGTGTGACCGTCAGGTGCCGACTTTCGGTTAACCGGTAAACCGACCGTGAAAGATTTAGTTAATAACCAGTCAGCGAACTAACCGGTATTGAAGCCCTGGCTTTTTCCCAAGAATACTCTTTTAAACTCTGCGTCTATCAACGACATTATAGACTTTTATCAAACTCTCCATCCATCTTTGTCAGATTCCCTGTATACCCGATGACAATATATAAATCTCATTTGAAAAAAGGGATCCAAATATTTCCCCTTTCACCCACTATTTGGTTACATTGATTTGAATGAATGAAAATCAAAATGGCTGCACCATGTGATTAAGGTTTATTGTGTCCTAGGAGGGCGGCCTTTATAGTCTCTCAAAAAAGCCAGACTGACTATCTGTATGATGTCAGTAGGCCCTACTTTGACAATAAAAATGTACCCTAGTAGGGTACAGTTTTGTTGTCAAAGGGGACCGGGGTGATTCAAAATGTCCACTCTACAAAAGACAGTGCCCAGTTGTTGGGAAAGCTTAATCCCACGATCCCAGTGCAGATTTTTGCTGTGGAATTTAAATTTCCCCATGAATTTTGTTTGTGTTGATATCAACTTAAAAAATAATTGAAAGGAAAACAAATTATTGTGTCCGTTTTCATTTTATTATTACTTTTTCCGGTTCTATTCCAGTGAACTCTGGGTCGCACTTCCATAATTCTAATTAATCATCCGCTGATATATACCTTGGTCAGCAGAGGGCGCTCGATCAGGCGGGATGGGCGCTGAAACTCAGCAGGCTGATTGGCTTACGAGGTGGCCCCGAACCATGGATAAATTATTGAACACTATTACATCGACAGTACACAGCTGATGATGATGTTGCGGAATAGAAAAAGTCGGGAATCCATAAGAATAAAAGTAAATCCAAAGGGCATGACCCCGTGACGTTACTTTGAGATGAAAACAGGGAAGAGTGGTGGAGGGGGCGGGCACACCCCCACCTGAAGTCTGTTCTGGGTACCCTTTCTCTCGTTAAGATTTCGGGACCTCAAGAAAAGGGCAGCTCGTTGTAATCATAGAGAGCATAGAGGAAGGAGAAATCTTACTTGCTGTATGTAGAGAGCCAGAGGTCCTTAATTGCTCCACTCGGTCCTCAGTTCAAGGATTGCGAGTGCCGGTGATTCCAGGCCTTTGAAAACTTGTGTTCCTCCAATTATTTAAATCTCCACCACCTAGCCCTAACCCCAGTTGTGATGCTGAAGATGGTGTCCAATGGAAATTTTAATAATCAATATTTAATTGGGGTATTAATTTTTCATATTTGTTTCCAGAGCTGCGTCTTTTCATTCAGTCTTTCCTCCCACCCGCCCCGCCCCCCCCCCCACGACTAAAAATGAATTTGTGACTTTATATTTTAAAAAATAAAATCCTCCACAGCTGTGAATTACTATTATATAAAAAGGCTTTGCTTCTGAATTTTGAAGTTAACAACAAATGTGGTACAAAAATTAATAAAAACAAAATTATGAAAATCTTGAAAACCTAGTCTTGATCTCCAACTTGCAAAGCGAGCGTTCTAACCACTAGACAACCATATCACTGCCAGTCGAAAATATTGATGAATTAATTGCTGAAGAACCTTTTTCTATTAGATTTCTATATCAATCTCTAAGTCTAAGCCATTGAAAAAGTGTATTGGACGTTAGTGCAGAAAAATAGCAGCCCATCCGCACGGGCGCTGGTATTTAACCTTTGACCTTTGTTCCCGCTTTTTATTATGCATAATATTGGTTCGTTCCCGCTCGTAAAAGAAAAATCATGCTCGTTCCCGGGCGCGCCATCATTACATTGCATGTGATAATACGAGAACCCACTGTACATAACACATACAATGTACATGTACAATGTACATGTACATGTACATGTACACTGTACATGTACACTGTACAGTGTACATGTATATGTACAGTACATGTACACACACGGTACAGTAGATAGCTAGCTGTATGTCATCATGCAATTGGACGTGTACTAAAATAATTCAACATGGCGCGCTTACGTTTTCCAGGGAGGCCTGGTCAAAGATATGGCCGTTCTCTAATCCGTTTCATGCCGCACGAAGCCAGAAAATCGCAAAACCTGTTCTTTAATCTCACAGCTAATATCCAGAGAAATTTGAAGTGGTTTTACGACACGTTCGGTGATTCAGACGAGGTGAGAAAACAAAGTAGGCCTAGTTTGAGTTGTGTTCTTCAATTTTGTTCAACGTAGAAACGTTTTACATGAGTTGTCCTATCACTAGTATCAGTATCACTGTCAGATGTCCAGTCGAAAAATTCAGTCAGTGTTTAACATTATTTGGGAAGATTATGTCGAACCAAACCGCCACTTTTGCACAATGTCTAAGCATGTGTTTTTAGAAGACGACAAAATGGCCAACATTTCACTGGATGTGCAAACATTCATTGCTCTAAATCTCCAAAAATATTGCTTCCAATCATCACTTGATGATGTTAACGTTACACTTACTTTTTAAAACATTTCAAAGTTACTTCCCTCTCCTAACGTTAGTTCATCATCTTTGAAAGGAAAACCTGTGATATTTGTCATATTTGGATAGAAAAGTGGCGGTTGTATTGTGCATTCTTTCCCATTAATTTAGAAATTTGGAGCGATCAAAAATTAATCCTTAGAAATTTTGTTAATTCAATTTTGGTTATCCATCATAATGCGGAAAGAATGTTGTATCCAACTGCCACCTTTTCTCATTAAATATAACCAATAATGTAATCTTACCAACCCAGTAAGGTGGAGAACATATGGATGATGATGGACATAATACTTCAAATTATTCCAGGATATTTATTTCATGAAAAATCAGGCATTTTTGGTATACGATATCTTCCTCAGTCATGTCAGTCTGATCTTGTCAACTCCCCCGTTAGTGACCAACACGGTCATTGTACATGCGCAGTGGCAACTATAGAGGATCCTTCTATTTTCTGAAGAGGAGGATTTTTTTAGAAGGGAAATAAAGTCCGAAAACCATCATAAAAGTGGATTTTAAAAATAGTTTTTGCTTTCTGTACCCCCAAAAATCGATAGAATCATTTTTTAACTGGTTAGTGGTTGCAAAGAAATTCCAAAAAAAAAACTTAAAATGTGGCGGTCGCATATGACATTCTTCCCAACATTTTGGTTAAATACATGTAAGATTATTGTTAGTGTTTGTGAGTTCTATATCCATGGCATCAGGGCCCAATTTCATAGAGGTACTAAGTAGAGAATTTTGCCAAGCAAAAAGTTTTGCTTGGGGGGGGGGGGCGGGTGGTGAGAGCATTACATTAATTTTGCTCCATAAAAATATGTAACCACCATTGTATTGTTAAGTGCTAATATGTTCATGACGTTGTGTACTCCTTAACCCTAACCCTAACACTAGTAACAGACAGACAGTCACATACTACCAAAAACATTAAAACAAATTTATCAAGACACCTGACTGAAAAATGTATTTAAAGGGGCAGTATAGTCACTAAAACTAGCACTCTTTTAACCTTAATTTAGCCCCTTTAACCCTAATTCCCTAGGCCCATTTGCTTAAACACATAACCTGAATCCTCCAAAATCCTTCAGTAGTAAAGCAAGCACATGACATGTATGCACACATGTGTTTCTAATCTGTGATACATGTACATGGCCAGGCAGCGGCGTAGCCAGGACTTTTTCAGTCGGGGGCCCAGGGGTATGGGTTTTTCCCTTTTCTTTTTTTTGGGGGGCACTATCAGGATTTTTCGTGGGGGGAGGGCACCTGCAGGGCACTGGAAATTTGTGAGGGCATGTGCCCCACGTGACTATGCCGCTGTGGCCAGGGACTCTCCCTGCATGCATGGAGCAATAAACGGTGTCCACTGACCCAAGCACTGACCTTGCAATCACTACAACAAACATGGATATGTACATGTACCATAGAAAGGCAAGTATGCCTAATAACCTCAATCCTCCAAAATCCTTCACTTTAGCAAAGAGGATTTTGGAGGATTTGGGATGGTTAGGGTTAGTAAACTTAAATGTAAATGTTCATGTAAAAGGTTTTGTGTACGGTATTTGTACTGGTTTTATTTGGTTGATTTTGATAACATGATAATCTTTACCTGACAATTGTAGTTTAAACTGAATGTTTCTGCGATAAAACGGAAAAAATTTCATCTAAAGGTGATGGTAAGCATCATAGAACAGGGGGGGGGTTGTCTTTTTGTGTGGAATATTCAACACGTTGGTCGTTCATTCAAAGAAAGAACGAACCAAGTGCTCACTACATAAAATGTTAAGCCATATTCAGCAATGTTTGGAATTACCCACAGAGGTATCCAATCGAAGCCTGGCACAAAAACATCCTCCAAAATTTATAGTTTTATATTTATGTTTCAGTTTAATTTCCTGGGAATTGTGATATACATGTAATAATAATGGGCCCACTGGTTGCGCTTTGTGAAATAAAGAGACCAGGCGTCCAGATATCGGAGAAATGGATTGGAAGGTTCCATGTTTTTTTTTAACCCTAGCCCCCTAGCTACATGAATTTTGGCTAAGAACCTTGCTGAATCTGCCAAAATCCAACACCATACACAAACACTACCACCCATGCAAAGTATCCCTGTCTGGGCTATACAGTACTGAGTCCATCAAAATACAACACCATGCAGTAACACTACCACCTAACTGTTGGACTTAGCTGGAATTGGGACACCCGGCCCCATGCAAAGTATCCCTGTCTGGGCTATGCAGTACTGAGTCCATCAAAATCCAACACCATGCAGTAACACTACCACCCAACTGTTGGACTTTGCTGGAATTGGGACACCCGGCCCTGTGTAAAGTATCCCTGTCTGGGCTATACAGTACTGAGTCCATCAAAATACAACACCATGCAGTAACACTACCACCCAACTGTTGGACTTAGCTGGAATTGGGACACCCAGCCCCATGCAAAGTATCCCTGTCCGGGCTATGCAGTACTGAGTCCACCAAAATCCAACACCATGCAGTAACACTACCACCCAACTGTTGGACTTTGCTGGAATTGGGACACCCGGCCCTGTGTAAAGTATCCCTGTCTGGGTTATACAGTACTGAGTCTATCAAAATCCAACAAACCCTGCTGTTGGAGTTTGAATGGTGTGGGGTGGTTAGAGTTAATAATGTACTATCCATTTAACCCTAACCCACTTTGGTATTCTGGCTAGACACCCTGCTCAACTCATACAACATACAACATTTGTCAAGTGAGAAGGCTGCTGAGTGTAACAAGATCCAACAGTGCATATTGTTGCGTCTAGCAGGCTAGCCCTGTAGTGTGTGTGGGTGGTATTATAAGTACCCTGCTAGGCGCAACAGTATGCATCAGGGAATTTAGCAGGCTAGATCAGTGTGTGTGTTATAAGTAGCCTGCTGAGTGTAACAGTATGCAACGTGATACTACTGTGTGGTGACAGCTGGACTCAACAGTATACAACAAATTGTATAGCATCCCTTGGCTGCACAGTGCAACAAGGTCCCACAGACGTGTACACTTGTTGCACCGTGTTGCGTTGAGCAGGGTTAGGGTTAAGACACGTTTCATGAATTTAAGAACAATAGTGATTTTGTTTTCGTGTACACGTGTATTAAAACATTTAAGCATCCCAACCCTAGTATGTAAGAAGAAAACATATATCCAATTAATATGAACTCATTTTTACAAAAATAATAGCATTCTATTTTCTTTGAAGTGGTTCTAAAATTCAAATTATCATACATGTGTTGTTTACACTTCAGTGATGAACGAGGAAACAAATGAAATTTAGTACACACGATATCCATCCGTACTCTAATAAAAACTGTCCAAAGGAGATTATCTGCATGAAGTTGGACATGTACAGTGTGACTACATAGAAAGAACAAATATGTAAACAAGTTATGTAGCAATTAGAGGCTGTTCATGATAGCCAAGGCTTGTAGAGAAAGATTTTCAAGGAATTGGTGAAATTCTGTATCAGTTTTACAAATGAAAGGTCCATCCATGTAGGACCAACAACCCAGGAATAATTCCAAGAACTAGGAAAAATAAATGCCTTTGTAATCTTAACCCTCCTACACATGGAGGCCACTCCAATCCACAAAATGCTGCTCTTGAGCAACCTTCAGTACATACATGTACAAGCCTGCTGTCCTTTCCAAGTAATCTTACAAAATCAACTGTGTGCCACCCAAGGCCACTGTAAATGTTTGAACATATTAGTATGGCCTGCAATGTATCAATGGGAGACCACCTTACCATTCAATCTCAGTGGTGTGACAGTGCAGAGAAGGGTAACCATAGGAGGCCACTGGCAGTGGCTTGAAGTGGCCTGAATGGGTTGTTTCAAAAATTGCACTGTTTGTAGGAGGTTTTAATTAGTGTTTTTTGATTGTTTTGCAGGAGGAGGATTTCAGTGGTTTCACATTAAATGATGGTGAATTACAGGCGTACCAGAGACTGCAGGAAGACCGACTCCTGGACCAACAAAACCGGGATAGGATGAACAGAATGGGCAAGACCCTTCAGCAACCACCAAGAGTTAACAGTAGAGGTCGTATGATCAGGAATGTTGTACGACGTTCCTACGCTGCCATGCTCCGTGGAGAGGAGGACCTCTCCCCCAAGTCATATACAGTCAGGAGACCGGAGGAACTTGTGGGCTATGGTGTGAAACCAGTGCCAGATTCATCTACGCTTGAATCGGCCTCGCCATCCAAACTCACGACCATCAAGATCAAACTCTTGGCCAATGGAAAGAAAGCCAAGATCGTCCGTCATCGCCGCCCTCCATCCTTCAATATGGACTTTGTCCGGCATGACCTCTCAAAACAGAAGGAGCTGACCCAGCAGGAGAAACGAGTCAAAATGATGCAGGAAAAATTAACAAGGGACATGAAGGCTCGTCAGAAGATGAGGGAGCGGAAGGAGCGGGAGAGGCAGCGGAAACAGAAGAAAGTCCAACGCGAGAAACAGAAACGAGAGAAGGAGATGGAGAAGAGGAGGATGAGGAAGATCAAGGAGAAGGCGAAGAAACAGCAGATGCGAGAGAAGAAAAAAGCAAGAGCCCTGGCCAAGAAGGAGAAACTGAAGGCGAAGAAGAGTGCAAAAATGGGGTTGGTTTTGCCACCTCCGAAGTCGGATTCAGAGGGAAGGATCCAACGAAGAGCCCCAACCGTCAAATCTGAACTGCAGTATCAGGAAGTGCCGCAAAAGATATCCAAGACTGTCGGCAGACCCCCCAACAAAAATAAAGCTGCAAAACAACTCTTGGCCCGCGCCAAAAGGCAAATAAGAAAACCTACAGTAGACCCGGAGTACACTTCATTTGGTAAGAGGACAGTGAGGAAATCCCTGATGCTCAATGACATGGTAACTGATGTGAATTTCCTGCAACGGTCCACGAGGCCAACTGCGCCATGCCCTCCGAAGCGCAAGAATAGTTCATCGGTGGGTGCAGATAAACCTAAAAGCAAAGAAAAGCTCTTCCCAGGACCAGTCTCACCGCAGATCTCCGATAGGGACAGTGGTCACATAAACAGCCCCCCATCGGCGACCAAAGTGGCTGGCGCCTTCTTTCTTCCGTTTTTCAGTGCCCGGTCATCACGTGTCATCAAGCCATGCAAGCGGTACCTTGAAGAGACAATAGACATTCCCTCCCTGAAGCTTCCCCGAGGCCTGGTTTCTCCAAAGTCAGTTTCTGCATTATCACCAAAACGAGAATTGCTAGCGGAGCAGGAGGAAATCTCATCTTTTGAGGATATGCCAAGTGACGAGGACCTGGAGTATAAGCCTCTCGGAGGCAGCCGTAATCTCTTTCCCATGAAACCAAAACGTAGAAGGAGAAAATTTAACTCCAGCAAAATTAAGAAATCAAATTTGTCTGACGCCATGGCAGTTCGAAGCAAAGCTGCGAACAAACTGCAGCCATATCACAAGTTGAGTCGGATAAGTAAAAGTCCGAATCAATCACGGTTAGACAAGGGCCTTGTGAAGTCGCCCATCTCCAACCTTGCCAAGATTAGTAGGTCGAAAAGTGTCAAACCCTCAAGGACGAAAACACCGCCTCGACGGTTCCGAGAAGACTGGGAAAATGATGTCTTGGAGGCAGTCGGCAGAAGCATGGTACTTGCCACCGCTGCCAGGCAGAAGCCGAAGGGGACCTCTTACAATCACGGGAGGACTCTCGCCAAAGCGGGCCACCACATGTCGGAAATCGCAAGTCCGAAGAGGCCAAAACTGTCCACCCATGGCCTGCAAGAAGTGAGAGGAAGCCATCGGGCGCACTTACACAAACTTGCAAAGGACAAAAGGGACGTTCCACTGTCGGGGGAAGTGAAGACGCCGCAGCACTCCCGACCATTAATGGGAGGGGACAAGAGTAGTCATCTAGATGCAGGTGAGACATTATTGTTGACTTCACCTATTTTCATCACTCTCTCCACCCACCCCCTTCGTTTGCATGACTCTACGGCTGTAAAAAGAAAAAGAAAAAAAATTATACAACAGTTTCAGGACTTAAATTTCATAAGGCCGCCATTGCCTTGGAGTAATGTAAATTTTACCTTATCCTCCTACATGAACTTCCGGTTTCAGTCGACTGACCACCGCCTGTTTAATTGTGAATGGTTGTTTAGCTGTATACATAACAGAACTACATGTATATGTGACCTGCTCTACGAAAAAGGATATTAAGTCGCGCTATGCTATTACACGTAAAGGGATGTTCTACGGGAAGACAGTGAAAAAATCTTCACAAAGTGATTATTGTTTTTTGTTTTTTTGTTGGTTTGTTGACTTCTATTATATCAATATTTTCATAATTTATTTTCAGAAATATTAATATTGATGAATAAAAGTGTGCATTTTTTTCATCTTTTGTTTTACTCTTTGTCCGTTTTAGGGAAGAAAAATCACCAATGTTATGCTTTCGAAGTGATACGGTTTTAACACCTATCAGTAACATACATTTTGTAACTGTTGCTGTGGGCATACAAGAGAGTTTATTTTTAGCTGATTTCTTTTTCCATTTGCTGCGTTTAAAGGGCTGTATCTCTGAAGGCACTTGAAATCGTTAAATTATAAAATATGATTATGCAAATATATTAATTATCCAGAATGCAAAATTTAAACATTTGATTCCACTGAGCTATAATTTCATCATTTTCAAATATCAAATAGCATTTTCAAATATCAAATAGCATTTTCAAATAGCATCGTAAAATTCAAATAAGTATTCTCTCATAAACAAGGAATTATCAACATAAAAAGTCTTGGCCCCCCCCCAGGTGGAACTTTGTAAAAAGTACTTTTAAAAAAAAACATGCGTACCAGTGAAAATGCATGCAGAATAGCTAAATGCAAGCTTACTGGCCCAGCTGGCTAGTGAACAAAAAAGTAAAGGGCGGCCACTGAATACTATGTATATTTTCTACACACTGGTCTCCGTTGTAAGAAAGTAAGTAAATCGCTTTTTTGAATGATTTGTTGTAACAGTATCTAAACAGATGGCCGAGGCTATGGAGGCAGATATGTCACCAGAGCAGACAGCAAATAAGCCCACAAAGGTATACTATACGTTCTAGTTTTCTTAGCATCAAACGGTTTGATTTTGTCAGTGGTCCACCTGCCAAATGTTTAAACGGAGGTGGACTAGTTAAACCCCTCTCCTAGTAGTCCAGCAGGCTAGTCCTAATGAACAGTAAAGTGTCTTGCTCAAGGACACAAGTACCATGGTCACGGCTGGGATTCAAACCAACATTCTAACACACTCAGCCATTAGAACACTAGTCAGATGTAGGCCTGTGTCAATAATTCGATTATTTGAATATTCGCGAATAGTTGTGTACTCGTATTCGCGGTTTTTGAATTATTCGATTAATTGCGCAGGCGCGAATACCTGCAACTATTCGCGAATAATGACCAATTGCCTTTGAACCATTCATAACTTGCGGTTGGGAAGTGTTTGCTAACTATTCACGACTACTATTCGCGAGTAATCCTGTTAAGCTGGCAATTACACCGTTTTGTCTTGTCATGGTGGTAAGCTTTGTAGTGTTTGCAAATATAGTAATGCCTTTGAGGAAGCCGACATGGCAGGCTGGCTGTGACTGCAGCGACTGTTACCTGCAATAATGTATTGCCTTTACACAGCATACAAATTGCGGTCGTGAACTGCGAACTATTCGCGAATACTATTCGCGAGTAATGCTGCCAATTGTGCTGTTCTGACCAGGCACTGCTGGTAGTGGTACGCATTGTAGTATTCGCGAATAGTACTCGTGAGGAAGCCGACAGGGCAGGCTGGAATGCAGTGACTGTTACCTGCAATAATGTATTGCATTTGGACTTCATAAAAATTGCGGTCGCGAACTGTCTGCTAACTATTCGTGACTGCTATTCGCGACTACTATTCATGAGTAACACTGCCAATTACACCGTTTTGTCTAGGCATTGTAGTATTCCCGATTAGTACACACAAGTAATGCCTTTGAGGAAGCCGTTATTTTCATTCAGCAGGTAACAGTCGCTGCAGTCACAGCCAGCCAGCCTGACATAGCTTCCACAGCAGGCTGGCTGGCTGTGACATTAGCGACTGTTACCTGCTGAATGATGATAACGGTGCACTCATTTGTCCTAAGTAACTGTCTTGCCATTGAGCAGGATAAGTAAGACTAATTGCGGTGACACCATGTGAAATGCTCAATTGAGTAGTAATTAGTTCTGAAAAGAACTGGAGGTACAGCTCGACGTTTCGATCAGTATGCTCTGATCGTCCTCTGATCGTCCTCATTCTCCTGAGGACGATCAGAGCATACTGATCGAAACGTCGAGTTGTACATTGTACCTCCAGTTGTTTTCAGAACTAATTACTACTCAATTGAGCATTTCACATAGTGTCACCCAATTAGTCTTACTTGTCTTGTCATTGTTCTGTTCATAGCCTTGCTGATGTCTAAAGCGCTTAAGAATAAATGTAATACAGTGTAATACATTTGTATGAAGAATAAATCACTTCATCACTGCCAACTGGACAATAGGCATTCTGGAGCAGTGGCGTAACTAGGGAACAATTTTCGGGGGAACTAGGGATTGCACCACTTTCTAGGGGGAATATCAATACTTGAATCCTGCAGTCTCAAACAGTGACCTATTTTTTCTAAATTCTGCACCCGGGGGTGCATATTTTTGTAGCATAAACTTGTGCTAATAGTAATTAAATTTGAACACTACAAAATCATGTAACTTTTTCGTTTTTGAAGAAAAGCTTAAGATGACGAATTGATGATTAATCAACTGCGATTAATTTACACTAACTTGAATGTTTCATGTTGTTTATTTATTACACATCGATTTGTTTGAAAATGTCAATTTATTTTCATAAATATTAACTACGAAAAGCATGGTTCTATTGGTCACTGCCTTTCGCATTGCGGGTGTAATTGCCTTTGCACTTGCAGGTAACGTAGGTCTACTGATGAGTAATGATAAATCCCACCGATCCACTTATTGCATGACGTTATTGTTTGCCACGCCCCATTTGGTTCCCAAGAAAAGTTTGTCCAATAAAGATAATGTAATTTGCGGTGAGCATAAGTCAATCACAAAACGCATAGGCCGTCGTACAAAATCAGTTCAGGGTACACTCACCACGAGCGTGCCTGAACCAAAGGTTTTTAAGCATAGTGCGGGGCACACTGCGGAAGCTTTGGACGTAAACAACGAATACGTCTAAAAAGTGGCCCCTGCATGAGCATGCCATAAACATGTACTGCTTGCATGGTTATTTTTTATTTTGTGTATAGGACTAGGCTAATCGATTTGAAATAACAGGGGTGACCGTTAACTTATTGCTATTTCTTTTAACGGCGACTTAAATATAAACAAGATCTCTTCAATGCGTTCATTTTATGGGGTTTAGGTGGACTTCCCTCTCTGTTGATATGGGATGAACGTAACTGCGCGTGACTTAGTATGTGCTCAATGTGCACTGTTAATGCTAATTGTGCTGGAAGTTTCCCACGCTGCCAGAGTAATAACTCGACGGCGATTGGATTTTCACTTACGAAAATGTATTATTTCGAGTACAATTTTGCAAGAAATAAAAAAACAAAAACAAAAACAGGCATTAAAGAGCTTAATGTCTGTGTTTGTTTATTGTCTGAATGTTACAAATAGGCCAGAAATTACTATCAAAGCAATTGTTTTTAATGTTTTAGAACTTTTATAAACCGCGGGAAAAAATTAGCCAACTATTTGCGAATAGTCGATTATTTGCGAAAAGTTGCCGCACGATTAATCGAATAGTAAATTTTACTATTCGCCCAGGCCTAGTCAGATGCACATAACCGCTTGGCCATTACACCTCATTATCATCACTCTATTGCACAGATTCTTACACTCTATATGCATGCTTCTGGACAGTATAAACGGATGTTTGAGTGTTTTGGTTGAGAAAAAGTTCAGATTTTCGGAGTTTTTAACTTGTTTCAAATTTGTTATTCTAAGGTTCCTAAGCCAGAGGTCCAAGACAGCAATGAAACACCGATCGTCAGGGGCCCAAGAATCAAACATGTCTGTCGCCGTGCTTCCGTGGCCCTTGGGTTAGAGATCGCAACCTTCTCTAAGGTCGAAGCATCGGAGCACACACTGAGCACTCTGCCATACGATAAGAGTGGTACGTATATTGACGTCAACAGACCCAGGCCTGGAAGTTCACAGAAGCCATGCCCTCCGGTGCCCTGGTCTTGACCTTAGTTCCCCTTAAGAATGTTCCTGTTATAGAACATGATATTCTAATGGAAGTGCCCTTTACCTAGGAAAAGTGGCCTTTCCCTTAGGCCACCCCAGTCCTTATAGGTCCCATTGAGCAATCATTAAACTATTGAAAGACTATTCAATAGTCAAACCATTCAGATGATAGTTTAGGTAAAACTTGTAGCTTTGCATGGTGAGGAGGATAAGTAAGACTAATTGACACCACGTGAAATTCTCAATTGAGTAGTAATTAGTTCTGAAAAGAACTGGAGGTACAACTCGACGTTAGGCTTGGGCGATATCGATTTTTTTCATCCACGATATATCGTCAAACATATATCGTGATATTCGATAATATCGCGATTATTTTTGTTTTTCACGCATGAGTGCTTTAAAGCCGGTAATGGCAGGGATGTACCCGTCTACAAGCGTCACAATAAATTGCCAGTGCTTACCTGCGAGACACGTGCAATTGCGCCGTTCACGAGTGCAACATATGGGGCGGGTTTTCGCTACCCTAAATAACCAGAAACAACGGCACAGCTACGCGAAAATGCGAACGTAACCAGACAATTGTTTTCAGTTTGTGACATGTTCAGTCATCAACGTTTCTCAAAATAGAACTTACTCATGAGTGCTAGTAACTTGAAAGATATACTAGTGTACAAACAATCACTTAATCATGTTTTAACACTTTTTACAATCCGCCATCTTGAAACTAAGCGTAACCGATCACACAAAGTTCGGTTTATGTTTGGTCAGAACCATGATGTCATCGCAGCACAACCGAACTTGTGAAAACGCTTAACCAATGACCAAAGCCCAAACATGTTTCTGGTTACGGTCGCAAAAATGCACCCATCGCTATTGGCAAATCGTTTGCATAATAATTATGTGGGACGGTTAACTGCATCGTGCGTCCCAATCAAATCATCAGCCCGAGTTCACTTGATTCACACGTTCCATGTGACTGGGTCATAGTATAAACACGTGACTAGGTTTATTCCTGCATATAGTACCGTGGAGAATAAAACCATGTGATTGTAGTCACACTATTTTAAATAAACGTCACATGGTTTATCAACAGTACGTGTATGTGTTTTGTCACACGAGACAAGAGTCCCAGTATGGTACAACAGAAGTGTCCTAATCCCTCAACTTTGAACGAGCCGCTGCTGATCCATGCTTTGATTTAATTCATGACTATGTGTTTTTAAGGTAACGCCCATATTCTGCATATATTTAATTATGTATGATATTATACTCGACTGTGGTGCGCCAGCCAGAGTCACAGACCACCATGGATAGACAGTGAGACGTAAACATTGTCTCCACATTGTTGGATCAAATACCCCATTCAATCGAATCCCAACACTTAAATCAGTCTTAGTAGATTTCTTTGAGTGGCGGTGGATTATTCAACAACAACCTGTCAGGCGGCTCCTTTGTGATCTGACAGTCGGTTTACTACAGTAGTTCGATTTTTGTTTCTCACGAAAGCTGAAAAGACTTCCTAAGTTTTTTTCCCATGGAATTTCTGGCCCAAATGACAATCGAGGATTTTGTTTAATCGCGATATATTTTTTTCTTCACGATAATTTTTTTTCATCGCGATATTTTTTTTTCATCGCGATATATTTTTTTCATCGCGATCTGCCGATATCTCGATGATTTAAAAAGTTCTCGATATCATAATCGCGTAAAAAAAATATCGCGATATTCGATATTATCGTGTCATCGCCCAAGCTTACTCGACGTTTCGATCAGTGTGCTCTGATCGTCCTCAGGAGATTCTCCTGAGGACGATCAGAGCACACTGATCAAAATGTCGAGTTGTACCAACAGATGATAGTTTGTTCAGTGCTTGAATGCACCCAGCCCAACTGGCCCTCCTTGGTCATACAATAGGGCTATTAACCCTCCTACTGTTTGACCATTTTGAAACCATTCAAAATTTCCACTTAACAAAATGCCCATTGGTTTTGTACACACATGGTGAGACCATTTGAACAGTGGTGGTAGCAAGCTTTACTACCATTCAAATCCATTCAAATGCATAGAGGGTCCATTGATTCACCACTTAGAAGTATCCAAACAAGGTTTTGTATTAGCTGACCTACCATTCAAAACCATTTGGGGGAATCAATACTGTACACAGCTATTTCGCCATTCAAAACCACAAAAGCGAATGGTTTCAAATGGTGGATCAACTTGTATGAAAAAGGTACCAGAAGTAGCACGGTTAAGGGATATACATGTAACTGTCTATTGTGTAGGGAGGATTAGTGAAGGACAAGCAGTGGCAGTTGCTGGTTGACATTCCAGTCTACAGTAGCTGCTTTGTAGGTATCAGGACTGTCAGTTATCACTTTTGTCTGCTATCAGAAGCTGTTCCACTTAAAAGGACTGCTTTTAAATCTGGTAAACAACGGAGCAAGCTTAAAGAATAGTTTTGACCAACAGTTGAATGATTTCCCAGTGGGCCCTATAAGGACTGGATGCCTTACAGTAGAGAGGGTCACAGAGATCAACCAATGCTGCTCTCATTCACTTACAAAATAATATACTGAGACGCAATAGAAACTTACCACTTATTCGACCTTAAATTATCAGTAATCACAATGCACAAATGTAATATGTGCACTCGCGGTGATGGGATCGAGTACAGTGGACAAAACTTGGACATTTTCCTCAATAAAATGCCAACATTTCTAATCCAAATTGTTGTGTTGTCTTATTTTGAACCATTACAATTTTATGCTATTCCAAAACAAGTGGTAAGTTTCTATTGTGTCTCAGTATACTTGCAATGCTGTTTTCCCCTCCCCCCCCCCCCCCACTGCATCAGTGGTGCATGATGATGACCTTTTTAACCTTTGTTATGGAGTGCCATGGTCGAACGGTTTAGTGCATCTGATTTGTGTTCTGATGGCTGAGTCGTCAGAATGTGGGTTCGAATCCCAGCCGCGACCGTGGTTCTTGTGTCCTTGAGCAAAGACACTTTACCATAATTGCTTCTCTCCACCCAGGGGTAAATGGGTACCTGTGAGGGCAGAGTTGGTTGTTGTGTTTGATTAGACCTACATGTATATATGCGCTGTAATGGCAGCAATTGAGCTGTATACTCCCCAGGGAGCTGAGATGGTTTCAGGAATGATTTATGAGACTGATGAGCAGGGGTAATAATATAATGCGCCTTGAGCACCAGTTTGGTGGATACGTGTGCTTTATAAGTCCACATTATTATTATTATTATTAGTATACCAGAGGTGTACATGTACACATACATGTGTATTCATAGTATTAGCCATAGGGGTGCTGGGTGTCTTTTTGACATCCCAGTTTCAATTTTGGACACCCTATTTCATCTGTCATTTACATGTAAAAGTACTGTAAGTGAACAATTTGGACACCCCGTTTTGAAATTTCCAGCAAATTTGGACACCCTAATTTCTAAATCCTGGCTAACACCCTGTGTGTATTCTATCCCACCCTCCTCCAACATGCGGACAGGGTTCAAATTTGCCAGTGGTCCGCTGGCCAAATGCTAGTTAAACCTTCTCCTCTGCTTCATCACTCAAAACAATTTTGGGGTATCGGAAACTATAGTCAAGTATGAAAGTCATTTGGGTGTGGTCTTTCAGGCCAGTGATTTCTCAGGTTGTCTCTCTGCGCCTCAAAATGTTTCCTAAGAGAAGTACATGGATCCACCAAGGAAAGAAAGAAGTAGCCCTTATTGTGTCCAAACTTCTAGTTGTGGAGATGTGGAGAGTCTGTAACTGCTCCAAAAAAAAATCCTCTAGACCAAAGGGGACCCAGGCCTGCTACCCATTATTTCACGATTTTGTTGACTTTTGTTAAATCACACCCCGGATCTTTTACCACAGAGCATCCCAGCGTGCAAGAAGATCAGGAGACCCCAAGCAAGTACACTCGTAAAAACAGAGGCAGCAACTACAAGAAGATACGGGAGGAACTCCTCAACGATGAGCTGACAGAGGAAGATGGAGGGTTACTACCCCGGAAGAAAAGCCAGCCAGTGGTCAAGGACAACCTGCCGGTGGCCAAGGACAACATGCCGTATGGGCACTCCATTCGATTCCGCGTGGCCCCTTACACCGGCGACAAAGTTCCGTTCATCAAGCGGCGGCGGTGCGGGGAGTGCGGTCCATGCCAACTCAAGGATGATTGCGGCGAGTGCGAGTTCTGTCTGTAAGTGATTGAATGATAATCTAATAAATAGATTATTGGCCAACGGCAAGGACGATTGCGCCGAGTGCGAGTTCTGTCTGCAAGTTATTGAATGATAATCAAATAAATAGATTTGCCAACCCAATACCCCTGAATATGTGAAAAAGTCGTTTCAAACACAGCACGGCAGAATTCCTATCCTATCGATCCAGCAATTTTGGCTGCAATTAGACATTGTTTCATAGAAACAGGGGTTAGGCTGGGAGGGGGGGGGGGTGTTGGCTGGCTATAAATACAGTGTATTATGCACACTGAATATTATGTCAACTGTTGGAGTGTCGTGGCCGAGCGGTCTAGCTTACCGCACTCAAGTTCTGATGTTAGCAGCAGAATGTGGGTTCGAATCCCGACCGTGACACTTGTGTCCTTGAGCAAGACACTTAACCATAATTGCTTATAGGGGAAGAGGCAGTTTAACAACTGCCTTGT
>CM055816.1:62238790-62563807 GCA_029582265.1 Zoroaster sp. YZ-2022
AGATTAAGTCCGGGGCTTTGCTTCTGACCTGTACGATAATTTGGGGATGAAGTGCCACGTACCCAAAAAGATGGGATTTTAAACCAGATCCTTCATCGCCGGCCCCAGAGCACGACTGGCGATTTTACGGGAAAGCGATGATGGCGCGATTCTACTCATCGAGGTGACTCACAATTTGGCGACCGTCTCGTATGGATGGAAAAAAGGTCGCATGAAGGTACTTGGGGAACACAAAAAGCGACAAATGGCTTGAGCTGACGGTATCCGCACACAGTCCACCGATGGGAGGGTTGGTGTCCTACCATGGCACTGGAAAGTGCAATGTCCGCGGAATAGTGGAGGAGGGTTACAAACTAGGACAGAGACAACGCTTCCCGGACCAGGGGACATATAATTAGCTCATCTTTGA
This sequence comes from Zoroaster sp. YZ-2022, assembly GCA_029582265.1. Lineage (NCBI taxonomy): Eukaryota > Metazoa > Echinodermata > Asteroidea > Forcipulatida > Zoroasteridae > Zoroaster > Zoroaster sp. YZ-2022. The sequence goes on from CM055816.1 coordinate 62,239,200, forward strand.
AGTTATGTAGATGAATATAACCATGCGAAAACATCATTAACACGAAGGTGTTGTTACAGACTTGCACTGCAAAAATCGCACTGTAACCCGGACCATTGAAGTGCTCATCAGCCCAAAGAAGACCAGATTTCCCTGGTTTCCCGTACTGGGTGTTCTCTTCAAGATCGTCAGAAGAGAACACGTTCGTTCCCTACCGGCATCCTCGGTCGCGAAGTAGGTTGACGACGAGGGAGAGGGAATTAGCGCAACTGCCCACCCCTCGCCCTCCTCCCCTCTCTCTTTAAAACAAAAGTAAAAGTGAAGAATACTAATGGACGCGATGATTGGGAAACATCCAGAGGTGCATGCATTTGAGTACTGTGAAAAATAATACGATGACAACCATATAATTGTTCTTTAACATTTCTGACTTTGGGGTTTTCCTCCCTCTGAATTCTGGTTCCCACCCATTCTGCATCCAGTTATTAACAAGGGGGTTCCATCCTTCTGCATCCAGTTATTAACCAGGACAATGAACAGATGGGGTAGAAAGGGGATCTAACCCGTGTTAATCGTAAATCGAACATAAAACATATATACTGAGTTCATAGGGTTTAAGCAGAACCGATTTTTAAAAACGCAAAAATTCTGAACATGGCATGAAAGAATAGTCAGAATGTAGGAAATTGGGAAAAATGTTGAAATAATTTAACATTTAATCCCACATTTCACATTTATTTTGACTACCATGTTGGAATGTTTTATGTTTTTAAAACTCAGTTCAGGTCTGGATAACAGACCCAGTATATATTTTTTGTGTCTGATTACTGATTAAAAAATTAAATTTTGTGGGATTGATTGGAAGAGATGATGGTGAATTTTGTATGGTTTACTTCAAAAAAAAGTGCAGCAAAGAAAATTTAAAATTAACCCGAATAACCGTATAAAACATTCGGTTCGACAGAAACGAGAAACCGAGTACCGATAATTGTTGCACTACTGCACCATCCCATCTTTTTTGGTTTTATAATGTAATGTAAAGATAACACATTGGATATTCTAATTTTCTTACACCGATCACGATACCACCAAAAAAAAAAAAAGGTGTGTTTCTGATGACTCCGTTCCAACCTGCAGTAAATCACGCCGGAATTTTAATGGAAAGAATTAGTGGAAGCCCTGACCTCACCTGGGTGAAAGACTGAACCCAGCCTTGTTTTTTTGCTTTTTTGCGTTAAAATGTTTTCTGAAATAAATAACCATCTAAACCCGATCCAGGTGTTTTTTATTTTTAATTTTTCAGTTATATTTTATTTTTATTTTATTTTATTTTTGTCTGTTTCCTTGTTTTTTGGTTTAAAAAAGAAAGAACATTTTGATATTCTAATTCGGCCATAGTGTAACAGAACAAACGGAAAACATTTTACCGATGTAGTGATAGAAAGCCAGTGATAGATGGATGAAATTCTTGCGTCGGGTGAGAAACACTGATTGGTTGAATACCGACATGTGTAAGCATAAAATGGTGAAAAGGGCAAAATCAATATGGAATTGTTTCATCACCCAACGCAAGAATTTCATCCATCTATAAATATGGGTAGAACCAGCTACTAAATATCGTCATCGGGCAAGCTCGGTGGTCGAGAGGTTAAAAGACGTCTGCATGATTTGATTAAACGGGGGAGGTCGTGGCTTGAATCCCGACCGTGCCACCATTCACAGACACTCGGAAAACAGTGTTTCATACATAGGCCTCACGTCGTTGTAAAGGCAAAATCCAAATCAATCCTTAGTGATGTCAGTTATAATAGGGGCGATAAAAAAATTGCGCAATATATCTCACGCGTGACATCATGCCATGTTACATATGTACACATTATCGTCAGGGTACTGTCTAAAAAATATGGCCAAAGTATTTTGTTTAAACAAATAAAAAATCAATGAATAAAGATTTTAGATATAATGCCTTAACATAATATACAAATTACACTGCCTTAACATTACCGCGAAAATTAATAACATTTTTTTGTGAGCTAAAATGATGGCATCTCACACGTCTGAAAAGGGCTATCGAGCACCGAGGTAATTTCACTTGCAGCAGGCGCTTGCTGGTGTGTATATGTATTTTATATGCAAGTTTTGCATTTTTTGCCTATATAATATCAGGTATTGAAATAAAACAAAATAATATAATTATCAATGTTAAAGCATTTTAAACAAAATTTTAAAAATCAATAGTGAATAAAGATTTGAGGAAATTATAATGCCTTGCCATATACAAGTGCCTTAATATTACCTCAACAAAATGATAAAAACCTGTTGACATCATCTAAAACACAAAAGGAGTTAATAATTTTTATGGGAGTATACCAAATACAGCTTTTGGCTGTCACTTTTGCAGGCTTCCTTTTGTGTAATATCGTCTGTGTGAAAACGATTTACCATACAAACGTATCTAGTCCACTTCATACCTTATCTAATGATCACCATGGCAACGTTTTAAGCTCTGCTGTGTGTTTGTATATTCGGTATAAGCGTGCAATGGATGGCATCTGTTTTTTTGTGTTTTTTGTGTTGTTGGTTTTCTTGGCATAGGTGCTATAATGATATGGGTTTATGAGGCTTCTTCCGACTGAAGAGCAGTTTTACCTGTAAAGTCAGCATTCATTAATTTGGAGTTCACATAATTATATAGAAGAGTTGAAAATAAATTAAAAATACTGGAAAATAAATAATTCGGATAAATATTTTATAATGTTGTTATTTCTATAAACAAACAATACGTTAATCTTGTGTTTCATTGTGCATATCAGTAATCACAGTATTGATTACTATTTAATAATAATAATAATGTGTGGACTTATATAGCGCACGTATCCACCAACTGTCCGAGTGGTGCTCAGGGCGCATTATATTGGTCATACCGCTCATCGCCAAAACTCATAAATCATTCCTGAAACCATCTCATAGGCTCCTGGGAGTATGCAGGCTCAGCATACAGCGCATATAGGGCTAATCAACCAACTCTGCTTTCCCTCACAGGTACCCATTTAACCCCTGGGTGGAGAAGGGAAAGCAAATTATGGTAAAGTGTCTTGCTCTTAAGGCGACAAGCACCACGGTCGGCGGGATTCTGAACCCACATTCTGACGACTCAGCCATCAGAACACCAAATCCAATGCACTAAACTTCGCTCTCGGACCATGGCCTGGCACCGCACTTGTTTGGTTATTGATTATTGTTTTGGTTATTGATTATTGTTCGTTCGTTTGTTGGTTGTTTTCCCTTCCCTTCGTCCCTTCGTTGTTTCGTTTGTTTGTTTTTTTTTTTTTTTCATTTGTACGTTTGTAGTACATGGGAGGTTGTGAGAAATAATATGAGTATAGCCATAATAATAGTGCGTAAAGCTGCTTGGACAAACATTATTTATTACAAATAAAACAAGTAGTGCTGCTAAGAAGGGGGATCTAACCGTGTGTAACTGGGCATCGAACTTAAAAATATACTGGGTTCATTTGGCCATGAACCGGAACCGAATTTTAAAAACATAAAATTCGAAGATGTAGCATATCGAAAAATAAATGTAGGAAAAAGGATTAGATGTTAAATGTACGTTATTCAATATAAAATATATGGTAAACAAATTTTTGTCGATTAATTGAAGAGATGATGGTGGATTTTTTTATGGGATTACCGCATAAAAAGCGGTAGCATAAACTTTAAAAATAGTTTTCGGATAACCGTGAAAAAGTAACCCGAATAACAGTATAAACATTCAGTTAAGCTGATGCAAAGTACCGGTAATCGTTTTCCCTACTAAGTTGTTTTTTTTGCAGTCCATACATTTTGACAACCTTAGGGAAAAAAAATGACAGCATGGGCGAGATCATGCGTGTTAAACATTATATTTCCTTTTAAAAATCAACCATCTGGAACCCGATCCAATGTTCTTTATATTTTCCCCTTTTCACTGATGTATTTTTTATTTTTGTTTTATTATTTTTTTGGTCCTGTTTCTTTGTTTTTTTTCGGATGGAGTGCCATGGTCGAGCGGTTTAGTGCATCAGATTTGTGTTCTGATGGCTGGAGTCGTCAGAATGTGAGTTCTAATCCCAGCCACGACCGGGTGCTTGTGTCCTTGAGCAAAGACAAACTACCATAATTGCTTCTCTCTCCACCCAAGGGGTAAATGGAGTACCTGTGGGAGGACGAGGGATTGGTTGTTGTGTGTGTGATTAAGCCGCATATGCCCTGAAATGGCAGCAATTGAGCTGTATACTCCCCATGGAGCTGAGATAACGTTTTCAGGAATGATTTAAGAACCTGATGAGCAGGGGTTAATAATGTAATGCGCCTTGAGCACTGCAGTTTGAGTGGATACGTGCGCCATATAAGTCCACATTATTATTATTATTGTTATTATTTTTAGTTTAAAAAAGAAAATGTTGATATTGTAATTATAGTGCCCGGTGAACAACCGGAAAAGCGTTTACCGATGTAGTATTGATAGGATTGATTATGATAAGATTGATTAAATTCTTGTGTCGGGTGAGATAAACAATTAATTTGATTCTTGCCCCTCACATCTGTTTTTGTTGTTTGTGGTTGTTTTTTCTTGATAGACATACACATGATATGGAGGCTAATGAAGGCTTCGACTGGAGAGGCAGTTTTACCTGTAAATTTAGCATTCAGTTTATATGTAGATTCACCATTCGGTTGTATGTGTATTTCAAGATTTATTAAAGTGTAGAAAAATATCTCAAATTGTGAACTATAAAGTTAGCATAGTACGTCGATTGCTAATGAGGTATTTTGATGTTAAGAAGATGATGTATTGGCTGTGAAAGTATGTGCAATGAAATATGTACCTGTAAATGAAACTGCATATCAACTATGAATGTAGAAATACAAATTAAATTTATATTTATCTTGTTTGTATTATCGTTGATAGCAGTGTAGCAATAGTAAAATTGATTACAAAGGAAGACTTTGCATGGTGAAAAAGGATAAGTAAAGACCTTTTACGGTGAATCTCATGCCATAGAAATTCTCGTTTGAGTAGTAAATAGTTTTAAAATAACTGATTGGTTACAACTCAGACGTTTCACTCCAAGTATGCTAGCTGATGCGTCTTCAGGAGAATGTCTCTGAAGACCAAATCCAGCCTTCTTCTTTCAGAACTACTATCTGTGTGTATTTACTACTCAAAGAAACTTCACATGTCACCGCAAACAGTCCAGGTACGTAATTACAAAAGGATGTAAAATAGCTTTAAAAATTAAATAATTTAAAATTATAAAAGTTATTTTTATTTTAAGAAAAGGTACAGTATCTGGTGGATCATCAGAAACCACGACTTATTATCTAAAAACTTAATTGGTAATGACGCCTTTCAATTCTATTGAAAGGAAATTGTTTAAATTTGATTAAAACATGATGAAGAGAGAATAAGTTAGAGAAACTTAAAGGCTAGTTGATCACATGATCACATGAGGCAGAAACGAAGACAGAGTCATATCCTGTTAGAGAATAGTATGAGTTAATACATATTTTAAAGTGTGTGGAAAATCATGTGCTAATTAAAGAAAGAGATGGCAACAAATGATCACAGTGAATGACATCTTACTATCAATGAACCATTCATCTTTCCAGTAATAAGTACGACAGACTGATGTCTTTACGGCAGGCAATTTCAAATAGTCCCATTCCTTAATATTTTATTAGTATTTTATACATGCCAGCTTTATTAGGGACAATATCGTCACGATAAACAGGGCATGTGGAATCGGAGTGCTAGGTTTAACTGCTCAGTGACTGAAAATAATACCCACATGATAAGGGTTATAATTACCGTTGCTGCTGCATAAATGAGCCAGTAATTTTGGGTCACTGTGTCCATCTTGAAACTAGGACACCGATTCCATGCCCTGTTGAATGTCTGCTTTCTGATCGGCCGACAATGCTGGCCCTTTAAGGTTATGTGCGGGATATTTTTTTCTGCTGTTTCCAACAAATTGCTGTCTATTTTTTAAAATTATTCTTGTGTATGTCCACGCGTCTGCAGGGCAAAGCGTGTGATAGGACTTTTTCAGTAGGGGGGGGCACAGGGGGGGCATTGCTTTTCAGTGGGGAGGCCAGGGGTATGGGTTTTTCCTTTTCTTTCTCTTTCTTTTCTTGTTTTTGGGAGGCACTATCAGGATTTTTTCGTGGGGGAACCTGGGGCATTGGAAATTTGTGTAAAGGGGGCACATGCCCTTTAGCCCCAATAGCTTTACGTCGCTGTTGCAGGAGACGGTTTCCGTTCAAGTGCACATCTAGCTTCATATGGTGATCGTGCATTTATGCACAGCTGCTATAAAACTTTAGAATGACTTGCCAGTAGAACTTCGCAGTTGCAGTTCAAACAATGTTTTTCAAGAACAATTTAAAGACTCGTTTATTATTTAACACTGCTTTATTGTGCTTGATTTTTTGGATATGTATCTTACGTATGTAATGTTTTGCTTGATTTCTTTATTTTACATAATTACTACACATCTTTTAGTTATGTGTGTATATATCATATGTATATATAAATTAAACAAAGTATACACTGTATATGTATGCATGTATGTATGCCATAATGTATGTATGTGTATGTAGGCCTATAATATAATAATTATGTGTATGTGTGCGTGTATAAATTTATTATGTACTTTCTATAATGTTCATACTGTGTTAATTGTTGCGCCTCAGGAATAGGCATAGCTAGGATAGACGGCATTATAAAACATTATTATTATTATTATTATGTTACCCGGCATGGTTTTGGGCTCTTGGGAGCAGTAACTGTATTTTGTATGATGACGGAGTCTGCTATTTTGGATTGGCAGATTGTGTATTTTGGAGCCCCATTTTTGCCTTAGAGCTTGGTTTCCTGTCTTTATCCTCAAGGATAAAGACTGGCTCCTCTGCCTCCATTACAATGGATTTCATTGGATACAGTTGTACACTGAAGATCCTGACGTCACGCATTGAGGCTGCGCTTTAGCTATAACCAACAGGTCAAGGATTGAATCTACGGGAAAAATAACATGGTGCTGCCGCGCAGCCAGTGTCTGGCGTAATTCACGAGCCTCAAAGCATGATATCCGGGCCCAATTTCATGGAACGCGTTACCGCAAAATTTCTGTGCTTACAGGCGCCGCTCAGCTGGAGATTCTATTTCATGGAGTTCTGCTTAAGCAAAGGATTCTGCGCTTATGCGGGTAGCGCAGAATTTCTTCGCTTTAAAGCCGACTTTTTGCTAACTGAGGAAAATGGCGATTGTTCAGAGAATTCAAAGGCGTCGTCATGCAGCCGATCCGGAAATCGTCGAGGCCCCTTCCAAGAGTGATCAGGTATCAAATGAAAATCTCCTTTGATATTTTTTTCCCCACAACCAAGTTTGGTCAAGGTATCGATTTTGACCACAGACAGTGCTAATTTTGACCGGAGATGCTGTCCCAATTCTGAGCATCCAACAGAGAACAGCAAGGCACTACCTCCCCTTCTTCAAGGGCATGTCTGACAGGTCATGCGGTATTTGGCAACTGGCACCATTTGCCATAGTTGTCGAGGGACACCGATGCCCCTATGTGAGCCCCTCAACAGCATGGCAGGCAGAGCCATCAACAGGGAATCAGTGCCACTACTCGCCGTTCTCGGAGGAGCGAAATAGTATCTCGATTCCCCGACCCAAATGATGATCAAAAGCTTTGAGGTCCACTGAAACAGGGATTTTTCAGGATTGCTGGTAGCTAATTAACAAATAATCTGAGAAATTACTTTGATCATTAATACTTATTACATAATACATAAATTCCAGCACACCACACCATGCTCCGTATTTTCTTTATCAATTTCATACAGCAATGTACAGGTGGCCATGGCAGGCCGTCGTCGTTCGCAATAGTAAACTTCAGGCCTACCGTTAGTACGTACCTTTAAATAAAGGCCCCTATGCCTAGCTTGATGGCCCGGTGGTTATTAATCCATGGTTCTAGACTAGATGTAGTGCTCAAATCGATGAAGGAAGTCAATGGTGACTTGTTGGTATACGGGTAGAGGATCCGAAGTTAATAATTAATATAACTTCATCGACATGTCCAAGAGATTTTGTGCGAAACACTGCAAAAGTATTGAGCAGATTTTACTTTCGGCGGTAGTACTAGTACTTACGCGTACCGTATACCGTTAGCTAATACCCGTAACGCGCGCTAGCTAGGCTAGTATCTAGCTAGTATAGTACTAAATAGTACGATACGAAGTGTCATAGTTGCCTAGCCTAGAATAAAAAATAACAAAATGTAATACAGTTATGCAAATATAAAATATTGATTTATTATTACGACTTCGTAAAAAAAGTTTAGGTGTACTACATTGGGTGACCCCATAGAGCTGATTTCCTGTTCACGGACACGAATGAGTTTTTGGAGTTAAAGTTTTTTTTTGGGGGGTGTTTTTGGGGGCGGGTAGGGAGTTAGGTGGGGAGTTTCAAGTCCCCACGGTTATGTGAATCCGTTTTTTCATTTTGTATAGATTTCCGTAAAACTATTATATTAGATCCTGCCCCCCAAAAAAAAAAAGCACAAAAACAACAAGAGACAAACAACAAACTCCCCAACAAAGGAAAAAACCAGCAGCAAAAATAAATGCATTTCTACTAGGGAAAACCCTGTCTGCGATTTTTTGTTAAAGCTTCCTAAATCTGCGGGGCAAGTTGTGTATAAAACAAACAAATCCACCAAAAACAACTGTTTTACTTCCAACACTTCACTGATAACCTTTAATGAAAATATACACCTTTTTGGTTTACATATAATTAGATTATAAATTATTTATTTGAAAATAAAGTATTACGAATAATATAATTGGTAACAATTTATAATCATACAATAATGTTTGAACCATAAGTTGGAAACTTGTTTAATTATTAGTATAGATAAGACAACCTATTAACGTAAAAAAAACATATTTTACATACACTAATATACTTTTAAAAATAATTTGAAATTTTTGAACACTTCAAAATATAATCACACACACACAACAGTCAATAAATACTTTAAGGTAAATTTTGAAGAAGTTCAACATACCTGTACAGGTGTATAATATTCATTAAATAATTTTTCCACTTTATTGACAATTTTTTGCAAGACTGACCCTACTTTACATTACATTGTGAAACATTGCTAATATGTTTGTTCCCAGAAATATGCACTGCTAATTTACTAATAAACATGCAGCTTCTTTTGATAATTTCATTGGATTGCAACATATCTATCTATAGGCAACTTTGGACATTTTTGGACAAACTAGTGTAGTTAATATATTAATTTGCACTTAAAACACACGCTTTACAGTATATCGAAAGACCAAGTAAATGTTAATATTGATTTTGATAGGATTTCCCAATGTTATTGGGGCGGTAGATGGGACTCATGTGCACGTGTTGAACCACCAAGTGAGGGTGAGACATGACTACATCAACCAGGAGAGGATACCTCTCTTAACTGCCAGGTACACGTGTGTTTTCAAATCGTTTTGCCTCTATAAAAATAAATATCTTCATACCCGGCTGTACTTTGAGAGTGCAGAAAGAGCTAATCAGCAAGCACCAGACAAAAATGTGCACCTCCCCCAAGAAAAAAATCCTAGATCAATCACCTTTTCAGTGCTGTCATTTGCCGTGTAAAGAGGTTTATTCTAATTTAATTCTAATTAATTCATCATATTTAAACTTGTTTAACTCACAACATACTTACACATATGTCAGTCGGTGTTAAATCAATCAATCATTATGCTTTTCATGTAAAGATGGTTTGTGATCACCGACGACGCTTTCCTGGAATGCTGACAGGTCCAAATACCCAGGATCCAATACCCATGCGGCAGCAGAATGCTGGAGGAGAGTGCCTTGGGCAGAGCTTTTGAAGCTAGTAAATATTCGTGTCCTAAATATATGTATTTCAACTCGATAACCATGTCAACATTGTTTCTCACGCTCCATGACATACAAACTGTACATTATGTATATTGCCAACTATTATAAACAAAACATGCATTAATCAGTATGAAATTACATTGACCTAGTACCATATAAATAAGCTTAAAGAAACCAAAAAGAATGACAATGACAAAGAATGGTATTTATTTACATTGTGCATTCTATGCTACTCATTAAAGACAAGATGGCCTCACTGTATAATGCTAGGAGATTCAGCTCTACTACCAAAGGATTTTTAAGGATGACACCCTACCAAAGACCCTGCCACAGAGGCCGAAATACAGTACATAACACAAGCCATGCCTGTCACAAGGTATTGTATTGGTCTGATTACGTTCAATAAATTCATACCATGGGTACACTAACCCTAACTAGGCATTTTAGCTTCAAAGAACTTTATCGAATCTTACAAAATCCAAACAAAAAAAATGCTACAGTACTGCAGATTCCCCTAAACCATCAAAATCACCTGCACTGCAATATTTTGGTATGTACTAAATCCATCCAGAATCTGCCGAGCATCTGAGAGATTTTGGCAGAGATTCGATACACATGAGCTTATATGACACACTGGCAGCCCTGGGTGTCAGTTTGCTATGTTTCACTCACTACATGTAGCAAATCCAAATTTACATCAGTACTAAATCCATCAGAATCAAACAAAACCAGGGGTGGATTTTTGACGGACTTCCGGGGTTATTGGGAGTTTACTTCTGTTTTTTTCAATACATGCTTGATCTCCCTCAAAGAATTTATGATGTTTTGTTTCAATCAACTTTTGCAGGTGTCTCATAGAACAGACATTTGGCATATTGTCAAGAGGCGCTTTGGCCTTTGATGGCGCAAAACAGGCACAAGAGAGTCAGGACCATGTGGCAAAGGCAGCAAGAGAGAAATCCTAGCTTGTTGTCTCTTGCACAACTTCGGCATTGATGAAGGTAAATTTTCAAACATTTCACCACTGATTTTTATTTCAGGTGTTCATCAAAGTGCAATTAATCAGTAGACAATAAATGTATTGTTTATTTCAAGGCTTTTAAATGGGTCTCAACACTAATATTTGTGTGAATGAAAAATCATGGGTTTTTAAAGGCAAGAGGAATGTGTTCTTTTTATCCCTTTTTCCGAATATAATCTTTTTCATTCCTCCTCTTTTGCCCTCTTGCATGTGAAAGGGAAACCAGACACCAGACCACGACTTGAAAACGGCAATGAAGTTACCGCTGAAGACTTGATCCTGACAACTAATTTGAACTTCAACAAACTTTTATCACAGCGACGTTTGACAAAGATTGAAACATGAGAAAAAATTCGATAAATTAGATCTCCATATCATAAATTACACAAGGAACACAATCTGAGGATGTTATAAATTTAGATGTTATAAATTCTTATTTTTTTTAGGCGATCTCATGCCAGATTGATGAGGATGTTTGATGACAGGCCAGAGAGGTGATCTGCTCTTCTTCATGAAGGGCTGTAATACAAGTCAACTTCTCTTTGGCAAGGGCTCTAAGAGACCAGGCCTAGTAATGTTCATGTTCAATGATCGACACCTAGGAATTAAAACTTTTTCTTTTTTCTTTTTTTTTTTTTTTGGGGGGCGTTGGGGGTTTCCGAAATTGGTGTAACATTTATACCACCCCTATCAGCAATGACACTAAGGAAAAGGTCTATGATCAGAATGCCCAAAAATACCCAAGGGTTCTGATAAGGTTAACCCCTAACTCCCCAGGCATTGTACTAAAAAATAAAAATCCTTCAAAATCACCACTCCAACTGACTTTTGTTGTCTAGGGGAGTTAGGGTTAATGAAAAAAAAAATGTAGGTGTTATTAGTACTCTTCACTGAATAAATATCTAGTGAAGAGTTTTAACTAACACCTCAGTTTTTTACCTCATAGTACCTTTGCCTGTGCTTCTCTCAAGTACTCTCTTACGGAGAACGTGCTCTTCTTCAAGAATTATGATTTTTCTTGTCATAGTAGTCATCTTCCACCAAAGATGATACCTCCTTTTGGAGACACTTTCGTTTCTTATCATGTCACTGGGAAAAAGGAAAACTTTCATTTTTTAGCTAGTGTTTCAGTTGGGGATGTTGAAAGTGTAATGTTTGGATTTCAAGTGAATAGTATTGACTGGCCATGAGGTACGATGTAGGGTAAAAACTATATCAATCACAAGGGATCTCAAGATTATGCTGTATACAGCATGAGTCTTGAGATCCTCGAGGACGATATTCTCTATTTATCGACAATTTTATCAAGTGACACATGACCAAACATTTATGGCTTATCAGATAACTACAGAATCTAAGCAAGAAACTGAAGCGATATGTACTGCTGGATCTAGCCTACACCTGCTGCACTACCTTGGTGTAGCTTAAGATTGTCAATGCATGTTGAAAGGCACATTTCCATCAATGTTTATGGTTTGAAAGTGTGGAGCCTCATCTCCAACTGGTGGGGAAGAGGCATCTGGCTGAAGAGGGATAAAATCATAAAGTGCTGTGGAACATTTTGTGCTTTTTAACCCTAACTCCCTAAACATAACAAAAAGCAGTATGGAGAGATTTTGAAGGATTTTTATTGTTCAGTAACAATAGCTTTAGGGAGTACAATAGAAATATTCCATTATTACTATTGTATGAATGAATATATTTGTATTACAAATCAACAGACACTTCACATGTATGGCTCTTTATCTTATACTACTTGTTTTACATGCACCTGAAAAAATAAGTCAATTCATGTAAACTAAGTGAACAGAGGTCTGAATATTTGTGCACTTGATTTATTATAGCCTACCTGCTCCAGTACTTGCCCCAGGCTGAGAAGACTCGCAGTTGGCTGAAAAAAGAAATGCACACCAGAGCAGTTGTCACACCAAAATTTGAGAAAATCATATGTTTCTACTCAATGTTACAATTAAGCTTGAGTTACAATTTACCAAATTAATATTTTCCAGACAGGACTATGACCTGTTTTATTCACTCCTAGTAAAGTAATTGCTAGCCTACTCCTCGACAAAATAGAACACTCATGCATCTCTTTGGGGAGGCATTCAATATTTTAAGCTGATGAAATAGGAAAGGCACACTCAGCAAACCATGAACTCCAACAAACTTATGGTTCCTTAACTTGTATGTAATTCCATATTATTGTTTAGAATTAATTTCCAATCATTTCTCTTTTTACTCTTAATTTCGTAAATGCTATTCAGTAAATTTGTTAGCCACTTGCGACATCTGGTGACATCTTACTTAAAAATATTTCATGGTAATAATGGTTAATATTTTGAGATACTTAGGATTTGCGCGTGCATGTTACAGTCATGTACAATTTGGATAACTTACATGTGACAGGTGCTCTTCTTCTTGTCTGCTCAAGGGACCTCAATACATGCTTCCTCCCAAGAATCAAATACTGTTTGAAAACAAAAGATGTGGGATGTTTTTCAGAAATTTTCCTTAACAAAACTGTACATAATTTAATACTAATAACGCGCGGCAAAAAGTACAATTATACTGGAAAACTTATAATGTTGAAGTCATTTCGTCATTTGTATGACATGTTGTCTGACTCGATTTCAGGTGTGATAAATACAGAAATATCAGTTTTATCTTCAAGCAAACTTGAATTCTCTATGCAGACTGGTCACAGATTATCTTGTGCTTACACACATGTAGTGTGACTGACATGTTTTGCAACAGTATAGAGATTTTCAGCACCCAAAATGCTCTTGAATAAGGAATTATGGTTAGTAAAATTACAGAGTCTAACAATGAACCTTGTGTCCACGTCTCCTTACATGTAGGAAGCTGTCAAAGGCCAACTGAACCTGCAAAAAGAAATAATTATTTCTATTTAATGTGGATTTACACATCTTGAATATCAAGACACATAAACTGTAAATTGAAGTGATTGAGGAGCAATTCCACATTTGACAGGATGAAGTTATACGGTTTTTTATATGGTTTTATATGGTTTTTGTATCTCTACGTTGACTGATAGGCACCCCTCCCCCAAAAAAAAAAACACCCAAAAAGTGAATTAAACAAAACTAAAACACACTAATTAAGTTTTGTTTTACTGTCACCATGTATGGTTCGCACATGAAATGGGGCAGTCTTCTTGCTTCTTTGTATTGAACATTGCTTCAACAACAATTCTAAGCTTATTTTATTAACTAATTCTAAAAGCTTATTTTATTTACAACAAATTAATCATACTGATAATCCATTCACCAAAGCAGACATGAATCACAAGAATTAAACGTAGCCTTTGAAAACATCAATGGGGTCATTGATTCCCTCAAGCTTTATCTTTAGAATACACAACTTCAGACATGATGTCTTGAGCATGTCCATGAGAGGATGGTTCGCTGCCTTCACCAAGTTTTCACAACCTGCCCCTTTACGTTTGGTGACTGCCAAACAAAGCAAACAATAAAATAATGCACATAGCTGTTAATGAATGATGCAGCAATACCCTCCCTATCCCTCCAATCCACACGGCAGCATGAAGGCCTAAGCTATATACTGTATAGTATACAATCATTTACACAAGCAGTGAACAGTTTGTGCAACGATACTCCATCACTGCTGTATATCGTACATATAACTGTGGTGTCAACTAGCCATTGGACACGCATTAAAATAGTCTTGCAGTAACAAATAGCCACTATTTTTTAATGGATGATAAGGGTGCGCCTACCGGTATCACATCAAGCTATAGGCCTAGAGGCAGTTCCAAGATATGAATTTTAAGACCAAAATGTGTGACCCACTTCTATTTTAAAGCATTTTTCATGAACCTTCCTACCTATAGTATACGATCCTTTCAATTATTTGGTCTTGGACTCGGAGACTACAGACAGTGAAAAGTGTTATCTTTTAAGGTGGAAACTGCACGCAATGAAAATCGAAATATTTAAATTATTAATAATTACAATAACTGATTTATTGTGAGCAGGCCTAGCTAGGCAGGCTAGTATATGTACTTACACTGACCATGTTCCTCTGTCGATCTCTGCACTGGTCGACACTCTTGATATTCCTCCTGCAACACTGAATAGCACACGAAAAAAATGAAACGACCACTGAACTAAACCAATGTAGAGTAATTTCAAATTTGGGCATATTGGGTGTTCCCTCGATCAAATATTTCACACTGGCCACATTCGATCATGAGGAACACATCACTATTCTGAGTAAAGAAACTTCCCGTGGCAATGGAGCTCTCAAATTGCGGTGACGAAAATCCTAGAAATCATGAAATTGAAAGTGCATGGGTCAACTTTGGGCGCCTCAATAGGTACCACCGCACCGTCGTATAGTATCGACTACTGTAGTTCGTGCGGTAGTATCGACACAATTTACCCTAACCGGGCCCGGCGTCGGTTCTCCGAATTAACTAAAGCATGTAGCAATGTGAAAAACGTCCCATTATTCCCTTGATTATACTAGTCACAAGTAGTAGATTTTAGAGAGTAGGCCTAATTCATTTTATATGATTTATTTAGTTTAATTACTGCAGTGCAGTGAAACATACTTCTACTGGTACTAGGCCTAGTACTAATCTCAGTGCTAACTTACGAATTCACGTAATCCGGACTCGCTCCCATGCAGCCTTCTTCTCCCTTTTTGTTATTGTTTGTGCATAGAGGCGCCTCAATTATCCTTTTCTTCTAGATACGCTGTTGCAAGAGCAACATCCATGTCCCTGCTGAAGGGTGTCGCCTTTCGTTTATTTTGTCTGTTTTGTCACCCATTTTGTCACTCACGGCGCACGGATATAGATACGAATAGCTAGCAGACGACGCCTAACATCTACTTTTTCACTTTTCGCTTACGCATGCGCATTTGGCATGACATTTCTTGCTTAACGTAAAAAAAAATTTGGCCGTGAAATACGTTTACCGTAAGCAAATATTTTCTGCTATAGTAAGCGGCGATTCTTCGCTTACGGTAACGCGTTCCATGAAATTGGGGCCCAGATCTTCCGGCTACAATTTGCTTAGTCCGTGGGTTCAAGAACTATTACACGATCCATCACTTACATCTTTAAAGATTTAGACCCGTGTTTTACCAGAATTTTAAGAATGTTTTGTTTTCACTGGAAAATTGATAATTTTGAAATTATATGTTTTCAAACTAGTTCACTTGAAGCTTTGTTAACAGTTTTAAAAATGCCAAAATAAATTTATGGCGGACTCACTATACATTGACTGTCAGCTTCTCGTGATTATTTTGACAAACGTGTCATTTTAAATCATTTGTTTTCACTTTCTCAAATTAAATAGCAATGTCCGATGAAAAGAACGTCTGTGGAGTTGCAGATAAAAAGCCACAAAACACGAGCGATACATCTTTAATTAAAACTATGATATATAATGAAACTAACGAGGTGCCTGATTTGTTACGTTCTTTCTGCGTTTGTTGATATCTATATAACGACTTGATCTGTTTGTTTTACCGGTACGGTAATTATTAAGCATATGGCGAATTGGGCCTTGTGTGAAAACATGGACCATAGCCTATGTTATCATAGGGTCATGCCCTCACCGTATCAATACAATAAACATCTGGGGTACTCGGACTTTCATGTTCTAATTGTCGTAATAGTCTCGGATTCAAATAAAACTTCGCCTCAGACGCCAGCGTCGACATTATTTTGGTTTCCGTTTGCCTGATAAGCGCGGCCTCTCTTAGCCACCATACTTTGTATATGGAAATTTGGTCTGGTTCCAATAACGCTGGCGTAACTCGGGTCAATTTTCGGGGTTACTGGGGTGCACCACTTTTTTCTAAGATGCATGTCAATACTTGAACATTTGCTGGCATCCTGCGGCTTCAAATGAGGACCATTTTCAAAATTCTCAATGGGGAACTCGGAGGAACGTCCCCACCCCCGTGCCCCATAGGTACCTTCCTGCAATAACTGTGTGTGCATGATAACATATGTCATAAAACATCACCAATTAAAACGCGTCCGCACCGCTTTTGAAGCTGACCCGTCATGATGACCAGACACCTGAGACGTTTTGGCCTAAAGGGGTGAAAATAAGGAATGTAGGTTGTTGCAGAATTTTACGAGGAATTAGGAGCGATTTGGTCCAATCCCAGCCTATCAACCAGCACGAGTTCATCTTACTGTAGACCTCTCTGATCAGATGATAATGAACCCAAAACACACATCGGCTGTAATCATGCAATACACTTAAAATAACTACTGGTAATATCCCAAATCTTTGGATAATGCAATCGTCCATCCCAGGGCGAGAGAGCAGTGGGATCAAGGAATATCAGTACCACTCAAAGCCCTGTGGAGAGGTTTATATCAATTAGTGTTGGGACGTAACCGGTTAACCGACATAAACTGCTTTAACCGTTCATAAATTTACTAACAGCTAACCGAAACCAATATTTTAAAAAATACGACCGACAATTTTGGTAGAATTTTGTTCTAAGACTTTCTTTTTTTTTTGCCCCATTGGTTATTAAAGAATCATTGTGTGAAGTTTATTGGTGCTTTCTGGTGACCGAATTTATACATATCGTACCATTTGCCGACGATCTAGTTGTGGTGTGGCCGTCACGAGCCGTCTTTCGGTTAACCGGTTAACCGACCGTGAAAATTCGGTTAAACGTTTAGCCAACTAAACCGGTAACTCTCAGCACTAATATCAATACGGCATTTCAAATTCCTTCACAATTTAGTAAGAACTACTAAATTGAAAGCGGAAGTCTGACACCAGCGGCAGCGCTACTGAAATGTCTTTTCCCCGAAATGTTTTCCCCTGATTTTTCAACAGTACAAACATACATTAAAGATTAATGTTTGCCCCTTAAATTTAAACTTGCCCCCTCTTGTCCCCCGCCTCCCAGTTTAACAGGTCTGGTGCCGCCGCTGTCTGCTTGGTCATATCTTAAAATCTCGCGTGCCTGACATAATTAATTCGACGTGATGTTGTTGCCGATCCATACTGACATTGCAAAGAAATTCCATTGTTGTTAAAAGAAAAATACTGACGTATGAGCTGGAGAGATACCGTAGGTTATAGGCATATAATATAAGCGGAGCAGTGGGCTGAGCACAGTTGTCCGGTTAACCGACCGTGAAGATTCAGTTAGACGGTTGGCGAACAACCGGTAACTCTCAGCACTAATATCAATACGCCATTTCGAAATTCCGTATTTCACAATTTAGTAAGAACTACTAAATTGAAAGCGAAATCTGGCACTGGTCATATCCTGAATATCTTGCGTGCCTGCACATGGTTAATTCGATGTGATATTGTACCCGATCACGTATACTGACATTGCAAGTAAAAGGGGAATTCCATTGTTATTGTGAAAGCAAAATACTGACGTATGAGCTGGAGAGATATGAGCATATAAGCGGGCGAGTGAATGCATAGTCAGTCTACGTCTGATCCCTAGTGTAGCGTATACACAAGCAAACCAGTGTCATGGCGGCACCTTCACCTGCTTTGGGGATATTTCTTCGGCCTTCACAGCCACTACAGGACTCAACATTCATCATTCGGATCCTGTAAAATGAAGGTGAAAGCATAGGGTTCACTATTGGGGTTGGAGAAACGTCTCCCCATACAGACAATCGTCGCTGTTGGATCCTGTGGCCAATGAAGTAAAGCGCGCCGACTTCACTATTGGGTTGGAGAAACGTCTCCCGTACAGACACCGTCGCTGTTTAACTGGATCACCGGTGGTTTTTTTGCACCGACTACCAAGACCAGAACACCCGAGGCAAGGTATGGCGAAACCCGTACAGACACCGTACAGACACCGTCGTTGTTTAAGGGGATCGCCGGTGGTTCTCCGGAACGGACTACCCAGGCAAAGTATGGCGAAACCCAGGCCGCAACCGCTCAGACCAAACCGGACGTCATCATGCTCAGCGCCAAAGATCTATTCGGTCTTACTTACATGATGATACAGCCACCGTCCGGAACGGTCCTCGAAGGCGGCATGGCAGCAGTGCGCGTTCACATGCTGAAGAGCAATGTGCAGGTGACTGTGCAAGTGAGATCCAGTGCAACTGTCAAGGAATTGAGGGAGGATGCTGCCAAGAAAACGGGCCTCCTCCCCGTACAGCTGATGCTCATCTTCAGTAACACCCGACTTGAAGATCACCAAGAGATCAAGTACCTGGGCATTACTTCTGACCGTACGATACTTGGGATGATGTTTACCCGCGGCCGCCTGCTGGCGGTGGTGGCAGGTGGTGGCGGTGATGGCGGTGATGGCGCCATTATTTTAAACTAGATCCTTCATCGCTGGCACCAAGGTACGACTATGATTTTACGGGAAAGCTGATGATGGCGCGACTTACCATCGCGGTAACTACCCCTACTACCGCCCGTACGGATGGAAAAGGTACGCTTTGAATGTACTCGGGGATGCAGATTACAAAGATGACAAATGGCTTGGAACAGACGGCATCCGCACAGAGGCCACTAATGGGGAGTGGCCGGTAACCTACCATGGCACAGCATTTGACAGGTATCTGGGGAATAGTGGATGTTGGTTACAAAAAGGAGATGGACACGGACACGTGGTATGGGGTATATGTAAGCCCCTCCGTGAAGGTAGTGGTTGAACATAAGTACTGAAAATATTCAAATACAATAGTAAGCTTTACAGACTTGCCCTGCAAAATCGCGTCAACCCGGACCCAGGACACCTGGAGATCCACCGTAAAGATGGCATATACTGGTTGTCGCCCAAGCATGATCCTGCGAAAGGGATATTTGACGTTCGCCCATACGGCATACTCACACGCGAAGTATAAGTTAATTTGGCTGGCGGGAAATAAATGTTGGTTAAAATCAAATAAATAAAACATTGCTGATCCATGGAGATATATATTAGCGGAATTGCCCACTTAAGTATTAAGAAATAAGACAAATGGACGCAAGATTGATGATTGAAACATTTTGGGATGCATACAATTATTTGAGTACTGTGAAAAAAAAATATTAAATCGTACTTTTTTTCAAATTTCAGACCTTGAGTGTCCCCTCCCCTTGAATTCTAGATCCGCCTTTTTCTGCATGCATTTGTAAACCAGGTATAACAGATGGCGTAAACAAAAATTGGTGAAATTGTAGATATTTCCCAGATATCCAATGCCTCAAGACAGTTAAACAAACTGTGAATGCTGCTTTTTGACATACAGTGAAGATTGACAGATAAATCGGCCTAGTTCATGCTGAACTGTCAATTGAGGGTGTTGTTTTATGGTATAACAATAGACCCCAGTATCATAACGTACACTCTTAAAACTAAAAGTGTTGAATCAGCATTTTAAAGAGTTCGGTCAGTGACAACTCTTTATAAAGTTGGTTTAACTTTAAAAGTGTTGGACTACTATTGATACAGTTAGCTAGTTCAGTTAGTTTAGTTTAGCTAAGTTTGTTCGTTCTAGGCCACAGTATGAAAATCAGCGACAAGAGAACGATGGTTATCCTCGGTTACTCGGTCACAAAGAGACACTATCGTCACTATTAGAGCATACATTATTTTAACAGGGCATGAAATCGGTGTTCTTGTTTCGTAATAAAGATCAACACAGTGTCTAAAAATTACTGGCTCATTAATGCCGCAGCAACGCTAATATTACGACCTCATCATGTAGGGTATTTTTCAGTCACTGAGTTATTCTAAATATAGCACTCTGATTACATGGCCTGTTGATCGTGACAATTATTGTCCCTTGAATTGCATTTATTGTGTTTCATTGAATCACAAGAAGATTTATCTTGATATGTATAAAAAAGGTCGTGTTGTAATTTAAATGTTTATTTAATTTTTTGGATAGACCAGGAACACGTGGCGCATGACGGGAGGCGGTACGATGGGTGGGATTGTATTCCGCCCCCCGCCCCCCCCCACACCCCACAGATACCCAAAATAGAGTCAGGGTTACTCTTCTAAAGTAAGCTGGAGGATAATGCCGTGTATTGAATGTAGGTTCTCAGTTCGTATTTCAAATGTATTGTAGTTTATAGAAAATTAATATTCAAATTGCTATTTCTATTAAACTATTTTAATCTTGTATTTCATTCTGCTTATCAGTAGTTAGCACAGTCTCGAGCTAATGGTGTATTTTGTTTTGAAAAAAGTTGATGTTTAAGATGATAATTATATGGGAAACTAAATTTTATTGAATTGTTTTATTCCAAATGTAGGAGCATACCCCATAACCCCTGGGAGGGTGACAACAATTATATTATAAAACAACAATGGCGGACGTGTTTCAAAAGAAAAATACAAAAGTAATATTACATTTATATAATATTCACCTCACTTTCAGTTCAGTAAAAATGGAAACATATTTTTCCAGCACAGGTAATTATACATTAGTCCTGAGATGACATAAGAATTAGAATTTGCTCCTCCTTATTCCTGGTAGTGAAGTCTGTGTGCATCTTATATACGGTATGTCATGTAACATTTTCTTCCTTAGCTCAGTATAAAATGGACAATGAAATAAAACAAGTTTCATTTTGAATAATCTAGTTCACAATGCGGGCTACTCGTTGTGGTGGTGTTAAACTACAACAATAATAAGTTCGTAAAACTGCATGTCAAATATAATAATAGAAATTTAAATTTAATACATGCTTGTTTGTATTATCGTTGATACTAGTAGCAATAGCAAAAGTAAATTAGAAATGTTATTTTATTTTAAGGAAAGGTACACCATTGGTGGGTCATCAAAACTTAATTGGTTTAAGTTTTATATGAAGTGATTTCATCTGAGAAAAAAAACATTGTCATAAAAAGTCAGCAACTTTGTTTAGCCTCAAAACTCAAAAACATGTATTATATTTTCGTTGTTTTCTCTCAAAAACGTGAGTATCGTGGTAAAAATTTGACAGGTTAGTTTGATGATTATATTTCTTGAAAAATGGAGTGTTTTAATGAATTTGCGTTACTGCAAATACTGATTTTAAAGTTGTAATTTTAATGTAATTTTAACTTTTAAAGAGGTAGACGATTTTCAATTCATAAATATTTATTTCCGTTTCTCACAATTATATCAACAGTGACAATTAATGAGAGTAAATTGATTAAAAGCTATTATGGTAATTAATTATATGGTACGCAATAGCATGGGTTAATATCATTAAAATTAATCTACTTAAATAATAAGCGATAATTGCAATAAAGGGAGAGGTGCATGGCCAAAAGATGATCCTGAATCACTTGTCTTCAGTGTAAAGAGAAAATGGGAAAGAGGAAAGATACAGAAAGTGTTGCCCCCCACCCCCACCCCCCGTTGACTGATCGTTCAAAGTTTCCGTTTTGGAAACGAAAATACAACATCCCCACCCCCACATGTAAAATCTCTGACTACGCACTTGCCTGTCTTAGTCAAGCTCTTAATATTTATGTAATAAGCCCGATATACTGACAGACTGACATCTTCACTAGAACAAGCTAAGGCGATTTCAAAAAAGCAACATTCCTTCATATTTCATTAGCATTTTGTACACATGGCCTAAGGTTTGTAAAAGGAGGCATTTTCAACCTGTTTCGATTTCCAACATGTTGCTGCAATTCTCCTAAAGACGATCAGAGCATACTGATCCTAACGTCCAGTTGTAACCACAAGTGTTTATTCAGAACTAATTACTACTCAAGAAGAGATTTTTCACATGGGCAAACAGTCTTTACATAATATTATCCTGTTCGCCACGTAAAGCTACAAATCTTACTTGTCCACGCGTCTGCAGGGAACGGTTTCGTTCCGATCAAGTATGTTGCGTGGCTTGGTTTTGGACAGTAAATAAGTTTTGAGCCGCATTTTTGCTTAGACTGGTCCCCTGTCTTTATCCTCAAGAAATATGGCTCTTGGCGCACAATTAATCAATGGATTTCATTGGATACGTTGTGTGAAGATCTGACGTCACGCATTGAGGCTCGCGCTAGCTACCAACCAAGGTAAAAGTTGAATCTCTGGGAAAATATGTGGCGTACCGTAATTCACGAGCCTCAAAGCGTGACGTCAGATCTTCAGGCTTCATTTTTGCTTCGTCCGTGGGTTCAAGACTATTACACGATCCATCGCAACAAGAGGGCGCTATCTTCAGACGAACCGCAATCACCGCGCTGGTTTGTGCCTGCACAGGTTGGACTCACCTTCGTGTACTACCGTTTTAAATAGTGTATACAGAGACGGAACCATTATTATTTGGGCTACGGTTTGCGTGTATCCAAAAACATGGAAACTTAGTCTTGAACCAAGCCTTATAGGCTAACATCTTGTTATTGGATTGAAAGCGAAACCATTCACTGGTGGTGAACATTGAAGTTCTCCTGTCGTTTGTCTCATAATAAAATATTTACTGCATCGTTGCTTAACTTCTCCTTAACCCTCCATTATTAAGGGAAACTGGCTATAGGAACATAGATACATTTTTTTGGAGGTGAACAAAGACATGTATTAGTTCATTGACAAACGGCACCCCAGTATTTTCCAACATATTTTTTCTTCAAAACCACAATTCCGGTTTGGATTGGAGCACAAACTAGGCTACAAGACTAGACTACGGGTATTTATCACATATAAATTTTGCATAACAGTGTCTTTATTGTTACTTGAAATGAACCAGTTTCAATAATATTTAAATTCATTGATTTATTATGTGCTGAGTAAAATGTACCAAGCAATAATATACAATTTATTTATTTTGACAGGAAACTATCTCCTTAGATACTGCTGAACAGTTTAGAAGCAAAATCTTGGAAAAAGTCGTATGAAATGTCTGGGTCTTCATGGGCGGATCCAGAATATTTTTAATAATAATAATAATAATAATAATAATAATAATAATAATAATAATAATAATAATAATAATAATAATACATAATAATAATAATAATAATAATAATACATACATACATACATACATATATACATACATAATAATAATAATAATAATAATATAATAATAATAATAATAATAATAATAATAATAATAATAATAATAATAATAATAATGTGTGAACTTATAGCGCACGTATCCACCAACTGAGTGGTGCTCAAGGCGCATTATATTACCCCTGCTCATAAGGCTCATAAATCATTCCTGAAACCATCTCAGCTCCCTGGGGAGTATACAGCTCAATTGCTGCCATTACAGCGCATATAGTATCAACCAACTCTGCCCTCACAGGTACCCATTTAACCCCTGGGTGGAGAGAAGCAATTATGGTTAAGTGTCTTGCTCAAGGACACAAGTGTCACGGCCGGGATTCGAACCCACATCTGCTGCTAACACCAGAACTTGAGTCCGGTAAGCTAGACCGCTCGGCCGCGACACTCCGGGGGGGGGGGGGGGGGGTACTACAAAAATTACAATGAAATAATCAAAGGGAGAGAAAAACAAAGCACAGTGAGGGGGAAATGAGGGGAAACATGAGGGGGAATACCTTACCGTTTGTATCAGATTCTGTTTTTTTTTTTTTTTTTTTTTTTTTTTTAAACGATTTTAGGGGGCTACATCCCCCTTAGCTCCCCCCCCCCCGGATCCGCCAATGGTCTTAAACCACTGTGTAATGGCCTTACGTTTCGAACTGAGCAGGTTCTTTCTCAAAGGCAAAATGGACGATATACACATGCGCACACAAACTTAACACTCAGGAGTGAGCTGAAGTTAGTCAGGTGTGAAAGGAACACAAAAGAAGAGGATTATAGAAGAAGCAGAGTCACGTTTTTGGGCCTGGGACCGGACAAAGGAGGGATTAAACGTGAATGGATGAAGAGGGATTAAACGTGAGGCTGAATGAGGAAAGCAAGTGATGAGTGAAAACAGTGAAAACAGAGTATGATAGGAATTAGAGAAAATTAGGAAAAAAATTATAATTTTTATACAATTATTATCAATAAACAACTTTCAGTCTGTATTGTATCTTGAGGGAGTCGTTATAGTCTTTCTGACTGATTATAATAAAAACAGGTAAAACTTGACGTTTCGATCAGTATATGCTCTGTTTCTCCTGAAGACGATAAGAGAAATTCACATGTTGTCACCGCAATTAGTCTTACTTTTAATAAAAGCAGTTGTGAATCATGGGTGATCTCCCAAGATAAGGAAACGAAAGCAAAATGAATGCTTTTGCCAACCTCATGCTACAGGGTTATGCTGAATATCAAGCGCACACGGCACAGATCATGTCCCATATACAAGCAAATTGATTTTTTCCTGACTTCTACCCCTGAGGAGTGTGTAGTCTCAACTGGAGCTCCACTTGGTAAATCTGATCACTGCGTTGTGTCCGTATGTCTGAAGTTACCTCCAAAGCAGACACCTGAAGTACCCTTTCATCGTACTGTATACACATACAACCAAGCTGATTGGGATTCATTTCGATCATTTGTTGCTGATGCACCTATTAAGAACATTTTTAGTCACTGTGCACCCAAAATTGCATCCCTGGTGTCTGACTGGATATATGAGGGAATGAGCCAGTTTATTCCTCATAAGTGTTACCAACAGAAACCTAATTCTCAACCATGGTTTACACCTGGATGTGCTGCGGCAATCGCTCATAGAAATCACTATTTCCACACCTACAAAAGAAATCGTTGCGATGAAAATAAACGTGAATTCCGTAGAGCCCGCAACAGATGTAGTCGGATATTGAAAGCAGCTAAGGAGAGCTACCAATCAACAGTCAGAGAGAGGATAGATCAGCAACTTCTTGGTTCTAAAGAATTTTCGAGAACCACAAACAAGGTTTTAAACCGTGTGGAAAGTCTTCAATTCCAACCATTGTCAATGGACCAGAAATTCTCACATCTTCTTCTGACAAAGCTTCTCTATTCGCAAAGTTATTTGCTGAAAATTCTAACATGGATGATTCCAATCACCCATTACCTGAGTTTCTCTCTCGGACAGAAGTTGTTTTATCTCGGATGAAAATAACTGTGAAGCAAGTAAAATCAGTAGTCTCTTCATTATCTGTGTCAAAAGCCACAGGTCCAGATGAAATTCCGGTGATTGTGCTAAAAAAAAACTCTTGCTAGAGCTATCACCCATCTTGGCTAAGCTTTTCAATCGCTGCGTTAAGGAGAAGTGTTCCTTCTTCCTGGAAGAAGTCATCTGTTTGTCCAGTTTATAAAAATACCGGAGAAAATGCGATCCTGCAAGTATAGTCCGATAAGCCTTCTGCCTATCGTAAGCAAGGTTTTTGAGGCACTAGTAAATAAACGGATCAAAAAACATCTTGATGACTGTAAGTTACTCAGTGATAAGCAGTATGGTTTTCGATCATTCAGGTCCACGGCCGATGTCCTGACAGTCATTACAGATCGCATTAGTAGTGCCCTTGATCAGTCATTTTCTACCCGTCTCATTGCCCTGGACATCTCCAAGGCATTTGACAGAGTCTGGCATAAGGGACTCCTGCGTAAACTCCAGGCCTATGTAATTGCTGGTAGGGTGTTTGGGATTATGAAATCATTCATCACAGGTCGTTCCATGAAGGTCGTACTGAATGGTCAATCATCCGACACACACACTTTAAATGCTGGTGTTCCCCAGGGTTCTGTACTTGGTCCGACACTGTTTCTAATATTCATAAATGACCTACCAGATCATGTGTTGTTGTCATTCATTGACATATTTGCAGATGACACAACAGTTTACAACCACACACACAAAAACCTTTCTCATGTGGACCTGGCTACTAATCTGAGTTCTGATCTATCTCAAATCACGTCGTGGGGTGAACGTTGGCTGGTAAATTTCAATGCCACCAAGACTAAACTTCTGTCTGTTAATCATCAACGATCTGTCCAAGCATATCCCCCCATCTTCATGAAGGGTGAAATGATAAACGAACAGTCAAGCCTGGACAGACTGCTCGGCCTGAAGATCACAACTGATCTCAAATGGAATTCTTACATCTCAGAGGTAGGGAAACAAGTCTCCAAGATGATTGGATCCTTCTATCGGTCAAGCAAAATACTGACCCCTGAGGCCATCCTCTACCTCAACAAATGTCAAGTCAGGCCCAAGATGGAATATTGTGCCCACATCTGGACAGGTGCCTCCAAAGCATCACTATCTGTTCTTGATAGACTGCAACACCGCATCAAGGGACTAGTTGGTGAGGAGCTTTTTTCCTCCCTTCAACCTCTCTCACGTCGTAGGAATGTACCCAGCCTTTCACTGTTCTACCGTTATTACTACGGGGTTTGTTCTGCTGAGCTACATGAGTTGGTACCTAAGCGCAGGGATTTCTCTCGTGTTACTCGTTTTGCTAAACAAGCAGGTGAACACCCTCACTATCTTCGACTCCCCAAAATCAAGAGTAAGTTTCCATTTGGAAGCTTCTTCCCTAGAACAGCATTACAATGGAACGACCTTCCTGCTGATTGTTTTCCACCAACTTACGATCTAATTAAGTTTTAAGAAAAATATCAACAAATGTAATCTTGCTTAAATGGTGGATGTTATCGCATAATGTAACCCCTTACACTCTAGTGGCTTTTTGGCCTTGTTTGGGGTGACTGACAGTAAATTTAAAGAAATTTAAATTAAAAAAAAAACATAATTTATGCAATGGCTGTCTCTGACCCTCAATTCATTACGTGAGGTCCCGTTAGTTGAGGTTCCTAGGGCATATCCTTCGTCAGCCTCCCAAAGAACCTGCTAGAAGATATGCCCTGTGCCTAACCTCAGCAGGGTAGAAGAAGACCGGGATGCCAGCACCTGTCATATTTGACATACATCCAACGTTTGCTGGGGGATGGGGAGGGCATGTTGCAGGAGGACCACACTGCATAAAACTGTGGTGTTAAAAACTACGCCATTGGTGTTTATATATATTAAGCAACTAGCACAATATAAACACCGTGGAAGTTGACACCACTAATGTTATTTTAACACCTCAGTTTTTGCAGGGCATGCGCAGATTGCCACACTTGCAATAGATCGCAGTGCATGGAGGAAGATTGTGGTCGCCTGATCTGCAGCCGTAGGATGATGATGAATGAAACAGACAGACCGACAGAACAGATAATACGTACTGACCGAATGACGAACCCGTCTTCCCATCATTGGCCAGCAACAGCTTTGGACGCACTCTTTGCTATATGGACTCCCCGTTGTAGTGCAGGGACGGTTAACCGGTTAGCCGACTGAAACTGCACTGGCTGTTTATAAATTTACTAACCGGCTAACCGAAACCAATATTTAACCCTTTCGATCCTACGGGCTCTAAAAAGAGCCTTTGTTGTGATACGCTTCGATTCCGTGGGCTCTAAAAGGTGCCGGAAATCGGCATGCCCTTGACGCCCACGGCGACTTAAATCACCACCTGAAAATGCTCGGGCGGTTTTATGTTTAGCGCCCTCTATTGACAGGAATGAAGTGTTTAAAAGTTTATAAGAGAAAAAAGCGCGTCACTATTTGCGGTTTTTCCTGCTTGCGTCCACTCGCTTTCCACAACGGTCAGTTTTTAGTTGCAATCATGATGGAAACGGACATAAATGATGGCATTTTGGCTGAGATTTTGGCAGACAGTGGCTCAGAATCAGATGACGAAGTAACGGATGACGACAGCACATTATCTATAGTAGAACTAGAACTTCCAGTGGAATTCGTTCAAGAGGTAGGCCTAAATCACAGTAAAAATGAATAACTAACACAGTAACAGTTAACGTTACTCTTCCTGGCCCAATGCAAATTAATGTAATTCACTTATTTTCCTAGGCTATAGCGTAAATATTGGATGCATTTTTTTTATATGCTCAAGGGGTACAACTGTTGGAGTTGAGGAATGTAAATTTAGAAAATGGATCCTTGAATAGGATTGACCAAATCCCTACCCCTGGACTGGGTCAAAGTCAGGCACAAAGTGCTCAAGTGAAATGTACAATTTGTAGTAGTTTGTTGGGGTAATATTTGTATTCATTGAAACAGAAAGTTGATGTATAGATATAGCATAGAAATTTTAACATCCACCCACAGCTGGTCGTGCTATTTAGCTTCCAAAAGAATAGCCTCGTATTCGAAATGCCCTTATAAGTCGTATTATGCAAGAAGTTGGGGAATTCACATTCACAATCCCACATTAAAACGAACATTTATCGGCAACGAGTTTTGGAGAGTGGATGGAAGCCGCCATATTTCTTTTCTCAGCACGATATTCATTTTGCGCCTGATGTAGGACCGAGATTAATCCTCCTTTGCCTTGTTTTTCTGTTGCAGCCTACCTACCAAGGTGACAGCCGGCCGAGATCAAGGAGGACGACAGGAAAGTTAGATTTCCGATCCGATTGGGAACGACGAGACCATTACGAGTGTGGGACTGTGCAGTTCACTGGAAATCCTGGCCCCCCGGCACCAGCGACTTTGCCACACTGTCGGCAGTGGAGATCTTCAAGCTGTATTTTTGTCAACTCGTGTGGGATATGCTCGTCAACGAGACTAATCGCTATGCGCAGCAAACAATAGACTCAAATCCTGATCAACAATTCTCCTGGCACCCAACCAACATTCCAGAAATGATGGCATTTGTGGCACTTCTCATTGCTATGGGCATAAACAAATCCTCTCAATACAAGATGTACTGGTCGACATCTGAAATTCTTCACATCCCATTCTATCCGTCGATCATGTCCCGTAATCGGTTCAGTTCAATTCTTCGGTTCCTCCACATCTCAAATAACCAAATTCCTCGTAGAGCCTTGGCTAAACGGGACAAACTTTCTAAAGTTCGGCCCTTGATAGAAGTCCTCGTCCCAAAGTTTCTCAGCCTGTGTAACCCTGCGCAGAATCTGTCTCCAGACGAGAGTATGTTGAAATTCAAGGGACGCTTAAGTTTTGTTCAGTACATGCCTAAAAAACGGGGTATTAAAGCCTTCTCCCTGAACGAGTCCAAAACAGGATACACGTGTGCTTGGAAACTGTACACGGGAGCTGAAGACACCCAAACTGTTTATGATGCAGACGTAGATTCCAAGTCATCAGACTGCCATCCACCAAACCCAACAGTTGCAGGAAAAGTCGTCATTGATCTGCTCTATGGACTTGAGAATAAGGGACACGTAATATATTGTGATAATTACTATACTAGCCCAGCTCTTTTAGCTAAACTTGCTAAACTAGGATTCGGATGTTGTGAAACTGTTCGTTACACTACACAGGGAATACCCCAGGCCGCAAACCCCAAAAACCATAACATGAAGAAAGGAGATGACCCATTTTTTTGGTGAAAGGTGGGCAATTGTGTATCGTTTGGCAAGACAAAAAATCAAATTCGGTGTAATAAGAGCACAAGTGGATTTCGTGATGTTACGAAGCCCAATTGTATTGAAGATTACAACAACAAAATGGGTGGAACTGATCTTGCCGACCAATGTTTTCAGTACTACAATCATACACACAGAAGCTTGAAATGGTGGAAAAGAGTTTTTTCCATATGCTGAATATCTGTATTGTCAATAGCAGAGTAATATTCACCAGCATAGCAGGGAACAAAAATGTCAGTAACCTTGATTTTCGTATAGGGATTGTACAGGGCTTGCTGTTGGGTTGGGAACGTAATGCAACAAGTCAGTTGAGATACCATATTCCTATCGAGTTGACAGGGCAACAGCACTATCCTGGCAAAAACCCCAATGGAAAGAAACGCGACTGCATTGTTTGCAGTAACCGCAAATTAGGCAGGCGAAAACAAACATAGATGATCTGTAAACAATGTACACAACCTATGTGCATAGTTCCTTGCTTTGAGAAATACCACATCACTTGATTGTAAATCTGTACTATTTCCTTCACTTTCTCTCCAATTCAATGTTGGGAAAGGTCGGACGAGCCGCAGATTACAGTCCAAACCAACATTGAATTGGGGGGGGAGGGGGGTGTTAGCATGGATTGTGATGTATGTACACTGAATACAAGTAAATGGTTCATTTCCAAGTAGAAAACCAAAATAAATCTCATCCAAGTTATTGTTTTTCACATGGAAAAGAAACCTTATACATGTACTGTATTTGCATGTATTTATTACAAATTCTCTGAAATATCACCCATTTGTATTACTTTTCTTCAGTGTAAATTATACTGATCTAATTATTTCATTGTTTTGCTTTTAGACTTAAAAAATATGCACAATATTTTCCTCTTTGTATACTCATTTTTACCATCATTTTTACATACAAATATATCTGAGCCATTTGGTATGTACATTACAGTACACATGTAAAAAAAAAAGTGTCTATTACTGCCGAGTGAGGGCGCACTTCAATGAAATTGTGAAAAACCCACTGGTGCTGAAGTATATTGGGCTCCTAATTACTGTGGTAAAGAAGGGTACTCTGTTACATAACTGGCTGGTAATGAAAGGGTTAAACAATACGACCAACAATTTTGGAAGAATTTGTCGCATATTGAAATTTGTTGTTCTAGACTTTCTGTTTTTTGCCGCATTTGTTATTAATGAATCATTGCGGGAAGTTTATTGATATTTTTGATCGAAAAAATAAATATAATGTGCAATTTAGTGCCGACTTTCGGTTAACCGGTAAACCGACCGTGAAAGATTTAGTTAATAACCAGTCAGCGAACTAACCGGTATTGAAGCCCTGGCTTTTTCCCAAGAATACTCTTTTAAACTCTGCGTCTATCAACGACATTATAGACTTTTATCAAACTCTCCATCCATCTTTGTCAGATTCCCTGTATACCCGATGACAATATATAAATCTCATTTGAAAAAAGGGATCCAAATATTTCCCCTTTCACCCACTATTTGGTTACATTGATTTGAATGAATGAAAATCAAAATGGATGCACCATGTGATTAAGGTTTATTGTGTCCTAGGAGGGCGGCCTTTATAGTCTCTCAAACAAGCCAGACTGACTATCTGTATGATGTCAGTAGGCCCTACTTTGACAATAAAAATGTAGGTAAAACTTGTAACTTTGCATGGTGAGGATGATAAGTAAGACTAATTGCGGTGACACCATGTGGAATCTCAATTGAGTAGTAATTAGTTCTGAAAAGAACTGGGGGTACAACTCGACGTTTCGATCAGTATGCTCTGATCGTCCTCAGGGTACAGTTTTGTTGTCAAAGGGGACCGGGGTGATGCAAAATGTCCACTCGACAAAAGACAGTGCCCAGTGGTTGGGAAAGCTTAATCCCACGATCCCAGTGCAGATTTTTGCTGTGGAATTTACATTTCCCCATGAATTTTGTTTGTGTTGATATCAATTTAAAAAATAATTGAAAGGAAAACAAATTATTGTGTCCGTTTTCATTTTATTATTACTTTTTCCGGTTCTATTCCAGTGAACTCTGGGTCGCACTTCCATAATTCTAATTAATCATCCGCTGATTTATATACCTTGGTCAGCAGAGGGCGCTCGATCAGGCGGGATGGGCGCTGAAACTCAGCAGGCTGATTGGCTTGCGAGGTGGCCCCGAACCATGGATAAATTATTGAACACTATTACATCGGTAGTACACAGCTGATGATGTTAGAAAAAGTCGGGAACCCATAAGAATAAAAGTAAATCCAAAGGGCATGACCCTGTGACGTTACTTTGAGATGAAAACAGGGAAGAGTGTTTGAGGGGGCGGGCACACTCCCACCTGAAGTCTGTTCTGGGTACCCTTTCTCTCGTTAAGATTTCGGGGCCTCAAGAAAAGGGCAGCTCGTTGTAATCATAGAGAGCATAGAGGAAGGAGAAATCTTACTTGCTGTATGTAGAGAGCCAGAGGTCCTTAATTGCAGAGTTGTTGACTCGAGTCGGTGACTCGGACTCGAGTCCGACTCGAGTCGCCAATTTTTGTGACTTGCGACTTGACTTGACTTGGACAAAAATGACTTGGGACTTGACTTGACTTGGACAAAAATGACTTGTGACTTGACTTGACTTGAGTAAATTTGACTTGACGACATTGCAAGTCATCATGTATTTTAGGTTGTTTTATTACATGTATTTTTCTGATCAATCCGGCCACGGCAGCCGAATACTTTTGTGACGGGAAAAAAATGCCGTCGCGAATTTTATATCTATACGTAATACATAATAATAGTGTATACTGTACACGT
This sequence comes from Zoroaster sp. YZ-2022, assembly GCA_029582265.1. Lineage (NCBI taxonomy): Eukaryota > Metazoa > Echinodermata > Asteroidea > Forcipulatida > Zoroasteridae > Zoroaster > Zoroaster sp. YZ-2022. The sequence continues at coordinate 62,272,314 of CM055816.1, forward strand.
ATGTGTCTTGTACTGTAAAGTGTACGCTACATGTCTAGTCTTCAACACAATCCGTCGTAGTGGAAGAAGTGGGCTATTACTGGTAAAGGCATTGCATTAATATTCAAAATAATTTATACAAACGGCTGGAACGAGGTTATAGCGACATTGTTAATTGTATTAAGAATTTGTCAAGTGTTGAACAAATTATCACAAATTTTTCGTAAAACAAAACCGAATAGCTATTTGACTCAAATTATGTTTATTATGTGTAATCATTAAAGGGTACATGTTTTTTTTTTTTATGTTTTACTCCGTAAAAAGGGAATTTTAAAATATTTTACGAACGTAATTTTTAAATTCTCCTTACATCACCTATGCAAGCGTTGTCAGAGTTGTTAACACAGAATCAGTAAGGATTTCATGCACAACGTTGTAATACACTGGATCCGGAGACCGTGATTTTAACAAATGTATTGTTTGTGACAATTAACAGCGACCGAATAACTAAGAAACAGCAATTACTAGTTTTTGGGGCGTATACAAAATGTATCTTCTTCCAAATTACCAAATTCCGAGGCCCATATAAGAGTGTAAATTACCATCCGTCGGTTTCCGTCCTGGGAGAAAAATGAATTGTCCCGCGTGTAACAGCTTCAACCGTCTGCAAATTTTCATTTAAATATTGAAATGAACCACTCTAAATACATGTTACCTACGCTAGATTGATAATTTTCAGATTAAAAAATTAAAACCTCAATCGCTTCTTTCTATACTTTCCACACAACCCCATAATTTCTGGACCGAATTGATGAAAACTACCTGGTTCCCTGTTTTGTAAATAACATTGAATTCAGATGTGGACACACCAACAAAAACAATGACGCACTACACAATTTGTGAAGCGTTAACGTCATACTTGGATTTGTTTGTGAGTTTCTGGTCTTCAATAGTCATTTATTTACCTCCCATCATGTTATCACTTGTTTTTCATTTATTTTATTCAATCAGCAACTTATATTAATGAAGTAAAATACGTCTAAACATCTTCAATAAAGTGTCAATCTTTAGGCCTACAGTGTACATTTGAGCCTATACGTTTCATCATACATTTCCCATACACGGTACACGTGTGTGCGTTTGTATAGTTTTCTAGAAAATATTGCCCGATGATTACAGCGAGGTTTCGCGGCTAATGAATTCGAGATAAATGTGTCAATTATGTATATCCTATAAACAACAAATGACAAACACTGGATTTATTCTCACTGCCAAGACAGGGAACATGACAAACAGAACATTATTATTGGCAAAAAAAAAAAAAAAAAAAAAGGCTCCGGTTTCTGGTGATCTCCGTGCGCGTGGCCTCAGCTAGACCTGCACGTCGGCATTTTATTGTATTATTTTTTGCTATGAAACGATGTCCAATCGCAGCCACACTTTTCACATAGGTATAAACGTTTGGCTGATTTGTGATCCTCTTAGCCACCATACTTTGTATAATGGGAAATGTGGTCCCCGCCTACACATGTAAAAAAAAATTAAACAAACAAAAAACTAAATCGCGTCACCGCACCAATTTTGAAACTGGAGACTTTTTTAGCCTTATTCGGGACGATAAATGACTTGTGACTTGACTTGACTTGAGAAAATTTGACTTGTGACTTGACTTGACTTGGGAAAATTTGACTTGTGACTTGACTTGACTTGAGAAAATTTGACTTGAGACTTGACTTGACTTGAGAACATTTGACTTGTGACTTGACTTGACTTGAGAAAAAATGACTTGGTTACAACACTGCTTAATTGCTCCACTCGGTCCTTCAGTTCAAGGATTGCGAGTGCCGGTGATTCCAGGCCTTTGAAAACTTGTGTTCCTCCAATTATTTAAACCTCCACCCCCTAGCCCTAACCCCAGTTGTGATGCTGAAGATGGTGTCCAATGGAAATTTTAATGATCAATATTTAATTGGGGTATTAATTTTTCATATTTGTTTCCAGAGTTGCGTCTTTTCTTTCAGTCTTTCCTCCCACCCGCCCCGCCCCCCCCCCCCACGACTAAAAATGAATTTGTGACTTTATATTCTAAAAAATAAAATCCTCCACAGCTGTGAATTACTATTATATAAAAAGGCTTTGCTTCTGAATTTTGAAGTTAACAACAAATGTGGTACAAAAATTAATAAAAACAAAATTATGAAAATCTTGAAAACCTAGTCTTGATCTCCAACTTGCAAAGCGAGCGTTCTAACCACTAGACAACCATATCACTGCCAGTCGAAAATATTGATGAATTAATTGCTGAAGAACCTTTTTCTATTAGATTTCTATATCAATCTCTAAGTCTAAGCCATTGAAAAAGTGTATTGGACGTTAGTGCAGAAAAATAGCAGCCCATCCGCACGGGCGCTGGTATTTAACCTTTGACCTTTGTTCCCGCTTTTTATTATGCATAATATTGGTTCCCGCTCGTAAAAGAAAAATCATGCTCGTTCCCGGGTGCGCCATCATTACATTGCATGTGATAATACGAGAACCCACTGTACATGTACATAACACATACAATGTACTGTACATGTACATGTACATGTACAGTACATGTACATGTACATGTACACACACACAGTACAGTAGATAGCTAGCTGTATGTCATCATGCAATTGGACGTGTACTAAAATAATTCAACATGGCGCGTTTACGTTTTCCAGGGAGGCCTGGTCAAAGATATGGCCGTTCTCTAATCCGTTTCATGCCGCACGAAGCCAGAAAATCGCAAAACCTGTTCTTTAATCTCACAGCTAATATCCAGAGAAATTTGAAGTGGTTTTACGACACGTTCGGTGATTCAGACGAGGTGAGAAAACAAAGTAGGCCTAGTTTGAGTTGTGTTCTTCAATTTTGTTCAACGTAGAAACGTTTTACATGAGTTGTCCTATCACAGTATCACTGTCAGTGTCAGATGTCCAGTCGAAAAATTCAGTCAGTGTTTAACATTATTTGGGAAGATTATGTCGAACCAAACCGCCACTTTTGCACAATGTCTAAGCATGTGTTTTTAGAAGACGACAAAATGGCCAACATTTCACTGGATGTGCAAACATTCATTGCTCTAAATCTCCAAAAATATTGCTTCCAATCATCACTTGATGATGTTAACGTTACACTTACTTTTTAAAACATTTCACAGTTAGGCCTACTTCCCTCTCCTAACGTTAGTTCATCATCTTTGAAAGGAAAACCTGTGATATTTGTCATATTTGGATAGAAAAGTGGCGGTTGTATTCTGCATTCTTTCCCATTAATTTAGAAATTTGGAGCGATCAAAAATTAATCCTTAGAAATTTTGTTAATTCAATTTTGGTTATCCATCATAATGCGGAAAGAATGTTGTATCCAACTGCCACCTTTTCTCATTAAATATAACCAATAATGTAATCTTACCAACCCAGTAAGGTGGAGAACATATGGATGATGATGGACATAATACTTCAAATTATTCCAGGATATTTATTTCATGAAAAATCAGGCATTTTTGGTATACGATAACTTCCTCAGTCATGTCAGTCTGATCTTGTCAACTCCCCCGTTAGTGACCAACACGGTCATTGTACATGCGCAGTGGCAACTATAGAGGATCCTTCTATTTTCTGAAGAGGAGGATTTTTTTAGAAGGGAAATAAAGTCCGAAAACCATCATAAAAGTGATTTTAAAAATAGTTTTGCTTTCTGTACCCAAAAATCGATAGAATCATTTTTTAACTGGTTAGTCGTTGCAAAGAAATTCCAAAAAAAAAACTTAAAATGTGGCGGTCGCATATGACATTCTTCCCAACATTTTGGTTAAATACATGTAAGATTATTGTTAGTGTTTGTGAGTTCTATATCCATGGCATCAGGGCCCAATTTCATAGAGGTACTAAGTAGAGAATTTTGCCAAGCAAAAAGTTTTGCTTGGGGGGGGGGGGGGTGGTGAGAGCATTACATTAATTTTGCTCCATAAAAATATGTAACCACCATTGTATTAAGTGGATTATGTTCATGACGTTGTGTACTCCTTAACCCTAACTCTAACGAGGACAGACAGTCGCATACAACCAAAAACATTTTTAAAAAAATTATCAAGACACCCGACTGAAAAATGTATTTAAAGGGGCAGTATAGTCACTAAAACTAGCACTCTTTTAACCCTAATTTAGCCCCTTTAACCCTAATTCCTTAGGTCCATTTGCTTACACATAACCTGAATCATCCAAAGTCCTTCAGTAGTAAAGCAAGCACATGACATGTACATGTATGCACACATGTGTTTCTAATCTGTGATACATGTACATGGCCAGGCAGCGGCGTAGCCAGGACTTTTTTCAGTCGGGGGCCCAGGGGTATGGGTTTTTCCCTTTCTTTTTCTTTTTTTTTGGGGGGGGGGGCACTATCAGGATTTTTCGTGGGGGAGGGCACCTGCAGGGCACTGGAAATTTGTGGGGGGCATGTGCTCCCCCAGGCCCCACGTGACTGTGCCGCTGTGGCCAGGGACTCTCCCTGCATGCATGGAGCAATAAACAGTGTCCACTGACCCAAGCACTGACCTTGCAATCACTACAACAAACATGGATGTACATGTACCATAGAAAGACAAGTATGCCTAATACAATGTAACCTCAATCCAAAATCTTTCACTTTAGCAAAGAGGATTTGGGAGGATTTGGGATGGTTAGGGTTAGTAAACTTAAATGTAAATATGTAAAAGGTTTTGTGTACGGTATTTGTACTGGTTTTATTCGGTTGATTTTGACAACATGATAATCTTTACCTGACAACTGTAGTTTAAACTGAATGTTTCTGCGATAAAACGGAAAAAGAAATTCATCTAAAGGTGATGGTAAGCATCATAGAACAGGGGGGTTGTCTTTTTGTGTAGAATATTCAACACGTTGGTCCTTCATTCAAAGAAAGAACGAACCAAGTGCTCACTACATAAAATGTTCAGCCATATTCAGCAATGTTTGGAATTACCCACAGAGGTATCCAATCGAAGCCTGGCACAAAAACATCCTCCAAAATTTATAGTTTTATATTTATGTTTCAGTTCAATTTCCTGGGAATTGTGATATACATGTAATAATAACGGGCCCACTGGTTGCGCTTTGTGAAATAAAGAGACCGGCCATCCAGATATCGGAGAAATGGATTGGAACCGAAGGTTCCATGTTTTTTTTAACCCTAGCTCCATAGCTACATGTATTTTGGCTAAGAACCTTCCTGAATCTGCCAAAATCCAACACCATACACAAACACTGTTGGACTCAGCTGGAATTGGGACACCCGGCCCCATGCAAAGCATGGATCCTGTCTGGGCTATACAGTACTGAGTCTATCAAAATCCAACACCATGCAGTAACACTACCACCCAACTGTTGGACTTACATGTAGATGGAATTAGAACACCCGGCCCCATGTAAAGTATCCCTGTCTGGGCTATACAGTACGGAGTCCATCAAAATCCAACACCATGCAGTAACACTACCACCCAACTGTTGGACTTAGCTGGAATTGGGACACCCGGCCCCATGCAAAGCATGGATCCTGTCTGGGCTATACAGTACTGAGTCTATCAAAATCCAACACCATGCAGTAACACTACCACCCAACTGTTGGACTTACATGTAGATGGAATTAGAACACCCGGCCCCATGTAAAGTATCCCTGTCTGGGCTATACAGTACTGAGTCCATCAAAATCCAACACCATGCAGTAACACTACCACCCAACTGTTGGACTTTGCTGGAATTAGGACACCCGGCCCTGTGTAAAGTATCCCTGTCTGGGTTATACAGTACTGAGTCTATCAAAATTCAACAAACCCTGCTATTGGAGTTTGAATGGTATGGGGAGGTTAGAGTTAATGTAGTATCCATTTAACCCTAACTCACTTTGGTATTCTGGCTAGACACCCTGCTCAACTCATACAACATACAACATTTGTCAAAGTGAGAAGGCTGCTGAGTGTAACAAGATCCAACAGTGCATATTGTTGCGTCTAGCAGGCTAGCCCTGTAGTGTGTGTGGGTGGTATTATAAGTACCCTGCTAGGCGCAACAGTATGCATCAGGGAATTTAGCAGGCTAGATCAGTGTGTGTGTTATAAGTAGCCTGCTGAGTGTAACAGTATGCAACGTGATACTACTTTGTGGTGACAGCTGGACTCAACAGTATACAACAAATTGTATAGCATCCCTTGGCTGCACAGTGCAACAAGGTCCCACAGACGTGTACACTTGTTGCACCGTGTTGCGTTGAGCAGGGTTAGGGTTAAGACACGTTTCATGAATTTAAGAACATTTAGTGATTTTGTTTTCGTGTACACGTGTAGCATCCCAACCCTAGTATGTAAGAAGAAAGCAAATCCAATTAATATGAACTCATTTTTACAAAAATAACAGCATTCTATTTTCTTTGAAGTGGTTCTAAAATTCATATTATCATACATGTGTTGTTTACACTTCAGTGATAAACGAGGAAACAAATTAAATCTAGTACACACGATATCTATCCGTACTCTTAATAAAAACTGTCCAAAGGAGATTATCTGCATGAAGTTGGACATATACAGTGTGACTACATAGAAAGAATGAATGTAAACAAGTTATGTTGCAATTAGAGGCTGTTCATGATAGCCAAGGCTTGTAGAGAAAGATTTTCAAGGAATTGGTGAAATTCTGTATCAGTTTTACAAATGAAAGGTCCATCCATGTAGGACCAACAACCCAGGAATAATTCCAAGAACTAGGAAAAATAAATGCCTTTGTTATCTTAACCCTCCTACACATGGAGGCCACTCCAATCCACAAAATGCTGCTCTTGAGCAACCTTCAGTACATATATGTACAGCCTGCTGTCCTTTCCAAGTAATCTTACAAAATCAACTGTGTGCCACCCAAGGCCACTGTAAATTTTTGAACATAATATTAGTATGGCCTGCAATGTATCAATGGGTGACCACCTTACCCTTCAATCTCAGTGGTGTGACAGTGCATAGAAGGGTAACCATAGGAGGTCACTGGCAACATCTGATGGCTTGAAGTGGCCTGAATGGGTTGTTTCAAAAATTGCACTGATTGTAGGAGTGTTTTAATTAGTGTTTTTTGATTGTTTTGTAGGAGGAGGATTTCAGTGGTTTCACATTAAATGATGGTGAATTACAGGCGTACCAGAGACTGCAGGAAGACCGACTCCTGGACCAACAAAACCGGGATAGGATGAACAGAATGGGCAAGACCTTTCAGCAACCACCAAGAGTTAACAGTAGAGGTCGTATGATCAGGAATGTTGTACGACGTTCCTACGCTGCCATGCTCCGTGGAGAGGAGGACCTCTCCCCCAAGTCATATACAGTCAGGAGACCGGAGGAACTTGTGGGCTATGGTGTGAAACCAGTGCCAGATTCATCTACGCTTGAATCAGCCTCGCCATCCAAACTCACGACAATCAAGATCAAACTCTTGGCCAATGGAAAGAAAGCCAAGATCGTCCGTCATCGCCGCCCTCCATCCTTCAATATAGACTTTGTCCGGCATGACCTCTCAAAACAGAAGGAGCTGACCCAGCAGGAGAAACGAGTCAAAATGATGCAGGAAAAATTAACAAGGGACATGAAGGCTCGTCAGAAGATGAGGGAGCGGAAGGAGCGGGAGAGGCAGCGGAAACAGAAGAAAGTCCAACGCGAGAAACAGAAAGCGAGAGAAGGAGATGGAGAAGAGGAGGATGAGGAAGATCAAGGAAAGCGAAGAAACAGCAGATGCGAGAAGAAAAAGCAAGAGCCCTGGCCAAGAAGGAGAAACTGAAGGCGAAGAAGAGTGCAAAAAATGGGGTTGGTTTGCCACCTCCGAAGTCGGATTCAGAGGGAAGGATCCAACGAAGAGCCCCAACCGTCAAATCTGAACTGCAGTATCAGGAAGTGCCGCAAAAGATATCCAAGACTGTCGGCAGACCCCCCAACAAAAATAAAGCTGCAAAACAACTCTTGGCCCGCGCCAAAAGGCAAATAAGAAAACCTACAGTAGACCTGGCATGCCTGGAGTACACTTCATTTGGTAAGAGGACAGTGAGGAAATCCCTGATGCTCAATGACATGGTAACTGATGTGAATTTCCTGCAACGGTCCTCGAGCCCAACTGCGCCATGCCCTCCGAAGCGCAAGAATAGTTCATCGGTGGGTGCAGATAAACCTAAAAGCAAAGAAAAGCTCTTCCCAGGACCAGTCTCACCGCAGATCTCCGATAGGGACAGTGGTCACATAAACAGCCCCCCATCGGCGACCAAAGTGGCTGGCGCCTTCTTTCTTCCGTTTTTCAGTGCCCGGTCATCACGTGTCATCAAGCCATGCAAGCGGTACCTTGAAGAGACAATAGACATTCCCTCCCTGAAGCTTCCCCGAGGCCTGGTTTCTCCAAAGTCAGTTTCTGCATTATCTCCAAAACGAGAATTGCTAGCGGAGCAGGAGGAAATCTCATCATTTGAGGATATGTCAAGTGACGACGAACTGGAGTATAAGCCTCTCGGAGGCAGCCGTAATCTCTTTCCCATGAAACCAAAACGTAGAAGGAGAAAATTTAACTCCAGCAAAATTAAGAAATCAAATTTGTCTGACGCCATGGCAGTTCGAAGCAAAGCTGCGAACAAACTGCAGCCATATCACAAGTTGAGTCGGATAAGTAAAAGTCCGAATCAATCACGGTTAGACAAGGGCCTTGTGAAGTCGCCCATCTCCAACCTTGCCAAGATTAGTAGGTCGAAAAGTGTCAAACCCTCAAGGACGAAAACACCGCCTCGACGGTTCCGAGAAGACTGGGAAAATGATGTCTTGGAGGCAGTCGGCAGAAGCATGGTACTTGCCACCGCTGCCAGACAGAAGCCGAAGGGGACCTCTTACAATCACGGGAGGACTCTCGCCAAAGCGGGCCACCACATGTCGGAAATCGCAAGTCCGAAAAGGCCAAAACTGTCCACCCATGGCCTGCAAGAAGTGAGAGGAAGCCATCGGGCGCACTTACACAAACTTGCAAAGGACAAAAAGGACGTTCCACTGTCGGGGGAAGTGAAGACGCCGCAGCACTCCCGACCATTAATGGGAGGGGACAAGAGTAGTCATCTAATTGCAGGTGAGACATTATTGTTGGCTTCACCTATTTTCATCACTCTCTCCACCCACCCCCTTCGTTTGCATGACTCTACGGCTGTAAAAAAAAAAAAAAAAAAAAAAAAAAAAATTATACAACAGTTTCAGGACTTAAATTTCATAAGGCCGCCATTGCCTTGGAGTAATTTAAATTTTACCTTATCCTCCTACATGAACTTCCGGTTTCAGTCGACTGACCACCGCCTGTTTAATTGTGAATGGTTGTTTAGCTGTATACATAACAGAACATGTATGTGACCCGCTCTACGAAAAAGGATATTAAGTCGCGCTATGCTATTACACGTAAAGGGATGTTCTACGGGAAGACAGTGAAAAAATCTTCACAAAGTGATTATTGTTTTTTGTTTTTTTGTTGGTTTGTTGACTTCTATTATATCAATATTTTCATAATTTATTTTCAGAAATATCAATATTGATGAATAAAAGTGTGCAATTTTTTCATCTTTTTACTCTTTGTCCGTTTTAGAGAAGAAAAATCACCAATGTTATGCTTTCGAAGTGATACAGTTTTAACACCTATCAGTAACATACATTTTGTAACTGTTGCTGTGGGCATTCAAGAGAGTTTATTTTTAGCTGATTTCTTTTTCCATTTGCTGCGTTTAAAGGGCTGTATCTCTGAAGGCACTTGAAATCGTTAAATTATAAAATATGATTATGCAAATATATTAATTATCCAGAATGCAAAATTTAAACATTTGATTCCACTGAGCTATAATTTCATCATTTTCAAATATCAAATAGCATTTTCAAATAGCATCGTAAAATTCAAATAAGTATTCTCTCATAAACAAGGAATTATCAACATAAAAAGTCTTGGCCCCCCCCCAGGTGGAACTTTGTAAAAAGTACTTTAAAAAAAAAAACATGCGTACCAGTGAAAATGCATGCAGAATAGCTAAATGCAAGCTTACTGGCCCAGCTGGCTAGTGAACAAAAAAGTAAAGGGCGGCCACTGAATACTATGTATATTTTCTACACACTGGTCTCCGTTGTAAGAAAGTAAGTAAATCGCTTTTTTGAATGATTTGTTGTAACAGTATCTAAACAGATGGCCGAGGCTATGGAGGCAGATATGTCACCAGAGCAGACAGCAAATAAGCCCACAAAGGTATACTATACGTTCTAGTTTTCTTAGCATCAAACGGTTTGATTTTGTCAGTGGTCCACCTGCCAAATGTTTAAACGGAGGTGGACTAGTTAAACCCCTCTCCTAGTAGTCCAGCAGGCTAGTCCTAATGAACAGTAAAGTGTCTTGCTCAAGGACACAAGTACCATGGTCACGGCTGGGATTCAAACCAACATTCTAACGGACTCAGCCATTAGAACACTAGTCAGATGTAGGCCTGTGTGAATAATTCGATTATTTGAATATTCACGAATAGTTTTTGCAAATTGTACTCGTATTCACGGTTTTTGAATTATTCGATTAATTGCGCAGGCGCGAATACCTGCAACTATTCGCGAATAATGACCAATTGCCTTTGAACCATTCATAACTTGCGGTTGGGAAGTGTTTGCTAACTATTCACGACTACTATTCGCGAGTAATCCTGTTAAGCTGGCAATTACACCGTTTTGTCTAGTCATGGTGGTAAGCTTTGTAGTGTTTGCAAATATAGTAATGCCTTTGAGGAAGCCGACATGGCAGGCTGGCTGGCTGGCTGTGACTGCAGCGACTGTAGCGACTGTTACCTGCAATAATGTATTGCCTTTACACAGCATACAAATTGCGGTCGTGAACTGCGAACTATTCGCAAACTATTCGCGAATACTATTCGCGAGTAATGCTGCCAATTGTGCTGTTCTGTCCAGGCACTGCTGGTAGTGGTACGCATTGTAGTATTCGCGAATAGTACTCGTGAGGAAGCCGACAGGGCAGGCTGGAATGCAGTAACTGTTACCTGCAATAATGTATTGCATTTGGACTGCATAAAAATTGCGGTCGCGAACTGTCTGCTAACTATTCGTGACTGCTATTCGCGACTACTATTCGTGAGTAACACTGCCAATTACACCGTTTTGTCTAGGCATTGTAGTATTCCCGATTAGTACACACAAGTAATGCCTTTGAGGAAGCCGTTATTTTCATTCAGCAGGTAACAGTCGCTGCAGTCACAGCCAGCCAGCCTGACATAGCTTCCACAGCAGGCTGGCTGGCTGTGACGTAGCGACTGTTACCTGCTGAATGATGATAACGGTGCACTCATTTGTCCTAAGTAACTGTCTTGCCATTGAGCAGGATAAGTAAGACTAATTGCGTTGACACCATGTGAAATGCTCAATTGAGTAGTAATTAGTTCTGAAAAGAACTGGAGGTACAGCTCGACGTTTCGATCAGTATGCTCTGATCGTCCTCTGATCGTCCTCATTCTCCTGAGGACGATCAGAGCATACTGATCGGCGTCGGGTTGTACATTGTACCTCCAGTTGTTTTCAGAACAATACTACTCAATTGAGCATTCACATAGTGTCACCCAATTAGTCTTACTTGTCTTGTCATTATTCTGTTCATAGCCTTGCTGATGTCTAAAGCGGCAGAATAAATGTAATACAGTGTAATACATTTGTATGAAGAATAAATCACTTCATCACTGCCAACTGGACAATAGGCATTCTGGAGCAGTGGCGTAACTAGGGAACAATTTTCGGAGAACTAGGGTTGCACCACTTTCTGGGGAATATCAATACTTGAATCCTGCAGTCTCAAACAGTGACCTATTTTTCTAAATTCTGCACCCGGGGTGCATATTTTTATAACATAAACTTGTGCTAATAGTAATTAAATTTGAACACTACAAAATCATGTAACTTTTTCGTTTTTGAAGAAAAGCTTGAGATGACGAATTGATGATTAATCAACTGCGATTAATTTACACTAACTTGAATGTTTCATGTTGTTTATTTATTACACATCGATTTGTTTGAAAATGTCAATTTATTTTCATAAATATTAACTACGAAAAGCATGGTTCTATTGGTCACTGCCTTTCGCATTGCGGGTGTAATTGCCTTTGCACTTGCAGGTAACGTAGGTCTACTGATGAGTAATGATAAATCCCACCGATCCACTTATTGCATGACGCGTTATTGTTTGCCACGCCCATTTGGTTCCCAAGAAAGTTTGTCCAATAAAGATAATGTAATTTGCGGTGAGCATAAGTCAATCACAAAACGCATAGGCCGTCGTACAAAATCAGTTCAGGGTACATTCACCACGAGCGTGCCTGAACCAAAGGTTTTTAAGCATAGTGCGGGGCACACTGCGGAAGCTTTGGACGTAAACAACGAATACGTCTAAAAAGTGGCCCCTGCATGAGCATGCCATAAACATGTACTGCTTGCATGGTTATTTTTTATTTTGTGTATAGGACTAGGCTAATCGATTTGAAATAACAGGGGTGACCGTTAACTTATTGCTATTTCTTTTAACGGCGACTTAAATATAAACAAGATCTCTTCAATGCGTTCATTTTATGGGGTTTAGGTGGACTTCCTCTCTGTTGATATGGGATGAAGCGTAACTGCAGCGTGACTTAGTATGTGCTCAATGTGCACTGTTAATGCTAATTGTGCTGGAAGTTTCCCACGCTGCCAGAGTAATAACTTTCGGCGGCGATTGGATTTTCACTTACGAAAATGTATTATTTGAGTACAATTTTGCAAAATAAAAACAAAAACAAAAACAGGCATTAAAGAGCTTAATGTCTGTGTTTGTTTATTGTCTGAATGTTACAAATAGGCCAGAAATTACTATCAAAGCAATTGTTTTTAATGTTTTAGAACTTTTATAAACCGCTGGAAAAATTAGCCAACTATTTGCGAATAGTCGATTATTTGCGAAAAGTTGCCCTTACGATGTCGAATAGTAAATTTTACTATTCGCCCAGGCCTAGTCAGATGCACATAACCGCTTGGCCATTACACCTCATTATCATCACTCTATTGCACAGATTCTTACACTCTATATGCATGCTTCTGGACAGTATAAACGGATGTTTGAGTGTTTTGGTTGAGAAAAAGTTCAGATTTTCGGAGTTTTTAACTTGTTTCAAATTTGTTATTCTAAGGTTCCTAAGCCAGAGGTCCAAGACAGCAATGAAACACCGATCGTCAGGGGCCCAAGAATCAAACATGTCTGTCGCCGTGCTTCCGTGGCCCTTGGGTTAGAGATCGCAACCTTCTCTAAGGTCGAAGCATCGGAGCACACACTGAGCACTCTGCCATACGATAAGAGTGAATGCGTATATTGGCGTCCAACAGACCCAGGCCTGGAAGTTCACAGAAGCCATGCCCTCCGGTGCCCTGGTCTTGACCTTGGTTCCCTTAGAATGTGTTCCTGTTATAGAACATGATATTCTAATGGAAGTGCCCTTTACCTAGGAAAAGTGGCCTTTCCCTTAGGCCACCCCAGTCCTTATAGGTCCCATTGAGCAATCATTAAACTATTGAAAGACTATTCAATAGTCAAACCATTCAGATGATAGTTTAGGTAAAACTTGTAGCTTTGCATGGTGAGGAGGATAAGTAAGACTAATTGACACCACGTGAAATTCTCAATTGAGTAGTAATTAGTTCTGAAAAGAACTGGAGGTACAACTCGACGTTAGGCTTGGGCGATATCGATTTTTTTCATCCACGATATATCGTCAAACATATATCGCGATATTCGATAATATCGCGATTATTTTAGTTTTTCACGCATGAGTGCTTTAAAGCCGGTAATGGCAGGGATGTACCCGTCTACAAGCGTCACAATAAATTGCCAGTGCTTACCTGAGAGACACGTGCAATTGCGCCGTTCACGAGTGCAACATATGGGGCGGGTTTTCGCTACTCTAAATAACCAGAAACAAAACGGCACAGCTACGCGAAAATGCGAACGTAACCAGACAATTGTTTTCAGTTTGTGACATGTTCAGTCATCAACGTTTCTCAAAATAGAACTTACTCGTGAGTGCTAGTAACTTGAAAGATATACTGGTGTACAAACAATCACTTAATCATGTTTTAACACTTTTTACAATCCGCCATCTTGAAACTAAGCGTAACCGATCACACAAAGTTCGGTTTATGTTTGGTCAGAACTATGATGTCATCGCAGCACAACCGAACTTGTGAAAACGCTTAACCAATGACCAAAGCCCAAACATGTTTCTGGTTACGGTCGCAAAAATGCACCCATCGCTATTGGCAAATCGTTTGCATAATAATTATGTGGGACGGTTACTGCGTCGTGCGTCCCAATCAAATCATCAGCCCGAGTTCACTTGATTCACACGTTCTATGTGACTGGGTCATAGTATAAACACGTGACTAGGTTTATTCCTGCATATAGTACCGTGGAGAATAAAACCATGTGATTGTAGTCACACTATTTTAAATAAACGTCGCATGGTTTATCAAGAGTACGTGTATGTGTTTTGTCACACGAGACAAGAGTCCCAGTATGGTACAACAGAAGTGTCCTAATCCCTCAACTTTGAACGAGCCGCTGCTGATCCATGCTTTGATTTAATTCATGACTATGTGTTTTTAAGGTAACGCCCATATTCTGCATATATTTAATTATGTATGATATTATACTCGACTGTGGTGCGCCAGCCAGAGTCACAGACCACCATGAATAGACAGTGAGACGTAAACATTGTCTCCACATTGTTGGATCAAATACCCCATTCAATCGAATCCCAACACTTAAATCAGTCTTAATAGATTTCTTTGAGTGGCGGTGGATTATTCAACAACAACCTGTCAGGCGGCTCCTTTGTGATCTGACAGTCGGTTTACTACAGAAGTAGTTCGATTTTTGTTTCTCACGAAAGCTGAAAAAACTTCCTAAGTTTTTTTCCCATTGAATTTCTGGCCCAAATGACAATCAAGGATTTTGTTTAATCGCGATATATTTTTTTCTTCACGATAATTTTTTTTCATTGCGATATTTTTTTTTCATCGCGATCTGCCGATATCTCGATGATTTAAAAAGTTCTCGATATCATAATCGCGTAAAAAAAAATTCGCGATATTCGATATTATCGTGTCATCGCCCAAGCCTACTCGACGTTTCGATCAGTGTGCTCTGATCGTCCTCAGGAGATTCTCCTGAGGACGATCAGAGCACACTGATCGAAATGTCGAGTTGTACCAACAGATGATAGTTTGTTCAGTGCTTGAATGCACCCAGCCCAACTGGCCCTCCTTGGTCAGACAATAGGGCTATTAACCCTCCTACTGATAGACCATTTGAAACCATTCAAAAATTTCCACTTACCAAAATGCCCATTGGTTTTGTACACACATGGTGATACCATTTGAACAGTGGTGGTAGCAAGCTTTACTACCATTCAAATCCATTCAAATGCATAGAGGGTCCATTGATTCACCACTTAGAAGTATCCAAACAAGGTTTTGTATTAGCTGTACTACCATTTGGAAAGATCCAAACAAGGTTTGTATTAGCTGACCTACCATTCAAAACCATTTGGGGGAATCAATACTGTACACAGCTATTTCACCATTCAAAACCACAAAAGCGAATGGTTTCAAATGGTGGATCAACTTGTATGAAAAAGGTACCAGAAGTAGGAGGGTTAAGGGATATACATGTAACTGTCTATTGTGTAGGGAGGATTAGTGAAGGATAAGCAGTGGCAGTTGCTGTTGATGTTCCAGACTACAGTACCTGCTTTGTAGGTATCAGGACTGTCAGATCACTTTTGTCTGTTATCAGAAGCTGTTCCACTTAAAAGGACTGCTTTTAAATCTGGTAAACAACGGAGCAAGCTTAACCCTAACTCCCTAGGCATTGTACTAAAACAATAAAAATCCTTCAAAATCCTCCAACTGGCTTTGTTGTCCAGGGAGTTAGAGTTAAAGAATAGTTTTGACCAACAGTTGAATGATTTCCCAGTGGGCCCTATAAGGACTGGATGCCTTACAGTAGAGAGGGTCACAGAGATCAACCAATGCTGCTCTCATTCGCTTACAAAATAATATACTGAGACACAGTAGAAACTTACCACTTTTTCGACCTTAAATTATCAGTAATCACAATGCACAAATGTAATATGTGCACTCGCGGTGAAGTGGATACAGATGGGATCGAGTACAGTGGACAAATCGTGGACATTTCCTCAATAAAATGCCAACATTTCTAATCCAAATTGTTGTGTTGTCTTATTTTGAACCATTACAATTTTATGCTATTCCAAAACAAGTGGTAAGTTTCTATTGTGTCTCAGTATACTTGCAATGCTGTTTTCCCCTCCCCCCCCCCCCACTGCATCAGTGGTGCATAATGATGACCTTTTTAACCTTTGTTATGGAGTGCCATGGTCGAACGGTTTAGTGCATCTGATTTGTGTTCTGATGGCTGAGTCGTCAGAATGTGGGTTCGAATCCCAGCCGCGACCGTGGTGCTTGTGTCCTTGAGCAAAGACACTTTACCATAATTGCTTCTCTCCACCCAGGGGTAAATGGGTACCTGTGAGGGCAGAGTTGGTTGTTGTGTTTGATTAGACCTATATGCGCTGTAATGGCAGCAATTGAGCTGTATACTCCCCAGGGAGCTGAGATGGTTTCAGGAATGATTTATGAGCCTGATGAGCAGGGGTAATAATATAATGTGCCTTGAGCACCAGTTTGGTGGACACGTGCGCTTTATAAGTCCACATTATTATTATTATTATTATTTGTATACCAGAGGTGTACATGTACACATACATGTGTATTCATAGTATTAGCCATAGGGGTGCTGGGTGTCTTTTTGACGTCCCAGTTTCAATTTTGGACACCCCGTTTCATCTGTCATTTACATGTAAAAGTACTGTAAGTGAACAATTTGGACACCCTGTTTTGAAATTTCCAGCAAATTTGGACACCCTAATTTCTAAATCCTGGCTAACACCCTGTGTGTATTCCATCCCACCCTCCTCCAACATGCGGACAGGGTTCAAATTTGCCAGTGGTCCGCTGGCCAAATGCCAGTTAAACCTTCTCCTCTGCTTCATCACTCAAAACAATTTTGGGGTATCGAAACCTATAGTCAAGTATGAAAGTCATTTGGGTGTGGTCTTTCAGGCCAGTGATTTCTCAGGTTGTCTCTCTGCGCCTCAAAATGTTTTCTAAGAGAAGTACATGGATCCACCAAGGAAAGAAAGAAGTAGCCCTTATTGTGTCCAAACTTCTAGTTGTGGAGATGTGGAGAGTCTGTAACTGCTCCAAAAAAAATATCCTCTAGACCAAAGGGGACCCAGGCCTGCTACCCATTATTTCACGATTTTGTTGACTTTTGTTAAATCACACCCCGGATCTTTTACCACAGAGCATCCCAGCGTGCAAGAAGATCAGGAGACCCCAAGCAAGTACACTCGTAAAAACAGAGGCAGCAACTACAAGAAGATACGGGAGGAACTCCTCAACGATGAGCTGACAGAGGAAGATGGAGGGTTACTACCCCGGAAGAAAAGCCAGCCAGTGGCCAAGGACAACCTGCCGGTGGCCAAGGACAACATGCCGTATGGGCACTCCATTCGATTCCGCGTGGCCCCTTACACCGGCGACAAAGTTCCGTTCATCAAGCGGCGGCGGTGCGGGGAGTGCGGTCCATGCCAACTCAAGGATGATTGCGGCGAGTGCGAGTTCTGTCTGTAAGTGATTGAATGATAATCTAATAAATAGATTATTGGCCAACGCAATGACGATTGCGCCGAGTGCGAGTTCTGTCTGCAAGTTATTGAATGATAATCAAATAAATAGATTTGCCAACCCAATACCCCTATGTGAAAAAGTTGTTTCAAACACAGCAAGGCAGAATTCCTATCCTATCGATCCAGCAATTTTGGCTGCAATTAGACATTGTTTCATAGAAACAGGGGTTAGGCTGGGAGGGGGGGGGGGTGTTGGCTGGCTATAAATACAGTGTATTATGCACACTGAATATTATGTCAACTGTTGGAGTGTCGTGGCCGAGCGGTCTAGCTTACCGGACTCAAGTTCTGATGTTAGCAGCAGAATGTGTGTTCGAATCCCGGCCGTGACACTTGTGTCCTTGAGCAAGACACTTAACCATAATTGCTTATAGGGGAAGAGGCAGTTTAACAACTGCCTTGTTCTGGACTAGTTAACCCTCCCAGTCCTATTCGCACCATGAAGAGGCTAGTTATTAACTTGTCTTGTTTCGGTGCGAGGGACTGTTTTCTTCAGTGTGGAGTTGTTGTAACAACTTAATGACTTAGTAGCCCCCACCTTGGAGTGGCCATTGGCCTTGTGTGGAGCGACTTGCATAAAAAAAAAAATTTTTAAAGACAAAGTCAGTGAAGTTTCCCCGACAAAAATACATAAGGGCCAACAATAAAATCACTGTCTGTATCTTTAACCCTAACTCCCTAGACAACAAAGGCAGTTGGAGGATTTTGAAGGATTTTTATTGTTCACTAACAATGCTTAGGGAGTTAGGGTTAATAAAGCAGTCGGTTTATTGAATGTACATGTATGTTTATATAGACTTGGGATCAAGTCGTAGATTGGTCATGGGTATGCGCGTCGTTTAATAGCATGCAATGTGCATTGACCACATCTACCTCAATACCATTGTGTTACATAATTGGCCTTGATAGCAGTGAATCACCATGAGTACGAGGGTGTACGTCCAGTTCAACTTGAATAAGTTGTTTGATCAGTGCCGATCAATGCCGCATGCTGGGGGCGCTACAAATGTAGCGCACATATACGGCAAATATACAGACTTGATCTGAAGTCTTAGATTTGAGGAAAGCAAGCATACAATGTACACATACGATAGGTTCTATACTTAGAAGCTGTTCTTGTCAACATTTCTAATGTTGGACCTTCATTTTAACCCTAACAACCCCAAACCCATCAAACTCCAACAGCTCTAAGTTCTATTTTGATGGACTCGGTACTGTATAGGGCCGGGTGCCCCAATTCCAGCTAAGTCCAACAATTGGGTGGTAGTGTTACTGCATGGTGTTGTATTTTGATGGACTCAGTACTGTATAGCCCCTGACAGGGATACTTTGCATGGGGCCAGGTGTCCCAATTCCAGCTAAGTCCAACAGTTGGGTAGTAGTGTGCATGGTATTGGATTTTGATGGACTCAGTACTGTATAGCCCTGACAGGGATACTTCACACGGGGGCCGGGTGTCCCAATTCCAACAGTTGGGTGGTATTGTTACTGCATGGTATTGGATTTTGATGGATTCAGGAATGTTCCAAACCATTAGGTGGTTAGAGTTAAGGAGTAATGTACCATGTTATAAGTTTTGAGGCTTTGTACCATGTATTCTTCACCTTGTTACGGAGATATGTGTAATATATCTAATGTGAATTTTGTGTTTGTTTACAGGGACAAAACCAAGTTTGGCGGGCCAAATACTAAACGACAGGCTTGTATGTAAGTATGAAATGTATAGACCATGTGACTTGTTTACACTTTGCGTGATCTTTAGAGTACTAGGGTGATTTCCCGCCGGGCAAAAGTGTGTGTATGTTGAGCGCAATTTAGGCATTTGCGCAGTTTACAGATTGCGCTGCGCAATCTGGAGATTCCTTGGCCTTGTTTTTGCTGATCTAGATTGCGCACACAATCTCCAGATTGTCCCCGACTTTTAACCCGCGAAGCGAAATTGATGAAAATTCTTTTGGATTGGTCTTGCATTGGGCTTATATGCCACCATCAAAACGGCAAGCATTACGAAGGGGAAAAAAATAAGGCAAAAAGGGTTTGAACTGAAACAATTTCCCTGCCGAATGTAGTAACATTAGGCCTAATGTTATACCATTTTCAGTTTGTTTTTATCTCTAAATTTTTGTGGGCCCTACATTAAGCCTGGGCGATAACACGATAATATCGAATATCGCAATACCTTTTTTATTCAATTACGATATCAAGAACCTTTTCAAATTAGCGAGATATCGAAAAATCGTGATTAAAAAATATATATCGTGATTAAAAAAATATATCGCGATTAAAAAGAAAACGCCGTTGTGAGTCACGTCAGAAATTCCATGGAAATGGAATTGGGACAGTCTTTCAGTGTCTGTGAGAAACAAAAGCTACACAGGCGACTGAAGTACGGGATAACCCACGACCTCCTGCTTATTAGGTTATTGGCTCTTAATCTCGAAATAATCGCGATACTATCGAAAATGACAATATATATTTGGCTATATATCCTATGAAAAAAATAAGGCAAAAGGGTTTGAACTGAAACAATTTCCTAGAATGTAGTAAATTCTTGCATCGGCCTAATGTTATACCATTTTCAGTTTGTTTATTTAAATTTTGCCCTACATTAAGCCTGGGCGATAACACGATAATATCGCAATACCTTTTTTATTCAATTACGATATCAAGAACCTTTTCAAATTAGCGAGATATCGAAAAATCGTGATTAAAAAATATATATCGTGATTAAAAAAATATATCGCGATTAAAAAGAAAACGCCGTTGTGAGTCACGTCAGAAATTCCATGGAAATGGAATTGGGACAGTCTTTTCAGCTTTCGGAAGTGAGAAACAAAAGCGAACTACTTCAGAAGTACGTACAAACGAACTTGCGATTTATTGTGATGCTTGTAGAAGGTTATTGGCTCTATCAAGCAATCGTGCGTAAATAAAAAACAAATAATCGCGATACTATCGAAAATAACAATATATATTTGGCGATATATCGTGGATGAAAAAAAATTGATATTGCCCAAGCTTACCCTACATGTAGATTTATCCAAGGTGCCTGTGTCCCCCCTCACCCTAAATATATATCGTGGATGAAAATAATCGATATTGCCCAAGCTTACCCTACATGTAGATTTATCCAAGGTGCCTGTGCCCCACCCTAAACTTTTGAAAAAGAAACTAATTTCATTAATTGGGTTGGTTTTCATGATACATAATATTTTTAGTGTGAAATTCTTACATTTATACCTAATGTTTTCTAACGCAAATATACTCACGGAATTTAAAAACGCATCATCCCAATATTTCACATTTTTTTCAACAGAAGATATTTATGATATTTTAATCAAGACTTTCTCAGTTAATTGGGTTGGCAAATTTTCACATCATACTGACACAATAAAAGTGCTATGTACAATTATGGCTTCAATTTATCACTGCATATAAGTTATACATATTTATTGAGAAATATAAGTTGATGCGTTTTTAAATTCCGTGAGTATAGTTACTAAATTGTGCTACTCCCTAAATTGCGTAGCCTTGACCAAGGCGCGACGAAACGGTTTGGTCGCGTAGTTTTGCTCCACTTAGCTATCTGAACTCCAGCGTATGTACATCTACATAAATGTCTACATAAATGTACACGTTCATGTACATGTACATACAGTGACCATTTGTCGTCGCGCCTTGATCCTTCTGCACATGCCAACATTTAAGGCGGAGCTCATTAATGCTAATATACCAAAAACAAAAGACGTATTCTCATTGGTTATTGGTTAACTGCTTGCTGTGCGCGATACATGATTGTATTGTACATGTACAACTAGCCCAGGTTGGACTTTGACCTTTGTGTACTCCATTTCAGTGCACATGTATATAGAGACGGAGTCCATATTTGGACTAATGTACAACGTGTGGTGTGCATGCATTGAGCTGTGTGTATGGGATCAAACGGGGTCAAAGCTAGGGGTGTGTGATTTGGCCATCATTTAACCCATATCCGCCTAACCATGTAAACACACAAAAGACTGTATGTGCCTAAGTCCCCGCACAGAGATACATTGTTTTTGCACACAATCAGAAAGATTCCTTATTTAGAGAATATTACAATCACTGACACAGACACAATATATACTGATGGAAAGAGGAGAACATGCACTTTATTATGATGTCAGACTTGTCTAATTTCATATCTATAATCATGAAATACAGTCATCAGAAAAACATGGTAAATAGGAATTGGACAAAAACACGGTACGGAAAATCACGTAGGTCGGCGTTTGTAGCGTTTTACATATCTACGGGTTATCACGTAGATCGGCGGATATGGGTTAAAATGAACTGCCCACCAATCAACAATTCTTGCATATGACTTTCCATTGGAATTCCAAAGGGGAAAAACACATAAGCTTTCTATTACAGAAGGATCAAGGCTGTTAATTCAGTTCGAACATACGAGGTTGCAATGCACAACCGTATCCACGACTCAGTTACTGATCTCGCTGTAACAGTGTACATGTGCGTGGCCGGGGACAGCGCACCGGCCGTGTGTGCTGAATTTCTCGGTCCAGAAATCGGTACGGGGTGGGAGTACCTTGGTAAGTGCGCACTACGACAGCAGGCTTGGTCAAGGCTGTAAATTGTGCGGCATCATGAAGAGCGGGCTATCTCAAGATTGAGCACGCAATCTGCAGATTGCGCTGCGCGATCTCCAGATTGCGCAGAATTTCACACAATCTACAGATTGTGCAGCATGAATAGAATCTATAGAATCGATAACAAGAATCTGTAGATAGAGTCTGGAGATAGTCTGGAGAGAAAACTCTTCATCAGGTTGAATTGAATGATTGGCGCAAAGGTGCACAAAGTAAATCTTCGCTGTCTTTATATATGTCTCTCAAACAAGTACCGGCTCTTGAACAATATCTTATCGATAGTACGAACTTCTCCGCCGCAATGACTAAATTAAGGGCTCGTACTAACACTTTACAACTCGAGAGATATACCAGCTCCTGGTCACCAAATAATGAGTTGTGCAAACTGTAGAGTAATGTAGATGAAGATATTGGCCATTTCATGTTTTATTGTACAGCATTGAATCACATTCGTATTAAGGAATTCATAGCCCTTGAAAATAATCTTTTGGTAAATAATATGGATTTGTTTTGGGAAATATTTATTTCAGGCAATATCGACTTAAAACTATACATGATGCTGGGTAACATGTATGAATTCGATAACACACTTGGAAACATTCTTGATACATCATGTAAGAATCTTTTGACCAACCTTTGGGATGAGCGTAAGATGTTGTTGAATGCTATAAATTGATGAATTAATTGACAAGTTTTCTGTTCTATCTATATGTCACGCTGCATGTTTTTTTTTTCCTTTTCTTTCTTTTTTATTCTTGTGTACTTTGTACTAGTGTTTTGTATTTTAAGTCTTAGTTTATATTTATTGTTTATGTTTTGTACTACATGTATGTTTAAGGATGCACCGTCTTTGACGTGTGCCACTGATTTGAAAGTGTAACTCCAATAAATTGATTGATTGATTGATAGAGTCTGGAGATAGTCTGGAGATAGTCTGATAGTCTGTAGATAGAGTCTGTAGATTGCACAAATCCCTAAATTGCGCTCAACATGTATGCAGAGTTAGTACATTTTATACTTCTCCACAGAACATCAAGGATTCTTTTTTTTTATATTTTCAGATGAATAAGATTTTATATGTTAGTGCTTTATTAAAAAGATAAAAAACAATGTTCCAATGAATGCACAACATTTCTGAAGTTTCCAGGGTAAAGTAACAAAAGACCTGGGTGATAACATCTTAAACTAGTAAATAAATAATTTCATATTTTTTTAATTTTCAGACACAGGAAGTGCTGGAATCCGCAGTACAAAAAGCAAGTTTTGAAAGATGGTATGTTGAAAAAATAACTTTAAATTACTATTCAGGAGTGAGTATTTGTTCTGTGCACATCGTAGCCCTCTAGCGGTGAAATTGCATCCAGTGTCTTGATGATAACCACTTTGGCGTCAAGTGAGCATTGTGCGTACACTTTATACGCGTATGTTATGGTACTAAGCGTGCATGTACTTCTGATCGCTGGAGATATTTCACACAAGTGTAAGCACATCATCTACATAATATGCCAAAGGCAGCACTCTATCGCTGTCCTTTCGATCAACAGTGATCAATGGATATGTGCCCTCAACAGCTCATGCATGAAGGAAATACCATTGGTAAATTGTGCTGTGAGTTACCTCTACGTTCGCTAACCGTTCCGTTCGCTAACCATTCAACTGAAATTTTGACGGTCGGTTAAACGTTGAACCAAAAGTTAGCACCCGATGGCCGCACAAACTAGACAGTCGGCAAATGTGTACACATTTTCAATCAAAAATATTTGGTTAGCACAATTCTCTGCTAAGCAGCTCTGTGAAATTGGCCCATGGTCCGTGGTAGATATGGGGGGGAGGGACAGGATTAGAATGGTGCACGTAATTACTTATTATTGGACAAATTATTAGAGAAATTGAAAATAAATTTGATTCAGTGCATTCAAGGAAGATTACCATGGGCCAATTTCACAGAGCTGCTAAAGCAGAGAATTTTGCTGAGCAAATATTTTTGCTCAGCAAAATAAAACGGACTACCAGCCAAAGTGCATACATAATGTATGAAAGTTTGATTGGTAAACCAAGGAAATCTTCGGAAATATTCAGATAGCTAATTTTTCTGGTAAGCAATTTTTCTGCTTTGATAGCAGCTCTATGTACATTGCTTATAACATGACTACACCATGTTCGCCCCAGTTACATGGCTTTTAACCCTAACCTTCCCAAATCCTTCAAAATCCTCTTTGCTATTAAGTGAATGATTTTGAAGGATTGAGGTTACATGCTACATGATCTTTGCTAAAGTGAAGGATTTTGGAGGATTGAGGTTACATGCTATTTGCTAAAGTGAAGGATTTTGAAGGATTGAGGTTACATGCTACATGCTCTTTGCTAAAGTGAATGATTTTGAAGGATTGAGGTTACATGCTACATGCTCTTTGCTAAAGTGAAGGATTTTGGAGGATTGAGGTTACATGCTACATGTATGCTCTTTGCTAAAGTGAAGGATTTTGGAGGATTGAGGTTATTAGGCATATTTGCCTTTCCATGGTACATTCACATCCATGTTTGTTGTAGTGATTGCAAGGTCAGTGCTTGGGTCAGTGGACACTGTTTATTGCTCCATGCATGCAGGGAGGGTACCTGGCCATGTACATGTATCACAGATTAGAAACACGTGTGTCCATACATGTCATGTGCTTGCTTTACTATTGAAGGATTTTAGAGGATTCAGGTTATGTGTAAGCAAATGGGCCTAGGGAGTTAGGGTTAATTAACATGACAACACCATGTTCAATTAATAGCACGTCTCTACATCCTTTGAAGCGTTTATCACGTCACTAGTACATGATGTCAACATTTTTTTTTTTACAGTTGCAGATGGGAAAATTAAAGTAGTACCCGTGCCGTTGTGGAATCATACAAGAGAACTGGTCGATGTGTCATCGCACAAACCTCCCCCACAGGTTCACAAGACATCACCGTTCAAGCAAAGGTCCAGACTCGGCAAGCCTAAGGCGAGGATCAAGCTGCCGACGCACCGTGGGTCCGTCAAGATCTTAACCTCCACTCGTCCTATGAGCAGGCTACAACGCCAACGCATGGAGAAGGATATGGTGAGCTTAAGGGGGGGGATGGTGATGGTGATGGTGGCGGTGGCGGTGGTGGTGATGGGGGAAGGGGTTGGGTCGGGGTCGGGGTCGGTTGTTTGGAGGAAGGGATTCCAGAGAATTGTTGTTTTTAATTGCATACAAGCCTGTGATTTCTCGGGATTTTCCTGATTTCATTTCCCATTGCCTCCAAATTTTCTTGAAAGAAGACAAAGTAGCCACAAGGGAAAGAAAGAAGTATATTGTGTCCAAACCTCTAGTTTCTTGTTTGTGGGGATGTGGAGAGTCTGTAAATTAAACATCCAGGAGGTTCAGGGGGCTTTGTCCTGTAGGCCAAAGGGAGACCCAGGCCCGCTACCCATTTTTTCAGGATTTTTTACTTTTGTCAAATCACACCCCTGTGCATATCAAAATATGTTAATAGGAAGACATTTTTGTTCATTTATAATGCTAATGTTACAATAGCAAATCATTTTTTTTTGTGGCAAATTGTGAATTTTGTGTAGCATTTTTCGGTGCGGGTTCAAGGGATCAAATGTTGGTTGTTATCAAATTTTGCATTGCAAATTATTTTAGGCAGACATATTTTTGGTGCATTTGTAATGCTAATTTTATAAATGGCAAAGGGAGGGTTTAAAAACAGGATTTACTGCATGAAAAGCATGATGGTGGTGGTGGTGGTGGTGGTGGTGGTGGTGATGAAATTACAAAAAGATGAGTCTTTCAAGAGAGATTTGAATGAGTTAGTAGAGGTAGCTTGACGGATATGAAGAGGGAGATTGTTCCATTGTGATGGTGCTGCTACAGCGAAAGCTTGTTAGCCATAGCGAGTGTAACTACGTGGACCATTGATTTTGGAATTTCCAAAACTGTGGACTATATCATACCATTGCCATAGAAATGAACATACGGAGATTATTTTACCAACAGGCAAAGCTGCGAAAGTTCGAGGCGAACAGGAACAGTTCCTCCAATCTAACCGTTGCTAAGCAAAAATCAAAACCCCAGACTGAGCCACTTAAGAGTTTGCTTCATCGTATCAACATCGATTTCAAGGTAAGGAAAGCTTTAGTTATTCTATTTTGTTGAACTTTTTTATTTTATTTATTTATTTTAAAATTTAGGTTGGTCTTCGTTTCTTTACTTACTGTCCTGATCAACAAGTGGAATTTCCATAATCCTGCAAGACCTAGGGACTATATCATACTGTTGCCCTAGAATGATTTGTCCTTCTCAAAACACATGACATAATTTTTCCAACAGGCAAAGCTGCGAAAAAACTATCAGAAATCAATACTATCAGAAGTCTATTACGTAGATATGGAATCAATACTATCAGAAGTCTATTACGTACATATGGAATCAATACTATCAGACGTCTATTACGTACATATGGAATCAATACTATCAGAAGTCTATTACGTACATATGGAATCAATACTATCAGAAGTCTATTACGTACATATGGAATCAATACTATCAGAAGTCTATTACGTACATATGGAATCAATACTATCAGAAGTCTATTACGTACATATGGAATCAATACTATCAGAAGTCTATTACGTACATATGGAATCAATACTATGAGAAGTCTATTACATACATATGGAATCAATACTATCAGAAGTCTATTACGTACATATGGAATCAATACTATCAGAAGTCTATTACGTACATATGGAATCAATACTATCAGAAGTCTATTACGTACATATGGAATCAATACTATCAGAAGTCTATTACGTACATATGGAATCAATACTATCAGAAGTCTATTACATACATATGGATTCAATGTTATGAGAAGTCTATTACGTACATCATGTGAACTTTTCTTTTGAGGGCTTGTTTGTGTAATGACGTGTGACGCTCGCTTCACATTCGCCCAATATTTCAAATTATTAGGAAAGTAAGGCTGAGAATACGCTGTTTTACATGAATATTTTTGTTTTCATTGATTGGCGTTTGTTTGGTGGATTTTCAGGAGGATTACGATCTGGATACAGCCTGGCAGAGAGGCATTGTGATACTATCATCGGAGCCAATGGTACCCCGCACTGTGTGCTATCTATGTGGTAGTACTGGTAAACATGAGGTATGTACTGTAAGCCAACAACCCTAACCATGCTGGAACCAACAGATGACATTCTGTTGGATCTTGTTGAACTTGGCACTCGTGTATCATGTTACTATGCCCTATCTATGCAGTAGTACTGGCAAACATGAGTTATGTATTGTGATTTTAACAATCTTAACACTACTTAACCCCACGGACTTTCAAACCTTGAGTTCCTTCAATTTAATCCGCTAGATTCATGCTTGTGGTACAGTGGCAATGTTGATGCCTGCAATTATTTAGCCAGTTATTGGACAAACTTTATTTCAGTAATAATAATAATAATAATGTGTGGATTTATATAGCGCACGTATCCACCAACTAAGTGGTGCTCAAGGCGCATTATATTATTATCCCTGCTCATAAGGCTCATAAATCATTCCTGAAACCATCTCAGCTCCCTGGGGAGTATACAGCTCAATTGCTGCCATTTCTAGCGCATATAGAGCAAACCACCTCTGCCTTCACAGGTACCCATTTAACCCCTGGGTGGAGAGAAGCAATTATGATTAAGTGTCTTGCTCAAGGACACAAGTGTCACGGCCGTGATTCGAACCCACATTCTGTTGCTAACACCAGAACAGTAGGGTCTTGTGAAGTCCATTTATGTTTGGGGAGGACGATCGCCAAGACTTGTCTTTTACATGGCCTTATAATAAGTGATATTTATTCATACTTGGCAGTTGATTTACTGCAATGTGTGCTGCGAGCCGTTCCATTCCTTCTGCCTGGAGGAAGATGAGCGCCCTCTGGAGGGAGAGAAGGAGAACTGGTGTTGCCAGCACTGCAGGTTCTGCCACGTCTGTGGAAGACAGGACAAGGTCAGTGCACTTTTGTACCATTTGGGGGTCTTGGTACCCCTCTGAGATAAATGATTAAAGATTGTGATCTGTCAGGAATATTTTATTTTTTTTCTTTTCTAATATCTCCCTTTGACCTTAGGGAGGAGGGCCAAAGTCACTCTATACGCCAAGCCTTTGAGAAACCCGGCCAGGCCCAGACTACCTGGCCGCCTTGTCTGTCTTTTGTCAGTCCTTATCCTGTAACAATACAGCACCTGCCAATCAACGTAACCTGGGCTTCTGGAGGGCCTAGCTCAGCCAAGTAGAGCTCATTATAATGGCTGCAGTCATGAACAAAAGACAGCCGAGGTGTCGGTCAAGTCTGTGTTAACAACGAGAGCCGTTTGAGATCGATGTAAAGTCTTTTGTGCTCAGATAGGGGATTATACAGGCCTGGGCAAAGCCTGGGCCTGGCCGGACTTCTCAAAGGCTTGGCCGTACAATGACTTTGGCCCTCCACCCTTATGGTTTTTTCCAAGAGAAAAGCAAAGTTGACAGAAAGGGAACAAGAAAAAGGTGCGCAACAATCGCTATTCCGAGCCTGTTAATGGGTTTTTCAAAATATTACCTAAATGGGCTTACAGATTAGAAATAAAATGAATGCTTTTTAACTATTGTTCTCGTTAACGTCACAATGTGTGATAAGCTGAAACTTGGATTAGGTTAGATTCGGTTTCATTTTTAAAAATCACGATAAATAAAAGTCCAGGAACTAAAAATATTTAGTTTACATCAGATAAATTGCCATCAAATGGTTACAAATATAAATAGAAAATTAGACTTACATATAATTATATTTGCAATCGAGGTAAATTATGAAAGAGTCCCAGCAAAATATAGCATAGAAATAAATGAATACTTTGCGCTGGGTTGATGTTTGGGGAAACGGCACAGGTACGTGTTGGTTGTTTTTTTTAACCCTAACCATTGTCAATGCGACAAGATGCAACAAATGTAAAAAGTTGTTGCATCTTGTTTCCCCCCTCAGCAGAGAACAAAAGAACCATTGTTCTATAGCTGGTGGATCTTGTTGCATTGAGCAGCCTGCACACTTTTCTGCTGTTGCATTCAGCAAGGTATCTGGGGAAAAAACCGAGGCCTCTCTTAGCCACCATACTTTATATATGTGTGTATATACAATACTAGGTGAAGAAAGTGTGACACACATGGTAAAACATGAATAACTGTCAGGAATAATGCAGACACGTTTATTTCAATGTTTATCCCTTAAGCAAGCTACTTTAAAGGGGTAAAGATAGTTCGTCATGAGGAAGTCCACTTTTTTAGCATTCAAACTTATGTAGTTGCATCTCTTACGTATGTAACATAGTGTCTCTTAGGTGTATGGTATCACACAAAGGTTAAGTTCCCTTTGACTTTGTATCATGTAGGTACATGTTTCACTATGAGCAGACAAGGTACAAACAAGAAAAATATTCTGATGTTTTTTCAGTTTGGGTTACATGAGTGAGTAAAAAGGACACCGTTACATACGTTACACCACATATTATAAATAACAAAAGTTTTTATCCAGATATTTTTACAAGAGCAATCTTCTATATTTTAAAAGGGAAAGTTTGTTTATGACAATCACAATGTTTAATGACTGTTATCCAAATCCAATTTTCATCCAAAAATGTTGTTAATCCTTTTATTTAACATTTGTAACAAGGACACCGAACCAGAAAACAACAATGAAATTATCTAATCCAAGGCATTTTTCATCGTCATTTTACTATTCAATCTTATTCAGTTCAACTCATTCAATTCTAATTTAATTCAGCCAATTCAATTCAATTTGAGCTGCGCTCAAATTTTCAAAGTTATGTTTGAGAATTAACGTTTGTAACATTAAGACACGGTACAATCCAGCATTGGCAGTCACCATAGAGGACAAAAGTTTATGATAAATACAGTGTATATTAAATAATATCTTGGCTTTATGTATCAACAAACACCAAAGCCCGATGGCCAAACATCACGATGTAATTTAGCGTAATTAATAACGTTAAGGTTAAGCCTCGTTAAACCACGTGTCTTCTGATCGTAACAAAATGGACATAACACTCCAGCGTTGGCAGCCTTTAAGTATACAATAAAAAAATCGACTTCAAACAAATTTTTACATCATAGAGGACAAAGTTTATAACAAATATATTAAATAATATCTTGGCTTTATGTATCAACAAACACCAAAGCCCGATGGTCAAACATCACGATGTAATTTAGCGTCGTTAACGTTGAAGTTAAGCCTCGTTTACGTCGTAACACAGCTACCCGAACGCAGACGACAACAATGTCACTACCTTTATCTTCATCCCCAGCTAGGACGCGCAATCTGATTATTATATGGTCTATATACAGGAACATTGGTAGTCGTTATCTGTGTTTACGCATACATTCCGCCGAAACCATCGAAACAAATCCAGATGAGCATAGCGCTGCACGTGTCTTCTGATCGTAACAAAATGAATGGACGCAACACTCCAGCATTGGCAGCCTTTCGTACAATGAAAATCGACTTCAAACAAATTTACGACATCATAGAGGACAAATTTATGACAAATATATTAAATAGTATCTTGGCTTTATGTATCAACAAACACCAAAGCCGATGGCCAAACATCACGATGTAATTTAGAGCGATTTTCATTTGGATTTAAATGTCATCAGCAGACGTAACACAGCTTCCCCGACGGACAACAACAACGTCACGACCTTTATCCTCGTCCCAGGACATGCAATCTGATTATTATCGGACTTCATACAGGAACATTGGTTGTCGTTATCTGTGTATACGTTCGCCGGAAACCATCGAAGCAAATCCAGGCGGCGGCATGTCTTACGATCGTAACAAAATGGACACGGAACTAGGACTACTTAGAGTGATTTTGCATTTTTCGTAATTAATTAAAACATTAAAACTCAAAGTGTTACAAAGTGTTCTCTTAAAACATAATCTTTTAATGAAAAATATTACTGTTGATTATTATTCGTTGCAGTATTGAGTCGATCACATAAGCGTACGTAACATAGAAAGACACCATGAGTTACGATCGTTAGTAAGATCTTATTGATATGGTTTGGGAACATAGTTACAAATAATTTTCACTTTGGGGGTCAGTTGTTGAGAGTCATAGTAGGTCATAATATTAACACAAGGACAAGTAAATTTCAGACAGCAGTACTCTCAGTTAATGGGATTGATTTAGATCATTTAAAAATGTCACATTTTTGTGTCTTTTTTTCAGATAAAAATACAGATAAAACATGAATAAAAATACTTTGAAAAATCACAGCCTAAATATATTATTTTATTTATATGACTGATATGTAAGATAACACAACACAAGAAAACTGAGCCATAATAGTCTCCATTATTTTTTTTATTTGTACACAAACATTTTTTTCAAAAATCTCTCCAGTATCAAAAACTAACACATATGGGAAATTTGGTCCCTGCATATACATGTATCACGTATTTCCCTGGGAAAAAAAAAGAAAAAAGGAAGCCACAGGACAGATTTTGAAGCCGACCGATGACCAGAAACTGGAGACTTTTTTGGGGGCCTTATTAAAGCATCTTTCTTTCATTCCTGTTGGTTGTAGCTTTTGACGTGTGACAAGTGCCACAGCAGTTACCATCCGGAGTGTCTGGGACCGAACTATCCAACAAAACCATCCAAAAGGCGCAAGATATGGGTGAGAAATCTGGCCATCGAACAGTGATTGAATGCCATTATAAAATACAAGTCATGATAAGCAATCGTAGTATCTACTCTTGTGGGTATGGTAGCCCTCTTGTGGTCAATTTCCGCCCAGTGTCTTGTTGATAGGGCACTTTGGCACTAAATCAACATTAATAATAATAATAATAATGTGTGGACTTATATAGCGCACGTATCCACCAACATTGCGCCAAGGCAGAGAATTTTGTTCGGAATGCTAAATAATATAGGCAGAACCATGTGTGTGTTGGTGTTGTGTTAGCTGTGTGGACCAGAGACCGCAAGATATCCACACGATACGCATCCTTAACCCTCCTACTACTACAAGGGTCAAAATCACTCAAAATGTTGATATACTTGCCAAGGTATATCTAGTGCACTTAACAAGTCAAACACTGTCAGACCTTATAATAATAATAACGTGTGGACTTATATAGCGCACGTATCCACCAACTAAGTGGTGCTCAAGGCGCAGTATATCATTACCCCTGCTCATAAGGCTCATAAATCATTCCTGAAACCATCTCAGCTCCCTGGGGAGTATACAGCTCAATTGCTGCCATTACAGCGCATATAGGGCTAATCAACCAACTCTGCCCTCACAGGTACCCATTTAACCCCTGGGTGGAGAGAAGCAATTATGGTTAAGTGTCTTGCTCAAGGACACAAGTGTCACGGCCGTGATTCGAACCCACATTCTGCTGCTAACACCAGAACTTGAGTCCGGTAAGCCAGACCGCTCGGCCACATTTACAGGTCAAAATGAGTTGACCATTTTTGACTGGTAAAAGGTATTATTCAGGGTGGTCAAAATGACAGTAAAAACCAGTCAAATATGCCCCCGTGTGCACATTTGGGTCAACAATCAAAACAGGCAGTTGACTGATTTTGACCTCTATAGTAACTTCCCACTAAAGTGCAGCTTATAGTAGGAGGGTTAATGGGTTCAAAATGTGTTTGAATAAGTTCCTGAAGCGCTAGGGTAGCTCAGGGCTGTATACTCCCCAGAGATCTCCGAGAGTTTAAGGATTGATGTTGGTCCAATGACCAGTGGTAATAATCTAAAGTGCTTAGAGTATCACACCATGATAGATTTCGCGCTATATGAGACTCCGATATTGTTATTTATCATAAATGATGGATGTATTAAAATGTTTACAATTCTTTGAAGGTGTGCACAAAATGCGTCAAATGCAAAAGTTGTGGAGCAACCACGCCAGGCCAGGGGTCGAATGCCCAGTGGTCACATGACTTCTCGCTGTGTCAGGACTGTGGGAAGCTGTTTGACAAAGGTAAGAGACGGCTTTTACTGGAAGGATTTGATCGAGTGTCTGCTTGATTTTCTTAGTTTCAATTCAATCACGGCACAGCTTAACCCTTTCCTTACCATAGGTGACTTTAGTCGACTGCACTCATACCCCCTCTTCCTTACCATAGGCGACTTTAGTCGACCAAGCTTTCACACAAAAAAACTTGGACATTTATTGACCAATCTTAATGTTTTTTGGATTTTATGAAAGGGAATTCAATAAGTAAGATATTTTTTATTATTTATTTTGCTGTAAAACGATATCTTCAAGGTGATAATAGAGTTTGTAAAAGTGGTCTTTGAACACAAGCTTTCTGTTGTGTAAGAATGTGTGCTTCACGCTTGAGTGGTCAAACAATGGTTGTCACCAGCGGTTGTTTATGTCAAAACAATTCGGTACTGAGAGGGTTAATTGTCAGTGTCTCGTTCTGTAAGAAAAACAAAATTGAAGATCTTGCAGATATTTAGGGATGGTCAGTTTGGCCTGGAGTGGTATTTTTTTGTTGTCTTTTAGCCACTTTGAAGTTTTTTTTTTTGTTTAATAGGTAAGGGATTGAAAGGGTGTAATTAAGTAGCCATCTTGACTTTTGTGGTTTCAATTAAACCACGGCACAGCTTAATTGTCAAAGTGTCTCTTTCTGTAACAAAAACAGTAATTGAAGATCTTACAGATATTTTGGGAAGATCAGTTCGGACTTTCAGTTTGGACTTTGGACTGTATTTTCTTTGCCTTGGCCCCTGTTTGTTTTCGTTCTTTTTTTTTCTGTTTTTTTCTGTTTTTTTAATTTTTATAGCTTAAAACATTTTCAGCTGAACAAACTATTGTCAAAAGGTCAAAAGATGCCAGTGTTTGACCAGAAATTATTTAATCATGAATTCAATTATTCAATTAAATTGCTCTTTATTCATGCCCTGGTCAAATAGTCCAATACTTTCTCTCTTCTAAGAAAGGAGCAGTGTGTACAAAGTAGAAATAAAACCAAAAAATTAAAAAGATTCACACGGAATGTAACTCTTGGGTTTGCATTTGCGCTTCTTTACGATTTTTTTCTTGCAGGTAATTACTGTCCGATCTGCAGCCAGTGCTATGAAGACGACGACTACGTGTCTAAGATGATGCAGTGTGCAAAGTGTGACCGCTGGGTCCACGCAAAATGTGAAGGCCTCACAGGTATGTCGGAGGTCATTCCTTTCAACAATGTGAAATTTCAGGCCATGAAGGTACATAGCATAGACGATGTTATCTATGACAGGTAAAACTTGTAGCTTTGCATGGTGAGGATGATAAGTAAGACTAATTGCGGTGACACCATGTGGAATCTCAATTGAGTAGTAATTAGTTCTGAAAAGAACTGGTGGTACAACTCGACGTTTCGATCAGTATGCTCTGATCGTCCTCAGGAGAATGACATCACATGTGACATCACATGTTTACAAAAGAGCCCCGAAGGTCAAACTGCGCCGTGCTCAAAATGTACACTGGTCTATGACAAGAAACCGTCAAATCTGATAGTTTGAGGTGGGCTATCAGTTGCTTCGAAGAATGACATAAATATGGCAGGAAATATGAATAGTCAGAAATGTGTATTACCTACGTGACTTTCATGAAGTGTGCCACTCGTGTAATATCCTAGTCTGTGGCATCGTACTCCAAGAACTATGGATTTGGCCCATTTCGTGACGTTATGGTTCCACAGACTGATGCGCAAGGTCTCAAAAAAGAAGCAGTGCGGTCTGGGAGACAATACCTGGCCATCTGTGAGAACTGTATCTCGTGCACGTCTAGTTCTAGGAACTAGCTTCCGGCGTCAAGCGCCAAATCCCATGATGACTTAACAGCAGGCCGGGCAGGGTAGGAAAACTCTAACCATGCTCGTTGTGCGTGCGTGCATTTGGAGTACACATGGATTACAGCAGGCTGGCACACTTCATGTAGGTAATAGACTTCTGATATAGTTTGTCATTTAGGGAGGGCCAAAGTCGTCGTACAAAGTCGAGAAGCCCGAACAGGTCCAGGCTACCAGGCCTCCTAATCTGTCCTTTGCGAGTCCTAATCCTATAACAATATAGTAACCTGTCAATCAACATAACCTGGGCTTCTGGAGGGCCTAGCCCAGCCAAGTAGAGCTCATTACCCTGGCTGTAGCGTGAACAAAAGACAGCTGGGGAGTCACTCATGTCTACATATATGTGTATTTAATTTCTCTTTTATTAACCCTAACCCCCTAGGTATTCTGGCTAGGAACCTTACTGATTCCTCCAAAATCCATCAGTGCACTTTTGGAAACATGCCCTTATCTTCAAAATGCAACATGCATTTTCGTTGATCTTTCATATATTCAGCACTTGCGGCCTGTACTTCTTGCCAGGTAACAATGTTGTCCCATTTGAAGAGGTGAAAGTACCAGTTTACAACAGTGCTGAATTTTTCCCAAAAAGTGCACCTTGGAGGATTTTGCAGGATATGGGGTGGTTTGGGTTAAGGAACAATTTTCATAATTATTAAAAAAAAAATTTTTATAGTATTTGTACCTATGTAAATTTGATTGTTTTCGGCCCACCGGCTGCTTTGTCAGATTTAATAAACCATCAATATAATTATCAATCCTCGTTAAAAAATTGTTTAAATATGCTGTTGCAGATATAGTCTATAAGACATTGATGCGCTGACACAAAATAATCCACCCTCGCCTAATTTTTTTTTTTTTTTTATCTCTGAAATTTCACATCATTGAACTTTGATTTTTGTATCCGTCCATCACAGAGGACATGTACCACATTATGACGGACCTGCCGGAGTCGGTTCCCTACACCTGCATCAAGTGCGACCCGGTCCGGCCGGCCAAGTGGCAGATTGAGCTGGAGGAGGAGATGGAGGCAGGTTTCCAGAACGTCTTGAGAGCCATGCTGCACTGCAGGAGTGCCGCTCATCTTGTTAATTCTGACAAGAAGGTACATTATATATATATATATATATATATATATATTAACCCTCATACTTTAGGTGCACTTTAGTGGCAAGTAGCTGTAGTGGTCAAAACCAGTCAACTGACTGTTTTCACTGTTGACACAAATGTGCACACAGGGGCATTTTTAACTAGTTTTGACTGTCATTTTGACCACCCTCAACAACACAAGATTTTGACCCTTGCAGCCACAGGAGGGTTAATAAGGCCTGGGTGAAAAGTGAGAAATGCTATTTGATTAATCGTGCAGCAACTATTCGCAAACGGTGAATTATTAGCGCAAAGTTCAAAAAAACTTTTTGCGATGACAGATATGCCGCAATATTAACGTTCACCATGTGTTTATGATTTATTTTCCACCTTATAGACGATCTGACCAATGACAATCACATGTTTACAAAATAGCCCCAAAGTCAAACTGCGACGTCTTCAAAATGTACACTGATCTATGTTAAGAAAAAACATAAAATATGATACTTTGAGATATCAGCATAAAAATTCTCATTTTTTAAATTTTAAATAACACGTTGCCATTGAGAAAGAACCTGCTAGGTTCGAAACGTAAGACCAATAACAATTATTTTGCATTTATACTACAGGTACTTTACGTTAGTAAGCAGTTTGCAAAAGCTAATTCTCTATTTATTTTTAAAAAGGCACTAACATCTCAAATGTTATTCATCTGAAAATTAAACAATTCTTGATGTTACTTGGAAAAGTACAAAATGTACAAATTCTGCATACAAATACACACACTTTTGCCTGAAAGGAAATCACCCTAGTACTCTATCAAAAGGTCACGCAAAGTGTAAACAAGTTGTCTATAATACAGAAAATATTTGATAAGTTGGTGTCTCATGTTTCTCCAAGTAATAAAATTTGACTACAAATGTTTAGAAATATACATTCATGCAGCAGACCATCTTTGCACTATGAGGTGTCTGGTCCTTATATGGCCCACTGAGCAATCATTAACCCTAACCCCCCTTAGGCATTCTGGCCAGGAACCTTCCTGAATCCTCCCAAATCCATCAGTGTACTTTTGGATACATGCCCTTATCTTTAAAATGCACCATGCATTTTCGTTGATCTTTCATATTCAGCACTTATGGCCTGTACTTCTCGCCAGATAGTAATTTTGTCCCATTTGAAGAGGTGAAAGTACCAGTTTCCAACAGTGCTGAATTTTCCCCCAAAAAGTGCCCCTTGGAGGATTTTGATAGATTTGGGGTAGGTAGGGTTAAACTATTGAAGCTTGCTTCATTCGTTTACCAGATTTAATGGGCCCTATAAGGACAGGATGCCTATTGGTCTGTGCATTGTAGCCTGCCATATTATAAGGAAAACCAGCCGACTGGAAACCACCCATGGAGAATAATCACACTTGCCCAATTGCAGGAAAAAGTCTACATCATTTATACGTCCAACCGATGAAAACAAAAATGATATCAAGTACAATCAAACTTTATCACCTTGTTATTTCCTGCTTTACAGTTCACTACACTTTTATTTCTGAAGCTTGGAACCTCCACACATACATGACTCTGTTTGGTAAAAATTATTCCATTATTGGGAAAAATTTGACGAGAACAGTGTTAGTAATATGCATAGTCGGCAGAAAGTAGGCATTGACCTTAATGACAAGAGGCCTTATTCCTGAACGTTATAAGGAAAAAGAAATAAAACCAACATATTAAAGTTCATCTTCATTGTTTTGTCTCGTGCATGTATAACTGTTTCACTCCTTAATTATTATTTTTTGTTTCAAATGGAATTCTATTTCCTTTCAGCAGAAATCCAGTCGATCTGCCCATCGTTCATCCTCGCCAGCAAGCTCTTCAGGAATGCGGCATGACCTCACACCGTCCCCCGCTCTAAGCGACACTCTATCGGCCGATTCCTATTCCAGCCCCAGTGAAACCAGGACTGATTTAATGGCACGACGGGTCTCTCCCAGATTTTTGAAAGATCAGAAACTAAACCCGGGATCTCCGAGTTTGAGAACAAAAGATAGGACTGATGTGTCTTCCATTGTTACTGACTCGGTCACCATGGAAACTGCAGACACAAGCCAAAGCCACACAGAAGGCAACATTCAAATGACGCCAGGGCTTACAAACAGGACTAGTGAAATTGCGTCTGTGAAAATCTCACCGCAACATTGTTCAGATGACAAAGCCGTAGAATCCACCACAGCACAATTTGAGAGAGATCCTATTGCAGGACTTCCTGTGGTGATTTCGTCTGACTTGCAGAAAGACCAAACCTCTTCCACGGAAAGTCATGTTTATGCTAGGACCACGGCTGATATGGTAAAAGGAAATACTGGAATTGAAGTCTCGGATCAAACTCGGCACTCATTGGGAAGCAATCAATCTGAATTGCTGGAAGAGGACAAAACTTTGAAGGAAAGTGTAGCAGTCGTTGCATCGACGCAGAGTTCTAGTTTGAGTTGTGAACCAACAATGGCACATGTTGAACCAGATGATAGAATTACTGAAAAACTTTCCAGTGGAAGCATGGATGGTTTTGAAAAGGACCAAGATGCCACCGCAATTCCTGAATCCAAAGGTGCTAGTGCGCAGCAGAAAAAATATCCCACTTCTGCCACCAGTGAAGATGCTTCACTAGCCCAAGACATTTCATCTGTTCAAGAAAGTGAACAGAAAACAGCAGCTGGCACCACTGTGCAGTCTCATCAAAGGCATTCCACAAACGAGATCGACATTAATCAAATTCTCAGACAACCAGAGCAAACTGCCGTCGTACAAAATGAGCTCATCTCGGATGTACCGTCTGTAAGGAAGGCTTCAGGCATTGACGTGATTGTCCATGTTCAAGGGCATGATTTAGGCACCACTGTAGAAGCATCTGATAAAGATGGGCCCCAGAATATGAATAAACCTGTCCTTGATACACCTAATGAAAGCGAGCCGACAGTTGTCGTGGCCCAATCATGTCAAAACGTTGCCGTACCCGTCAGCAATGGATCCTCAATTCAACAAACTGGTAACCAAGCAATGGGTGATGTCACAAGCCCAGCCGACAATGAAATGTCAGAAGATCAACAAATAAAAAAGGAGGCCGACAGCACAAGCGACAGCGTATCCAGAAACGATGCCGCATCAGGCGATGATGCCAAGAACTTGGATGATTCCATTAGTGCAGAGGTGGGTCTTTTTAGAGGACAGACAGAAAAGACAACTAGTGAGATTCCAAAAGATCTGAGGATGGTGAATAGGAGGGTGAGGCGAAGACAGTACAAGACGGTGGTAAGTGGAGAAGAATCCTGCATTTCAATGAGATACTTTTAATATTTGTGTCAGGATCTAGAAAACGTCTAGTGGAGGACATCGGCTTTAATTAACCCTAAGCGTGCGCAGTGCAACAAGATGCAACAAAAGTATACAGTTGTTGCATCTTGTTGCCCCACACAGCAGAGAACAAAAGAACCATTGTTCTAGCTGGTAGATCTTGTTGTATTGAACATCCTGCGCAATTTTCTGTTGTTGCACTGTGTTACATTCAGGATGGTGAAATGCCAGTAGGGGATAAGGGTTAATAGGCTTAAATGCATGTCCCAGTTCTGCAGTAATTATCATTCTGGAGTTATGCTAATTTGAATAGTCATATTTCAACAGAGTCAAAATGGGATTTTAAAACAACAGATGTTAAAAGCTCTTTTGTTCTTGCTGATGGATCTTATTTCACTTACAGAGCGTCTCAAAACTTAGAACATTTGTGTTCCATTTGAAACGTTTCTTTTTGTGAACACAGAGCATTCCCAATGGGAACAGCTGCTGTTCCAAATGGGAATGCCTGAAGTTGCTAGTGTGTGTAAACTTTAACCCTAACCACCCCAGACCCATCAAACTCCAACAGAAGGTTTTGTTGGATTTTGACTGGTTGAGGACTGTGAACTTAGCTAAGCTGTTGGACTATGATGGGTTGAGTACCAATGGCGTTACAGTAATGCTGTTGGATTTTGATTGAGTGAGGTCGGTGGTTCTACTAGCATGCAACATTGTTGGACTTTGAGTGGAGAGAGTGTGTGTATGCAACCTGCTGTAATAAACAACTGATAAAGGCAAATATTGTACTTAGGTATGCTTGGCATTGTATCTAACATCATACAACTAGAACCTACCATTTATTCCATAGGGTGTTTTACTTTTTGTATAGTTGAGTTTTTAGCCTGAAAACAACAGTTGGATTATGATGGGTTGAGTACTGTAACACTCCAATGTTCAAACTTTGGGCCATGTGTCCCCACTCAATCAAAATCCAACAGCATAGAGCCTTTTGGAGTTTGATGGGTTGAGTACTGCAGACTAGTGGGTTGGACTGGTGGGTTAGTACATGGTGTTGGAGTTTGTTAGGTTGAGGTAGCATTCTAGTAGAAATGCCTAGGGGGTTAGGGTTAATGGAGCATTCCCAAATGGAACATTCCCAAATAATAATAATAATAATAATGTGTGGATTTATATAGCGCACGTATCCACCAACTAAGTGGTGCTCAAGGCGCATTATATTATTATCCCTGCTCATAAGGCTCATAAATCATTCCTGAAACCATCTCAGCTCCCTGGGGAGTATACAGCTCAATTGCTGCCATTTCTAGCGCATATAGAGCAAACCAACTCTGCCTTCACAGGTACCCATTTAACCCCTGGGTGGAGAGAAGCAATTATGATTAAGTGTCTTGCTCAAGGACACAAGTGTCACGGCCGTGATTCGAACCCACATTATGTTGCTAACACCAGAACTTGAATCCGGTAAGCTAGACCGCTCGGCCACGCCACCAAATGGAACATTCCCAAATGGAACGCAGCCGTGTTCCCAGTGAGAACAGCGTGCATTCCCAATGGGAACAGGCAGTACTCCCAATAGAATGTTCCAAGAATTTGCAAGTTACGAGACGTTCCCTTATAGCAGGCATCACACTTGAAAAACTGAAAGAACATTGAAAGGGACACTATCGTCACGATCAGAGCAGACTTTCAACAGGGCATGGAATCAGCGTCCTAGTTTAAGATGAACACAGTGACTGAAACGCACTGGCTTATTTATGCAGCAGCAACGGTAATATAACCTTATCATTAGGCCAAAAAAGAAAGTCTCCGGTTTCTGGTCATCGGTCGGCTTCAAAATCGGTGCGGTGACATCTTTTTTTTTTTGCCAACAGGGAAATATGTGACTCATTGTATACATGGGGACCAAACTTCCCACATATAAAGTATGGTGGCTAAGAGAGGCCTCACAAATCGGGCAAACGTTCATACCCCTTTGTGAAAAAGCAATTTTGGCTGCAATTGGACATTGTTTCATTGCAATTGGACATCGTTTCATTGCAATTGGACATCGTTTCATTGCAATTGGACATCGTTTCATTGCAATTGGACATCGTTTCATAGCAATTGGACATCGTTTCATTGCAATTGGACATCGTTTCATTGCAATTGGACATCGTTTGGGACATCGTTTCATTGCAATTGGACA
The DNA here is from genome assembly GCA_029582265.1 of Zoroaster sp. YZ-2022. Classification (NCBI taxonomy): domain Eukaryota; kingdom Metazoa; phylum Echinodermata; class Asteroidea; order Forcipulatida; family Zoroasteridae; genus Zoroaster; species Zoroaster sp. YZ-2022. The sequence continues at coordinate 62,314,386 of CM055816.1, forward strand.
TCGTTTCATTGCAATTGGACATCGTTTCATTGCAATTGGACATCGTTTCATTGCAATTGGACATCGTTTCATAGCAATTGGACATCGTTTCATTGCAATTGGACATCGTTTCATTGCAATTGGACATCGTTTCATTGCAATTGGACATCGTTTCATAGCAATTGGACATCGTTTCATTGCAATTGGACATCGTTTCATTGCAATTGGACATCGTTTCATTGCAATTGGACATCGTTTCATTGCAACTGGACATCGTTTCATTGCAATTGGACATCGTTTCATTGCAATTGGACATCGTTTCATTGCAACTGGACATCGTTTCATTGCAACTGGACATCGTTTCATTGCAACTGGACATCGTTTCATTGCAATTGGACATCGTTTCATTGCAATTGGACATCGTTTCATAGCAATAAGCCTTTTGCGTGTTGATTAACATATCGGCTCGGAACCCTGTAACACTGATACCGCAGATCAGTTTATAGTGCGCCCGCACCAGAGTATTCGTGACCGGATGTCAGCCGAGTCTCTGTTGCCAGTCACGTGATTCGGGGCAAGCTTTTTCCGCTTTTTCTTAGAAACCAACAATACTGCAGCGGTGCGTGGTCTGGTACCTGCAACATATAACTCAATGATCAACGCATTAATAACGATTGGAACCTATCTACACAACTCGTGTTGTTAGTTGCCAACGTTGTATTTTGCTTTGAAGGCATTTTAACTTCCTTAGAACTAAAGTTAATGCAGCTGTTTTGACGTATTTGATTGTCCACTATCGCTTAGAAAAACACGGAAATACATGTACTTCGTCTTTTGTTGCAAAGAAACTCCTGCAAAATCATGTCACCGAAACTCTTCAGAAACTACATAAAGGCCTATTCAAACACGCATGGTTGCATCGTTTACGTCCGGCGCGGCCGTAAAGCTTGCCCCGAATCACGTGGCATAGTAACAGTCGCTACGCACAGGGGTCAAAGTCTGGGTCACTTGCACAATGCTTATTGGACATCGTTTCATTACAATTGGACATTGTTTCATGGCAATTGGACATCGTTTCATGGCAATTGGACATCGTTTCATTGCAATTGGACATTGTTTCATTGCAATTGGACATCGGTTCATTGCAATTGGACATCGTTTCATGGCAATTGGACATCGTTTCATGGCAATTGGACATCGTTTCATGGCAATTGGACATCGTTTCATAGCAATTGGACATCGTTTCATGGCAATTGGACATCGTTTCATGGCAATTGGACATCGTTTCATGGCAATTGGACATCGTTTCATTGCAATTGGACATCGTTTCATGGCAATTGGACATCGTTTCATGGCAATTGGACATCGTTTCATTGCAATTGGACATTGTTTCATTGCAATTGGACATCGTTTCATGGCAATTGGACATCGTTTCATGGCAATTGGACATCGTTTCATGGCAATTGGACATTGTTTCATTGCAATTGGACATCGTTTCATTGCAATTGGACATCGTTTCATGGCAGTTGGACATCGTTTCATTGCAATTGGACATCGTTTCATAGCAATTGGACATCGTTTCATTGCAATTGGACATCGTTTCATTGCAATTGGACATTGTTTCATTGCAATTGGACATTGTTTCATTGCAATTGGACATCGTTTCATTGCAATTGGACATCGTTTCATAGCAATTGGACATCGTTTCATTGCAATTGGACATCGTTTCATAGCAATTGGACATCGTTTCATTGCAATTGGACATCGTTTCATTGCAATTGGACATCGTTTCATAGCACACAAAAAAGAAACTTAAAAATGCCGACGCTCAGGTCTGAGGTGACGAGAGCGGAGACCAGAAACCGGAGACTTTTTTTTTCTTTTTTTTTTTGGCCTAAGGTATTATTTTCAGTCAATAAGTTAATCTTAAACTAGCACTTCGATTCAATACCCTGTTGATCGTGACGATATTGTCCCTAGATTAGGTTTCAAAGTAGTTTGGCGCATTTGCCTGTCATACCACAAAACACCGGGGCAAGCCCCTTCTTTTATAACTGTCTTTGAGGTAGTCCGTAGGAATATTATTGTCAGTCATCCCAATATTAATTCTAATGATTTGATACTTTCTTATTCTCTATAGTCTGAGTTTTGCGACGACTGTGTCCGTGTCATCCAGCAGTCACTGTCGTCTGAAACCGATCAGTCTTATAACCTCAAACGTAACAATCGCACCGCCTGCACCCTGTTCCTGAAGAACATGAACATGATGTTTCCCTGGTACAAAGTGGAAACGTCCAAGTCTTGGGAGCAGAACCAAAAGTATCCCGAGTGAGTTGCTACTTTTTATCCGATCTATAAGTGGCCAATTGGCCACAATTAGTGCTGGGAGTTATCGGTTCATTCACTAACCGTTTAACAGAAACTTTAAGGGTCGGTTAACCAAAAGTCAGCACCTGATTGCCACAGAAATGGCAAATGATCGTCGGCAAATGGCAAAAAGCAATCAATAAACTTACCACAATGCGGCAAAAAACAACAAATTGGTCGTCAAATTCTTTCAAAACTGGTTAACCAAAAGTCAGCACCTGATTGCCACACAAACTTAGATCGTCGGCAAATGGCAAAAAGCAATCAATAAACTTCCCACAATGCGGCAAAAAAGAAAGTCTAGAACAACAAATTGGTCGCCAAATTCTTTCAAAACTGTTGGTCGTATTTTTTTAAATATCGGTTTTGTGCCAGCCAAATTTCTAAACGGTTAGTGCAGTTTCGGTCAGTTAACCATCCCAATCACTAACCGCAACACATCTGATTGGTTCTAATCGGTCACACCACTTCTAATCAACCAATCCCATGTCTCCTTCCATATATCCAGTGGCATGCTATCTCAGGCTGTCCTGCCGCCACACAGTGACCATGAATACGCACAGTGGATGCAGAGAAATCGCCCCTTCCCAGAAATGCTGCAGCCGTCCCCTCTAAAGCGTCTTCCCTTCTCGCCCACCAGCAGAGCACCAGCCAGAATCATTGGTAAGTGGATGGTTTTTTCCCCCCATTAGCTAGAAATTTATGACATCAAAATTTGCTTTGCATTCAAAATAACCCGACCCCCCCCCCCCCCCCTACATGCATTTTACCCTGCTGAATGCAACAACATGCAACAAGAAAAGACTGTTTGCGGTGACACCATGTGAAAATCTCAATTGAGAAGTAATTAGCTCTGAAAAGAACTGGACGTTACAACTCGACAGTTCGATCAGTATGCTCTGATCGTCCTCACGAGAATGCCGGACTCTGGGAAATGCTGCTGCATAAGTAAACTGCTGGAGGATTTGCGCGAAGACTGGATGCTGGAGGATTAGTGCAACAACAGAAGTGTGAAGGCTGCTCAGTGCAACAAGATCCAGCAGCTAGACCAGTGGTTCCCTTTACTTATGTTGCATCTGTGTTTGCATTGAGCATGGTTAGGGTTAATAACCCTCCTTCACATGGAGGTGTCACAACCCCGGGTCCACCTGCCCTCACGCGCAATGCGTCTGGGCCAAGTCACTCACAAGGAACACACTAACCAATAATTTAAACTAAAACTTCGCGTTTAGAAAGAAAATAATACTAAATATTTATTTACACTATGTACAATTACTTACTACAAATAGATCATCTATTAAAGTCCAAATCAACAATGATGGACTCAAATATATAGAAATGCAGATAGCAATTATAATTACAAAAACCACTACAACTAGAAGTTAAAGTCTACAGTCCTGGCTAAATGTCTGTGTTTCCCGTTTACGACTCCCGTCTAGGTACGTTGATCTACTTGGTTGGAGGGACGTGAAAAGTGAGTCATCGTAGCCATGGTGGGCGATAGCTTCGTCTCCAACGACTATATACATGTATCTTCAAATAGAGTTGATTCCAACAAAGGGAGCCCTGGGAAAATAGTGAATAAATCCATAACTACTACTAATAAGCCCGAAACCCTTCCGACCATTTTAAAGCAGCTTATACTTTAAATAACAAATACGTATACAAAACGTAGTTGACGGTTTCCTGAACCCCCAAATTGAAAGGTACCGAAATTATATAACATTCTTTAAGGAAATACATATCGTTCAATAAATAAATATACATTCAACTTACAGTTTAACTGGCTCCCTTGGGCATAAATACGGGATGTAGGGTTCTAGACTGAAGAAAATATATAACTATTTTGCCGAACAAAATCTCTTCCAGGCTATAAATTGCTTGTCTACCGCCACTCCTCTCCAAAGCGTAATCCGACGCTTTCTGTCACATTTAAAGGCTATCGCCACAAAATACTGGGGAACTTTGTCCCAAAAGATTGATCAAACACTTGAACAACTATTAGAGCTACCGCTCTCTCTGTGCTACCGCACTCACTCCCAAGATTTCAGTCTTCTCCCACCCCCTCGATATTCTTACGTATTTATACCCGGAGTTTCTAACCTCTTGAGCCATTGTTACCCAAAGTAATTTCTCAGCACAACCCACATAAATAAAACAAATCTCCCGCTGAAACCTTATTTGAATAGTGACGTATATCCCTGCCCGAAAAGTTTGCATATAATTTACATCTAATTTACATCTACTTTACATTCCGTTCTGGGGCGTCGAAATTCTGTTGTGATGACGTAAAAGGCAAGTAAAAAATATCGCCCTCTTGTGACAGGAGGCCTCTCCCATCCACTACATTTCCAATACGTTCTACACCAACCTTTACTGCGTACAAGCATAGCTGTTAACTATTACAAATTTTTAGTAAATATTACAAATTTTTTCAGGAATTACGAAAGTACGAATTGCTCTATAAAAATTACGAATTTCAAGTTTTCCGGCCAATGAAAAAAAAAAAAGCACTTGATAAAGTACCATTTTATGAGCATTCGGGTAAAATCACGTTTAACGATCGTAAAAATCATAATTGGTACCCATACCCAATATTTTCTTAGGTGTAGTGTGCTATAATAAATAAGTTTTGAATTACAGAAAAGTATTATGGATGTCAATTAGCATAGTATCGATACCTTGTTTGTCGGGGTACCAATGTGCGATGTAGTAATTGGTAATAAACAGGAACCAGTGAAGAGCCTACGGTTTCATCATGGCGCCCGCCACTGTGTAAACGTGCAATCGGAAGTGAGAAAAGTTTCATTACTTATTGGAATTTTGAAATGTTGGCAGCTGTGTACAAGCCACACTATCCTTACCAAGTAATCTCAATTCAGTGCCACCCAAGGCCACTGTAAATAAGACAATCTCCGATTTACCTTTTTCGATAATATCGCGAATGTTTTTTCATTCATGCACGATTGCTTTAGACCCTCTACAAGCAATAAATCGCAAATTCACAATAAATCACAAATTCGTTTGCAGAGCGTGTATGTACTTCTGAAGTAGTTCGATTTTTGTTTCTCACTTCCAAAAACTGAAAAGACTGTTGTAATTTTGTTTCCATGGAATTTCTGACTTGACTCACAATGACGATTTTTTTTAATCGCGATGTATTTTTTAATCGCGATTTGCCGATATCTCGATAACTTAAAAAGGTTCTCGATATCGTAATCGAATAAAAACAATAATAAATAAATTTAAACAAATAATTAAAACAAATAAAAAAATTTTTTTTTTTTAAATTAAAAAAAAAATAATAATAATCGCGATATTGGATATCATGTTATCGCCCAAGCTTACCCGCAACCCACCTCTCCACTGGCCCATTTTGGGTAGTTCTCTATTTTCAGTGTTTTTATTATGTATATTTTGTTTGTGGTTTAGGCGGAAGTGCTCAAGTTACACCCGTGGCTGAGCCAAATACGGATGACACAAGACGATGTTGTTTATGTGGTCGTTTCTCCGATGAAAACCCAAACGATGGCGGAAGGTTACTCTACTGCGGCCAGGTAAGTTACAGGGAATTATGGAAGATGTATTATACACAAATATTGATATAGACAATAGTGTATGCTCCCTTAACCCTAACTCCCTAGGCCCATTTGCTTTACACATAACCTGAATCCTCCATAATCCTTCAGTAGTAAAGCAAGCACATGACATGTATGCACACGTGTTTCTAATCTGTGATACATGTACATGGCCAGGGACCCTCCCTGCATGCATGGAGCAATAAACAGTGTCCACTGACCCAAGCACTGACCTTGCAATCACTACAACAAACATGGATGTACATGTACCATGGAAAGGCAAGTATGCCTAATAACCTCAATCCTCCAAAATCCTTCACTTTAGCAAAGAGCATGTAGCATGTAACCTCAATCCTTCAAAATCCTTCACTTTTATTTTATAGCAAAGAGGATTTTGGAGGATTTGGGAAGGTTAGGGTTAATCAAACAGTTTCTATAAATGTGACTTTGTTAATAAGATTCTGAGTCTTTACAACATATATTTTCCCAAGCTTTCTAATTTCTTGAATAAAATGGTGGCCAATGCATTTCCAACTCATTTGAAGTGGACGTGGTTTATGTTGGAATTACGCCACACTTACCAACAGGACATCACATGATTCGGGATCAGGCTCGGCTCATGAATATTCACGACTTTCCTATCTCAGCATTCCTGTGTATTAAACATGTATACTGTGTTCCTTTGGCCAGGATGAGTGGATACACATCAACTGTGGGCTGTGGTCGGCCGAGGTCTTTGAAGAAATCGATGGGTCACTGATCAATGTCCATGCTGCCATCTGGAGAGGCCGTCAACTGGTGAGTCTAAAAAGCACTCTGTTGCAGCACCTCACTGTAATGGAACCACCTACCTATTCACGTCAAAACTTCACAAACGATCCAGAGATTCAAAACATCTCTAAAAGACTCATCTCATGGACAGAAGCTTTCAAATAACATCTTGCAATTGTTGCCAGAGTATTTCATGTTTTTTTTCCAGTATTCGTTTATCTTGTATGGTTAAATAACTAGTTGGTTTGTTAATTCTAGTTTTACTTTGTTTTAGCGCCTTGAGCTCCTTTAGGTGGATATGTGCACTTCGTATATTCCCATTATTATTTGTCTGTTCTGGCTGAACAAAATTTAACTCCATCCTGTGATTGTTTACAGCGTTGTGAGAGTTGCAATAAATTCGGTGCGACGGTCGGCTGCTGCCAGCGAGGCTGCCCAGCCAACTTCCACTTCATGTGCGCTCGGGAGATCAACTGTGTCTTCCAGGAGGATAAGAAGGTCTTTTGCAAAATGCATCGTGACAAAGTGGACCGAGATGTAAGATTTTGGCTTAGATCCGCTCCTTAAGGCTCCACCAAAAAAGTCCTGGGTTTCTGGTCTCTGCGAGTCAGCATTTCATTTTTATTTTTTTATTTATTTTTTTTTAATTTTTTTTTATTTTTTTTTTTTTTTGCTAATTGAATGCAAAAATTGTTTAATCGGTTGGAATTCTGCCGTGCTGTGTTTTAAACAAATTGTTCACATAGGGGTGTGATTGTTTGCCGAATCTGTGCCCAATTCTCAGCCACCATACTTTGTGTATGGAAATTTTGGTTCTGTTTCAATAACCGTGTATACATGTTTCACGTTTTCACTGGTTGGCCCCCCCCCCCAAAAAAAAACAATTAAAACCGCATTACCATACAGATTTTAAAGTCAACCTATGACCAGAGACTTTTGGCTGTTGGCCTTTGTTGACGTTTGTGTCTTAGCCACACCCCAGAGACTTTGTGTTTATAATAATAATATACTACTCAAAACAATTTAGGGAACACCGGAATAATCTCAGTTAAAGAAAGATCATTTATTTCAGATAAACACAATGTTTCACAGAATTGATGAGAAACAACTGCACAATGAAACAGATGATAAGGGATGCATGTAGTGATTACACATTTCATGACATGACAACTGAAAGAGAGAGGGGGGGGGTTGCAAATGAAAATCCCGGTTCATGGAACATTTCAAACCTATTTATGTTAAAAATCCGGTGTTCCCTAAATTGTTTTGAGTAGTATAAAAGTAGTTGTTTCTTTATGGCAACTTTACACTACAATTATCCCTGTCATTGGGCTACTTTTAAGTTATTCCTGAATCATTCTAAACTTCCTAGGAAGTATACAGCCCCGGCAGCCTGTTAGGTGCTCATCAGCTAATCAAACACAATTATACCATCTCTGCCCTCACAGGTACCCATTTATACTCCTGGGTGAAGAGAAGCAACTCATTCTGATTTGTTGCTTGTTTTTTTTTTTTTTAACCTGACATAAATACGTATTTTTTGCCATTTAATTTTAAGATCATTCAGGATGGAAACTTTGCCGTCCTGCGCCGTGTCTGCGTCAGTCTTGACAACATGAAACTCAACCGCAACTTCACCCAGGGCCTCGCAGTCAGCCGCATCAATGTGATGGTGGGGTCATTGACCATCGATGACCTAGGTCGCCTCAGTCCGTCGTCAGACCAGAAAGATGCCTTGTACCCTCTGGAATACAGGTAAGGCATTAAGTGCATCATAGTGGATATGAATAAACCTGCACTGCCCTGTTGGTAGATTTGAAAAGAACAAATATAAAAATGATCATGGTTTTATCGAGATGAAGCGTGCCACTCGTGTGCTATCCTAGTCCACGGCATAGTATTCCAAGAACAATAGATTTGGGCCACTCATGACGTATTAGTCCACAGATTGACGTGCAAGGTCTCAAAAAGAAGCAGTGCAGTCTGGGAGACTTACCCTGCGTGTGAGAGAACTGTATCTCGCGCCCGCACATACCCGAGTATCTATCACGTACACCCATTGTTCACCGCCAAAGCTGATGGATTGCTTGCGTTTAGTTTAAAATTGCGTCTAGTAATAGGAACTAGCTCTGCGCATCAAGCGCCTAAGTCCCATGATGCCTTATGGTAGGCCTTGCAAGGTAGCAAAACTCTTTAACATTGTTTGTTGTGCGTGCGCACATTTGGAGTTCAATGCCGTGGTATGGATTACAGCAGGCTGGCACACTTCATGTAGGTAATAGACTTCTGATACAAGTAAGGCCACATTAACTATGTTGTACATTAGCCTCTAGTTAGTAGTGTGCACATTTGGAGTACAATGCCGTGGTATGGATTACAGCAGGCTGGAACACTTCATGTAGGTAATAGACTTCTGATACAAGTAAGGCCACATTAACTATGTTGTACATTAGCCTCTAGTTAGTAGTGTGCACATTTGGAGTTCAATGCCATGGTATGGATTACAGCAAGCTGGCACACTTCATGTGGGTAATAGACTTCTGGTCAAATTTACTCAGTGTCAAGTTCAAGATGATATCAAACATCCCTTATTCTGCCTTGGGTGCTAATCATGTTTGGACAAGTAGTGAACAAATTTCCAGAATGAGTTTGTCATCCATAAACAGAAATGCCATTTTTTTTTTAAATGAATACCAGCAATCTGAATGCATTTGCACTATTTTCTTGTTAACGACACGATGAAATAAGCTGAAACTTCTATAGGTTTAACTTTGTTCATATCTCTTGATATTTATATAGTTGTGGATACATTTTATAGACATTTACCCAAAGTATCTACTGGCATTAAACATGTAACGCCTGTGTTTTTGGCTATTTTACCAATTTTCTTTTTCATCTTAAGATTGTTATTTTATTGAGTAAAGAATAGCACATACTTTTAAAATGAAATGATTTCCCAAAGTAAATAACTTAAGTGTGCAATCTGTTGGCATGAGAATTTCCATTAGTTCAAGGTTTGTTATTCCAGAAATAATCAATCAGCTATTTTCATTTTATATTTGTTAAATATAGATGTCAGAGAGTTTACTGGAGCACCTTTGATGCCAGACGTCGTTGTGTGTACACCATTCGCATCTTCGAATACAAAGCAGTCAGCACCCCAAAGTCGCCCCTGGACTTTAACCACACCACGGCTCACAGTCCTGGTATCCTCAATAATAGGGGCTTTGGGAAATCACAGGCTCACATCACAGAACTTCCCAACGACATGCCGAGTATACCAGAAGAGGACGAAGGCAGATACCTCGGAAGCAACGAGGACAGGGTGGAGATGATTGACGGTATCTTTGAGTTGTCTTTGGACAGTACAGGACTGGAATCATTGCTTGATCCCGAGACACTACTGCAGTGCGAGGCAGAGCTCCGCGAGGGATGCATCGATCCAGAGATGGTGCTGAACACAGCCCTGGATCATGTTAATTCTGCAATCGCCATGGAAATCGGTGATTTAGATCTTTCACTCAAAGATCAGACCCCAGTGACAGACCCAGCGTGTACTCAGATAGACTTTGCTGAAGATGTTGGACTGGACTCCAGCAGTAGGTTAAGCAAGAGTTGTCCTTCATTTGGGCCGGATGTTCTAACCCCAGCTTTCCAACCCACTGCTGAAGAGGCAAGACTTACTCAGTCATGGCCGACGCAATCGTCCAACACTAATCTCAACTCCATGGGGCTTTCACAGAAAACACTTCAGAGCTTGCCTCTAGGTGTTTTTACAAATCCAAGCTTGACGATGGTGAACTTTGATGGTGAGTCGGATCTCTCTGATGATCTCAGTAGGATGGTAATGAGCTTAAACTATGCTGCTCAGGCAGAGAAGACAGAGGAGGCCAAGCGAAGATCCTCACAAGACAGCAGTGTATCATCAAAAAGTATGTTGTCAGAGAACAGAGAAGCAGTTCAGCCAACGGAACTCATGGCTGTCGAGGTACAAGGACAGAATAAACAAATCCTTGATTTAACACAGCATGTCATAGCACCAAAGTCGGAGAGTCCAGGCACAGAAACAGAAGAAAGCAGTGCCACTTTGTTGTCGAGCTTCTTTGGAAGGGCATTAGAAGAAGAACCATCAACTGAAAAGCCAACATCCCATGAATGCACTATTCAAAACTCTGAGATAACCTCAGATCAGTCCTCATTGAACCCACATCATTCAACAACACAGTTGTCAAGTAACTCCTTGGTGGAGAGTTACAATACAGCCCCAGGGTTGTCTCAACCAGAGGCTTCACTGCTAAGGAACGGATCACAGACAAGTTCTGGACATGCAAACGTTGAATCTGGCTCATCAGCTTCAACTGATAATACCCCTACAAGATCAGCATTCCAATTTATTGATAAGTTGCTGAGGAACTCTTTTGATGGAGGGAGCCACATGGAGAATACGTCTGAAGTGACTCCATCAAAGACTGAGAATGGTTTAGGTATTTCGGATTCTAGCAAAACTGCCCTTCAACGTGATTGTGTTCAGCAAGTCTCAGCACCAGAGAATATGCCTTGCTCAAGTGAACTTGTAGAAGAAATAAATGTGGGCAGTAATAATTTGAATGATAAATTTACTTCAGCGATTTGCTTGGAAGGCACAGACAACTCGATGTCGGAACCAGAACAATGTTGTCAGAACAATGAGAGGAGTGACAACACATTAAGAGGGATTGCTGAGACCACAGTTGCATCCATAGGACAGAGTGGAGTTGGTTCCCAAGAAAGTACAGATGATGATACCGATTTGAGTCAACTCACACGAAACATTGTAAAAGATGTCATTGCACTGGAAAGATTATCAGAACAGTCAGTTATACAATCTGTAGAACTATTGTTTTCAGAAGTGGAAAGGTCTCAGTTGAGTCAGAGTAACAAGGATTCCTCCATTAACACGCATAGGGAGAATGCACAACCAAAAGAAAGTATCTCTGTAGAAATAAAATCCAGTTTTTCTGTAACACAGGATGAAACATCTTCAGCAGAAGGATCAAATGACCATGAAATGATCTCTGTACCTTGGAGCTCCACTCCAAACAGACAATCATCTGAAGAACAATCTGGAGAGGAAACGGTGTCTCCATCTCAATTATCAGGTGACTTGATTGAAGGACTTGATTCTGCATCAAGTCCCGTCACCATGATTACCTATCCGAAAGACATTGCCGACCCTTCACAAAGGACTGCCAAGTCTAATAGCCAGTCTGAAGAATGTGTCGGTAGAGTCCTCCTGGACTTGAAGGTTGCTTCGCCTCGTAGTGAAGAAGAGCTTGAGAGCTCTCTGTCAGATATTGCTGGTCAAGCCACACTTAATGATCAGGCTGAACTCATGGATGTAGACGAAGATCCCTCAATGACTGCATCAACAGATCTGGAGTCGGAATCTTTTAGTAAGGCTTCACCTGGGGAGGCATCTTTGCTCAAAATTTCAACACCAGAATCAAGTATTCCTCCAGGGGGGCAGGCTTCAGAGCTTGGAGAAAATTTCCAGGAAGACATTGGGCTGCTTGTCAACTTGTCCGAAGGTGCTCCTGAAGAGATGGGGGAACCTGGTCAACAGACGATCAAAGAAAAGCCTGTGGAAGATATCATTCAGCACAAGGGAGCAGGTTTAGCTTTTGCACAGTCTGCAGAAAGTGCTATGTTTACAGAGGGCAAGAAGGAAACTGTATTATCTTCAGATGAAGAATTCTTGGAGCCAGCTGCAAAGAAAATAAGGCTTGAAGATTCGGCTTCCCAACTGTCTTTGGAGAATGTTGAACCCTCTCTGAAAAAGGAGTGTGAAAACGGAGAGAAAATTGTACAAGAGAAACTCGGGGAAGATAATGATGAGCCATTGCGAATGCTAACAGCTGAAGAAAATTCTGTGGAAACAAAACAAGACTGTGAGCAAAATCAGTGTAGGGATTTGACAGATGGGAGAGAAAGCTCAAGCAGCCAAATCATTGATTTTGAAGAGAATGAAGTCATCTCATCAGTGGATAACCTAAGATGTGAAAGCCAGCACAGCTGTGTCAGTCTGAATACAGATGACAATGTTTTCCCTGTAGACAGCGATTGTGAAATTCAGGAAACAGATGGTCAAAGCAAAGATGATCCGAGGGAGACCTGCCAGTCCCTGCGGAAGGCGATTGTTGTTCTCCACGATATATGTGACGGCCGGAATAAAAGTGCTCGAAGGCTGTCCTGTAGCCTGCCACTGAGACCCTCCAAAGACCTTCACAATTCTCTGCCAAATACACCGAAACATGACGGAAGCTTCTCGATCAAAGCGGCTCCACCCCAAAACGTCAAACCAAAATCTCTTCCCAACACTCCCTGCTTTGTTCAGAGTCTCTCAAGCGAATTGTCACATGTGGTAGATGATGGTAATGAAGAGTGTATCACTGCATCGAGGGGAATCTTAGATGGTGTCAAAAGTGTGAAAGAATGCATCAAAGAGGGTCCAGAGGCTTGTGAGAAGCCGCTTAGTAAGTTTACTGAAGACATAGACAGTTACGTAGATTCAGTGGAGACACTTGATGAAGCTAAGGCCAGGATCACTGCAGACCAAAAAGAGTTAAAAGAACTTTCCAGCACTGTTACAGCTTCGGCAGACCATGTCCTGGATGAAAGAACTGGCAACTTTGTCCCAGCTCCTGCCATTTCTGATTCTGAAATGGATGTCCACGATGCTGTTATTGGTGACAACAATGATGTTGATGTTAGTCCTTCACGAAAAAAGTACCCAATGAGATCAACCTTTTCACGTCTCACTCGGCTCATGGAGACACCCAAAGAGAAGCCACCTCGCCGTAGGACAACCTCTAGTGTGAGTATTTCGTCAGAGGAGATGCTGCCGGAGCAGAGCGAGACATTACGTTCAAAGGACAGCGCATCACAAGAAGCCGATAGGAAGGAGGAAGGTAAAAATGAGTGTATGCCTGTGAAGAGGGGTCCAGGTCGACCAAGAAAAGTGTTACACAAGAAGGGGCCAGGACCAGGACGACCAAGAAAGATCAAGATCGACAATCCTTTGGATGATAGAATGTCAGACACTAACTCGGTAACACTCGAGGAAACCTTAACACCAAGTCACAAAAGAGTCCAAGAAGCACTGTCATGTCAACGAACTCGCAGAACGAGAACCCCAAAAAGCCCGCCTTGTCAAGAAGAGGCTGGAATAGATTGTGCGGTCTCCAATTCCGCCACAAAATTTAAACCAATGGGGCGTCCCCGAAAGAGACCACTGAATGAGGATGTGTCAACCCAATCAGATGAAAAAGATCAAACTGAAGAAAGCAAGCTTGCCATAGAAAATAAGACATCTTCCAATGGTTCAAACTTGAAAACAACTCTAAATAAAACGCCTGCTGGAGTAGGAGTAGCGCAACCTCCTCAGGAGGCTGAAACTGCTACTGAGTCAAATACTAAGAAACCCGACGAAGAGGAAAAGCCTACTGCTTCAGAACCGATAAAGCAAGTCCGACGTTGGCCACTCAAACGAGTCATGGGAGACTTTGTGTCAAACAAGGAGCTTTTGGATTTGTGGACAGGGTTGCAACCAGACATAGGCCCTTTGACACCAAGTCCAAAGACCACAGTAGAGCCAGATTCACCTAAACCTTCAAAAGTACAAAGTCCATCTGGTGCTTCGAAAAATGTTTCCGTTAAGGTCATAACTGCAGATGAAGTTAAAAATGATAAAATGAATACCACTCCAGCGCCAGCCAGTGCAACTGTAGCAGAAAAGCAAAGGCATCAGGCCAGTTTAGGAGTAACAGACTCTGGTCAAACTAACTGTCCAAAAGACTACCTGAAAGTCATTTTCCGCAGTCATTCAAGCTCTCAAAGAGCTAAGCTCATGACAAATGCAGCTGCCACCAACAGCAAGCAGAAAGCCGGCGACTGTATCATCACAAGTCGAAGAGTCATCACGATGTCATCCGAGGAGATCCAAAAACTGAATAATGAGCTGAAGAAGAGCCAGCAGAGTGGGAAGGGAGGAGTCGGCCTGGGAAAGAAAAACCTGGTGGAAATTGTTGAAACTACACACAAGGCTCATGGAAAAGATCACCCAACAAATGTCAACAATTCTGCTAGAGTTGCTAATGAGGAATCCGTCACTGGTACCCAACTACCACCTTCATACCAGCCCAAGGTGGTAGGAAGCACTGTTCCCAATTCCCAACAACATGGCAAAAGTATAGAGGACCTAGCAGCATCACTTGGTATACAGATAAGCGAAAGTTCACCTGAGGAGAGCTTGTCAGCTGTCAATGTTGATGAAAAACATATCAAGGATAATCTAACATCGGTGGGATTGGATAATTTGCCAAGACAAATATTACCGAAAGCGTCGATTCCAAATATAACAATTTTGCCAACGATTAAGACGCAAGCACCATCAACTGTCAGGGCAGATGGGAGCCACCTCTCTACGACCGCACCAGTTCATCAAAACACACACAGAACTGCCCCAGCAGTGCAGACACTTGTGCAACCTACTATGCCATCGTTTTCAGCCAGTTCTTCAGCAGTAGCCATAGGCGTAACGTCACACAATGCTCTATCGAACACTCAAATGTACAGTCAACCAGTGCCTGTTGGACCGCAAGTACTTGTGTCAACAATCTCTGTGCCTGTGACCAACCCTTTTTACCCAACCCTGGCGCCATCACTTTTCACTGGTGCTCCATCTGTGATCACGGGTACTCTGCAGGCTCCTGTGCTGTCACAGCCGCTTGGTTCCCTGGTAACTGCGCCACAGATACCAGTTGCCAACCCACTGTATTCTGCAGTATCTGTTAGTGCCAACTCTCAATTTGTTAATCTAAAATCAAACCCTGCAAAGGCGCAGAGTATTTCCTTTTTTCAACCTCACACAAATAAGCCAAACGACAATGGAATGCCATGGTTGGCATGCCCTAACCCGCAACAGTCTAGCTTAACTTTAAACCCATCTCTTGTGAGCAGTATTGTCGAACCCAATCTTACCAGAAGACTGACCCCACAGATATTGTCGGCACACACAAACTCTCTGTTCGCATCACAGAATTCATTTGTGACACTCGGCACCTCTTTATTAGGGGATGGGCTAACATCAATTTCCAGCGTCGGGTCCGGTGGAATGCCACTTCCAGTTTTGTACCCACAGCCATCGTCGGCACTTACGTCCTCCGCCTCTACAGTCGACCAACTTTGGTCGCTCATACAGCAACAAGCAGATCCAGTACAGCAAACAAATTCAGTTCCTATCCAACAAAACATCAATCAGTCGGCATGCTCAGAACATACCTATGCTGCAACTAGACCTGCACCAAGCAATCCCTTGAAGAGACCTGCGACAGAAGACCCCCCACAGAAGGTCGGGGCGAAGAAGCGAAAGAGCCCACACAAAGTCTCAAAAATGTGGTTTGATGAGTTTGGGATGCTCCATTCGAAGCCAGACCCCTCCAGCTCACCCCCAAAGCAAGGACACCATGATGGCACTGAAAATGCCAGAAACTCTCCCCCTAAGAAGAGGGCACCACGGTCATCCAGGCCACGGCCCAGGATCAAGTCTGCCTCTGGTCCGAGGATGAAGATGCCCACATACAGCAATGACATCCACGCTGACAAACAGAGTGACCAATTCACTAAGAAATGCAGTGGAAATGAAAAAAATCAGGTTACAGATTCTTTGACAGGTGAGAATTATCTTCCATTTAAAGTAGCATTTTTTTAAATTTATGTAGTTGTTATTTATCCTGGGTGGCCTGATCAGTGATTGTCACTGGTCTCCCTCAGGGCCCAGTTTTGAACTGTTAGAGACTGATAGGTAAACACCGGGGCAAACCCCCTATTTTTTCAAAACTGTTCTGGGTTCTTTTCATGCATAACGTCTCTATCTGAAAGGACAAGGTAATGTAGATATTAGACACAGGCCTACCTGACGACAGACTCACGTACACATACATGTACAAGTATCTCAGTCAGCTAAGTGGTCTCCCAGCCAAGTACTGACTGACGTCAACTTTGCTTAAGAGAGGAGGGCAAAAGTCATGGTACAGGCAAGCCTTTGAGAAGCCTGGTCAGTCCCAGGCTACCTGGCCTCCTAATCTGTCTTTTGCGATATGTTTTTTGTCCTAATCCTGTAACAATACAGTACTTGCCAATCATAATAACCTTGTCTTCTGGAGGGCCTAGCCCAGCCAAGTAGAGCTCATTATAATGGCTGGAGTTGTGAACAAAAAACAGTTAGAGCTATTTGAGATCTATTCATTAGCCCTAACTCCCTAGGCCCATTTGCTTACACATAACCTGAATCCTACAAAATCCTTCAGTAGTAAAGCAAGCACATGACATGTATGCACACATGCGTTTCTAATCTGTGATACATGTACATGGCCAGGGACCCTCCCTGCATGCATGGAGCAATAAACAGTGTCCACTGACCAAAGCACTGTCCTTGCAGTCACTAAAACAAACATGGATGTACATGTACCATGGAAAGGCTAGTATGACTAATAACCTCAATCCGCCAAAATCCTTCACTTTAGCAAAGAGCATGTAGCATGTATTACCTCAATCCTTCAAAATCCTTCACTTTAGCAAAGAGCATGTAGCATGTATTACCTCAATCCTTCAAAATCCTTCACTTTAGCAAAGAGCATGTAGCATGTATTACCTCAATCCTTCAAAATCCTTCACTTTAGCAAAGAGCATGTAGCATGTATTACCTCAATCCTTCAAAATCCTTCACTTTAGCAAAGAGCATGTAGCATGTATTACCTCAATCCTTCAAAATCCTTCACTTTAGCAAAGAGCATGTAGCATGTATTACCTCAATCCTTCAAAATCCTTCACTTTAGCAAAGAGCATGTAGCATGTATTACCTCAATCCTTCAAAATCCTTCACTTTAGCAAAGAGCATGTAGCATGTATTACCTCAATCCTTCAAAATCCTTCACTTTAGCAAAGAGCATGTAGCATGTATTACCTCAATCCTTCAAAATCCTTCACTTTAGCAAAGAGCATGTAGCATGTATTACCTCAATCCTTCAAAATCCTTCACTTTAGCAAAGAGCATGTAGCATGTATTACCTCAATCCTTCAAAATCCTTCACTTTAGCAAAGAGCATGTAGCATGTATTACCTCAATCCTTCAAAATCCTTCACTTTAGCAAAGAGCATGTAGCATGTATTACCTCAATCCTTCAAAATCCTTCACTTTAGCAAAGAGCATGTAGCATGTATTACCTCAATCCTTCAAAATCCTTCACTTTAGGAAAGAGGATTTTGGAGGATTTAGGAAGGTTAGGGTTAATAAAGGGACTTTTGTGCACAGGGGAATATATAGGCCTGGGCAAAGCCTGGGCCTAGCAGGGCAAAGCCTGGGCCTAGCAGGGCAAAGCCTGGGCCTAGCAGGGCAAAGCCTGGGCCTAGCAGGGCTTCTCAAAGGCTTGGCTGTAACAATGACCTTGGCCCGCCTGTCTAACATCGATAGCGTGCCGTGGCACTTCCAGCTGGTGAAAGAACAGTAAGAGGAAGTGTGGTAGCACCATGTTATATCTCTTATGAGTTGTACTTAGTGTGTTGGTTCTAAATGTTTCAATCAGTATACAATGAACTCTGATTGTCTTCAGGAGAATGAGTGTCAAAACAACGGTTCTTCTCTGAACTACCGGTTCTTCTCAGAAACACCAGTTCTTCTCAGAAACACCAGTTCTTCTCAGAAACACCAGTTCTTCTCAGAACCAACACTATTACAACTCATGGTTACCGCAAACTTCCTCTTGTAAATATTCCATATATTTTTTCACATGCTTGGGAGTACAACAAAAATGTGGTAATATGATTTTAAGAAACAGTTGTAAAATATCGAGCTAGAAAAACACATGTTTCTGACATTTACAAATACTAGGCTAAAGCACTGTTTCCCTTGTTTTCCACAATAGACAAAGGCAAGCGAACCTACAGATCAACGAAGGGACCATCTCGCATCCCGTCCAAACTAAACGTCGGCAACTCGCAGAGCCTCAACACGCAAGAGAACAAGGAGAACATCAGCAGTGGCAGTGTCGCTCCTGCGGTGCCGTCAAACAACGGCTACAAGTTGCTCTTTGAGGTGAAGAGCGACGACGGGTTTGAGACGAGGGCAGAGACGATGGAGGAGGCGTGGCGCCACGTTGTGGAGAAGGTGCAGGAACGAAGGAATGATTCAAGGATGAAGAGCCTGTCCTTCGCTGGTAAGGAATATATAATAACACAAATTTTTATAAAGTGCATCACACTAGAAATGGTCATGCTTGGTGTAATCAAGTTCCTGTGAATAGTCGTCTCTGGTTGCGCGGCGTGGTTGCTTAGAGATAACAATATATGGATGTGGTTCCCGTCGATCCGCCAACTTTTTATGTGCCTGTTTGTCATGCCCAAGCCCTGAATTTAGCTTTGTGCACCTGAAACAAATTTATATCAGGCCATTAAAACTCTTTCTAGACGGCAAGCCTCTTTAGAAGCCCATGTGCGCGTCGTAAATGGACGGCGAGCCTCTTTAGAAGCCTGACGTGCACACTACATAGTCCCGACGTCATCACCTGACAACATCGTTGTGTTTTGACTTGTTTTGACAACAGAATACGCAACTAACCAATAAGAATTCGAGGTTATGTACCTTCAATGCAAATAAGCTAATAAATATTGACTATTGATGACGTTTATGACTACAAGAACTGACGAAACACTCCGATCCGAGAGCTCAGATTGTGTCAAGTTTTTGTTTACGTTAATTACACATGACCCTATGCGGTTTACCACACACGTTGAATTAAAAAATGGCGGCCTCCATGGAACTCACAACAAGATGCGAAACACACGAAATTTTCATGGAATTAGGAAGTGGGAAGTGCTGATGAAGGTGATTATGCTGACGATGTTGACTTTGAACACCCTGACAGTGATGGAAGTTTTGATTTTTAGGGAAAAAACGACCATAAAAGCTGTTAATCTGAGGTCATATGTACCAAGTACAATAGCGATATAGCGATACGGTGTGTTGTATCAGTGTTGTAAATTATTATTTTTGTTACATAAACAGTGGGTTTCAAACCATTATGGGTAATTTTATTATGCCCTGACATACATGTATTCTAACATAAACAAACCACCTTTGTTTATTATACAATGCATATTTCCAATTCCTTGTAGATTTATTGATATTTATTCTACGGAACGATAAACATAAGTTTATATTTGGATGGCTGCAATGCATTATGGGTATTCCCAACATGACCCCCATCTCAATATTCACACTCAGTAAGTCATCACCTTTATTTTGATACCTTACTCTCTTCAATTGGCAAAAGATGAAAAAAATGATTAATAATTTCCACACTTACGGTATCAGATTACAGTATCAAATTACACTAATTACATTAATTCCGTCCATACATGTAAAATAACTCCGGGTAGAAAGAGTTAACCAACCCATGGTGAAGAACAAATCCAATAACAACAAAAAATTCAATAAATGAATGAACTCAAATATTTATTTGAAAAGAAACAAACTGAAGTATTCAGTAAATCAAGCAAATTGATCTCAACTAACTCAAAATGGAGTTACTGTCAAACCAAAATAAACTTAACAAAATTCACTGAAACTGATATGCCTTTAAATAAAATAATAATGAAAGAATTCACTTACTACCAACAAGATATACTTAACTTAATATGTACAAAATAAACAGCAAAGAAATTCAATTGAAGCTTGATACATGCAAAAAAACAATTATCAGAATGATATTAAAAGAATAGTCAATCAAGGCATGCAAATTCTTTAACAAAATCACCAGGAAAATATGCAAGCTTCAACTTAACCAAATCAATAGCAGAAACAAATTAAATGAATTCATGCAGGCTTCGATTTAACAAAATAACAACACATGCAATGAAAAACATGCGAACCTAATCACTTGAAACTCTTCAAATTAGCAAACTCAAAACATACAAAAGTGACTTCTTGTCAATTGACAATTATTAACACAAATTTAACAGATCAATCAATCACTGAATGTATATCAAATCTATCATGTACTTTTGGGAGATTTCACAATGTATGGCAGTATCCTGAAGACAAATGATTCAAACAAAATACTGTTAAACAAAATCACTGTTTGTTTCGCAACTTCACCAGCAGTGGACCTACAAGGAGGCCCAATCACCAACCTCAGGATGAACCACAATGAGGCCTTGAGGGGACGACCGTACGGCGAACTCAAATGGTCCGTCCAGCAATGGTGACCTCAAACACACACCGCACGTTCCACGTCGTCTTGGCCTAGTATAGGGGATGCTCGATCCGTCGTCCGTGGCGCAGAGCTTCAATTAGACACAAGCCTGGCCTGGCCACATCACAACCAATTTATGGAAATCAAATTTGGGCAGGGCTGAAAGCCATCTGTGAATCCCAAATTAAGCTTATAAGTACAATATCCATTTCTATCCTTGTACATGTATATCACAAAATGCAATATTTTTAACATGTCTGAAGCATTATTCAGAATAAATTACACACAGATTTCCCTTATAATAAAAAAATAAAGGTCACCACAAAATACCGAGTTTTCCAATATACTTACGGTCAGCAACAAGAAGCCGAAGTCCCCATAATTTATAAACTCATGAAGAGGTGTTGTTAAAGGCGATGGGTAGGCTGATTCCTTACTAGCATACACCCGTGAGCTGTTGACGCTGCAAAGCGGAGATTGAATCTGTCTATTTTCGCGCGCTACTCTCCTGGTATTTTAGCCCATGCACAAACAACAAAGAAACTCATTCAATCGTGCCAACCATTCATCCACACACACATACACATACATGTGCAAAAATTAGCTTGCATTCATGGTGACCATGGCTTGATAGATTTGACTAAGTCCTTTCCTTATTTACAAAATGATGAGTCTCTGACACTGTTATATCTTTGTTTTGTACTCAAGGAGTCAATCCCCACAGAGGAAGGGAGCTTCGCATGTTCCCCTATCGTAGAGGTGCTTCTGCCTAGTCTTTGCTTGGGTTACATTAGCCACTTGAAGGCTTTCCCTTACCTTTCTCTATTAAAAGCCTTAGATGTATTTGTTGTAGGTCACGCCCCATCCGTCTTGACCCTGTGGTAAAGACTGCAGTACAAGCTTAATTCCCTTAACCCTAACCCCCTAGGCATTTCCACTGGCATGCTACCTCAACCTAACAAACTCCAACACCATGTAGTAACCCACCATAGCCTGCAGTATTCAACCCATCAAACTCAAACAGTACACTTACAGGAACAGTACTCAACCCATCAAACTCAAACAGTACACTTACAGGAACTACTCAACCCATCATACTCCAATAGGCTGTATGCTGTTGGATTTTGATTGAGTGGGTGCACATGGCCCAAAGTAAAGTTTGAACATTCGAGTGACAGTACTCAACCCATCATAATCCAACAGTTGTTTTCAGGCTAAAAAGTCCAAGAAATGGGGGGTTTTTTGGTGGGCTCAGTGCAGTGAAAGCTCAAATTTTCTTTGCCTTTACCTTGCAATTCAACAACTGCTGTCTCAACAAGATAACTGCCATCATAGCCCTTTTTTATTTTATTTATTTTTTCATTTTTTATTTTTTATGCTTGGGGAAATGCTTGAGAATAGCCGATGTATGGAAGCCTCATGGCTACTCAGTGGAACTTGTGGTGGAGTCGGGCTCTCAGCTGCTGGCTGCGTGGTACTTCAGGAAACACTCCCCTGGACACATGTTGACACCACATACTGGACAGCCTCGTCGTGTGGTCCTTGGGAGCCCAGACTTGATGACTGTTTTCTGCTGTCGGCACCACTTGCACCACCTGGCATTTCTCCCAGGCATCTTCGTAGAGTAGTGGCCTCCACTGTTGTGAGCTGGGATGGGCCGAGAACCAGCTGCTTGACGTGGGGTATCGCCTCTCGCAAAACCTTCAATCAGGTCAGATGCCACTTCTAGCACGAACTTGGCGAGGGTCATCTTGTTTGTGTCTCGATCTTGCTCCTCTCTGTCACTGTCACTGCTGCTGATGTCCTCAACAGCTGGTTGGTGATGACGGTAGGCCATCCAAGCGTCACTCTAGCCACATCAATCAGAAAGTAGAGGATACCACGCCACCAGAACTGTGACTTGCGGGCACAAGTGTGGTAGGAGCGGAGTTGATCTCCCCTGTCGACCCCTCCCATGTACTTCATATAGTCTACAGCTTGAGGAGGAGCTGGGATGGTGCTGCTTCTCAGACGACCTGACTCATTTGCAATCTTCCTCCTCAGGGTGTCTGAGGTTGGATCCCTCAAACCTTAATGTCCAGTGGAGAGCATCATCATCACCCGACTGTCCTTCCACACAGTTGCTGTAAGTTGGCCGTTCTGTCGTGTGTAGAAGGTGCCCCTTGGAGTTCGGTTGCGGCGCTTGATTTTGGGATTGGGATTGGTATCTTTCAAGGAGAAGTCGAGAGGTAGCCCTTTGCTGTTACTTTTGATTGCTCTGGTCAAGTATGTCTTCTTAGCATGAAGTGGCCGTGCTAGGGTGACCGAAGTATACAGCTTGTCTGTGAAAATGTGGTGGTATACGTTGAGGTGGTGTAATCAGAGCATAGAGCAATAAAGTGTACCAAACAAAGCACTTAACTACATACACACCCCTCCCCACCTAAACAAGATGAATATATGTTATTTATTACAAGAGGTAACAGTGAACCAAGCAATGCACTCATAACATACACACACTTTCCCCACTCAGTTAGTCCAACACTGTTGCATGCCAATACATTTCCCACTCAGTCAAAGTCCAACACGGTTGCATGCCAATAGTACCATACACCATGCATACACACACTTTCCCCACTCAGTCAAAGTCCAACAATGTTGCATGCTAGTAGAACCACCTTCCACACTCAATCAAAATCCAACAACATTACTGTATGCCATTGGTACTCAACCAATCATAGTCCAACAGCTTAGCTAAGTTCACAGTACTCAACCAATCAAAATCCAACAAAACCTTCTGTTGGAGTCTGATGGGTTTGGGGTGGTTAGGGTTAATCCAAACCTATGATGTAGATGTTACACACATTGCACATAACAAACAAGTACCTGCTGCACACACATTGTAGCCCAATAGTGGTGATAGTTAACCCAGTCTTCGGATTCCATGAAATACATACATACATGTAGAACAGCTCTGTGATTTCTCGGGATTTTTCCCGATTTCAGAATATTTTACAAATCTTTCTTTGCCTCAAAATTTTCTTGAAAGAAGAGAAGTAGCCACCAAGGAAAGAAAGAAGTAGCCTGTATTGTGTCCAAACCTCCAGTTTCTTGGCCTTCTACCCAAGCCTTTGAGAAGCTCAGCCAGGCCCAGGCTGTTCCCCTGCCTACTGGCCTATATGAGCTCTGCTTGCCTGGGCTAAGCCCTCCAGAAGCCCAGGTTATGTTGATTGGCAGGTACTGTATTGTTACAGGATTAGGGCTCACAAAAGACAATTAGGAGGCCAGGTAGCCTAGGCCTGGCCAGGCTTCTCAAAGGCTTGGCTGTACCATGACTTTGGCCCTCCCTAAAAAGTTTTTACTTTTGTCAAATCACACCCCCTGAATACCATCTCTTTGAAATTCATAGTTGGTTCTTGTCGTCTCTGGATGAGATTTTCTGGAAAGAGCATCTGCAGCCACATTATATTTACCTGGTTTTTACTTGATAGAGAAAGGGTAGTGAACTGTGACAGAGCAGCTACCCATCGTTGTCCCGTGGCATCCAGTTTAGCTGAACTTGTGATGTAGACCAGAGGATATGTCATAACAGTGGATTGATTGCCCAACAGATAATCCCTGAACTTATCGGTAATTGATCATTTCAGCGCCAAAAATTTCAGTGTGTGTGTTGGGTATCTTGACTCTCAGTGAACGATTTTCCCTGTATCGCATCGCAAAATGCGACGTAATTGGACAATCTGCGATGGAATTTCAAACAATGCACCGCAGATTTTGCGATACAAATTTCGAAAGATTTTGAACATTTTTGAAATCATATTCACAAACCTTTCCCGAAATAACGTTTACATGTATATTTCCGACCAAAAAATATCAAGCTATCCGTCTCGACTGGGTTTGTTTCTGTGTGTCCATCTGCTGATGAATTAACTACGGGCGAAATTCCAGAAACGGAAAACACGCAACAACCGCCCAGTTTTTTTTATAGCTTTGCACGTGTTTATTTTTTCTTCTCCTGAGTTTGGGGGTTGGAACATTGAGCAATTGAGTCACCCCCCATACACAATAGTACCGTGTTCAGTTCACACGTGCGCTTTCATACGATCACTACGGCCGTATTCAACAAAGGAACTCTAGAAACGTTACTAACTTCGTTTTGTAATGAACAAAATTAACAAAATGAGCATTCATTTTATATATGTAGTGGTGAGATTTAGAATAATTTCGGCACAATATGATCGCGCTTTCAACCACTCATTTTCCTGACGAATTTTTAATAATCAAAATCAAGCTTGATCATACCACAAAGTAACGTTACACTCGGCGAAATTCACTTTGAATTTGTGATATTGCCTCTGTTTTAGCGATCGATATAATAATGTAAACAAAAAAGAAAATGGACGGAGGACTAACTTTCATGAATGACTGCAATTTGGCGAAAATAGTTACACATGAGTTTTTTTTACCACCTGTGGCTCAATTTCTGGACACTAAAAATGATTATTTCTGGTAAAATTTGGGCTTTCATATTATGAACCAAACGACAGTAACGCCTTAAAAAAAAAAACACCTTTACCTATGCACACTACATACTGTAATTTTAAGCATTTTTAAATTTGCTACACAAAATTCACAGATTGCTATACAAAAAATTATTTTGTTATGCAAATAAATTTTTTGCATCGCAGTTTTGCTATGCAAAATTTTTGAACGAAATCGTTCCCTGACTCTGCTAATACCTTTACACAGAAAGCAAGCAGACCATATGAATTACACAAATTAAATCATACAAATTTACCTCGGTCTCTTGACGACGACTAGAGCAGACTAGTCGAAACGTTGAGAACAAACCAACTGGCTCTTCTCAGAGCCATCACTTCTTCCAAGAAGAGATCATTACATGGTGTACCCGAAAGAACTCAATAACAATTGCACATACCTTAGATAGTTATAGATGGGTGTTACCCGAAATTTAAATTAAATTTGGATCATAATTACTGTGAAATATTTTATTTCCAAGTATTTTTTTCCTTTCTAAAAAGGAAATTCACAATGATCCAATTTTTTAAAAGTAGCTGGTTAAAAATAACAAGAACATGGGTGATACACACATTTAAAACGTCATACATACTTTGTGTAATAGACTTCTGTGCTACAAATCTTGGAATGTCTTTTGATTTACCTAAATATTGTTTCATTGAAGGTGTCGACCCGCTCAAAATGCTAGGAGTCAAACATGACGCCCTGGTGTTCCTCATCGAGCAACTGTTCGGCGCCAAGAACTGCAAGCAGTACAAGTTCAAGTATCACCAGCGACACGCTGGGGCATCTGCAGATGAGGTTTGTACCAGTCTCATTTATTCATTCCTTTCTTTGGCTGCGGAGACAACGATCGCAAGATTCCTCATTCTTCTGGGGTGGGCTTTTCATGATCATGACCAGAAAGGTGTTACAGCTTTGGTCTTCAGTTGTGCATTTTTTTTCTTTTTTTAATTGAGTACGGTTGTGCTTCATTTATGTGACTGATCCAAATAAACCTGAACCAAGTTTTATCGCTCGGATATGCTTGGTTTCAATATAGCGGATTGTAAAAAAGTGAAAAGAAAATGGTGTTCCTTACTACTTCAAAAATGGTTGAATGAGTGTTTGTACCACCAGCTAATCATCCAAGTGTACCTTCTCCAAACTGTTCTGGGATAAGTTGCGGGATAGTTTTTCCGGAAACGTTGTGGGTGGACTCTTTTCCTAGATAGATTTTTCCCCGATACAAAGCACACATTTACCCACAATATGTTTATAGACTCCCTACCGAGCAGTCTGCGGTTTGGCCAGCTGATAAGATCTCGCAGCCCTTTGCGGTTTTGAGAAGCCAGGCAATGTTTACGAAATGTGACATGCCTGATTTATTTTGTGAGAGTTGTGATCAAAGACAATAATCTAGTCTTACTTGATGTCAATGAAAGAGCCCGATCTTTAGCAACAGAACACATAAGTTTACTATTAAATACATAAGTAATACGGATCCGAAATTTTCTTCAATACCATGAAGATTTTAAGAATGAAATGTTCTTCGGCAATAGTCACAGCACAATCACTCGGCCAGTGACCAAACCACAAATCCACCCAGCAGGGACCACCCACTGGCTTCCAGTAGATAACAATCCCAATGTCTGCGGTTTAGTCTTCATGTAAACAAATTGCCTGGTCTAGTTTCAATACTTTCCCTGCTTGGGGATACTTTGCGGGTTGAAAAATCAACTGCGGGGAAATCTCCCCACAAGTTATCTTGGAATAGTTTTGAAAAGGTGCCTTTACTAACGATTAAATTCCATAATTCCAAAATTAACATTATAATGCCGATGTTTAAAGACACACTTGAACGGCACTGGGCATAGCTAATTCTTGCCAAAATTCATTCAGTATATGCTTAATGATTACTATATTTAAGTTAACGTTCAATAAAGATGATTCCTAATTGCAACAAAAAAAATCATTCAAAACCAGTGTTCCACGTCTCCCTCACAGCGAGTTTTGTCAAAAGCTCCCCACGTCGTCAGTCTCATACATTATTCATTAAGGTGCCCTCCCGCGATGGCGAGTTGCGTGTGAGCCGTAAACACATTGGGAAAAAGATGGCCACTTCTGGGTTTATGGCTCGCTACATGACTCTCTTGACGTCACGTGTAGTCGTACACCCGGGACTTTTTCACTGGTTTTCTTGGCCGCTGGTGCTTCAGTGTTGATTTTGTAGGGTGCCATGAAGCGCATTGCGAACGGTGGGAGCAGAGAAAGGTTTCAAGAATGGGGCCCAATTTTTTCAATCCAAATTACGAAAAAAAAACATGAGCATAATAACATCATATTAACAATGAAATAATACCTTAACCCTCCTATGGTTTGACCTTTCAAAACCTTTCAAAATCTGCTTACTGGCCAAAATGGCTATCAATTATTATGAACCCTTTAAAACCCTCCAGAATTTGTTGCTACTGAACAACCACACCTTTCAATACCCTTTGAAAGGTATTGAAACATTTCAACACCAGTTTGTTCAGAGAGTTGTTACACCTTTCGAAACCTTTCATAGGTCCCTTTTGTCAGACAGTTTTCTCACCTTTCAAAACCCTTCAGTACAGCAAACTTGAAAGGTTTTGAAAGGTCTGACAATTCTATGGCAACTGCACTGTATATAGGAGGGTTAATGTATAACAAACAAGGTTCAAAACTCTTTTTTTGAGAACTTTCCGCTCAAGTGTGTCTTTAAGTTTCTGTTTGCGCACACATTTTGTCATAGCTCTGTGGTCAAGAATTTGACTTCAGAAACTTCGGAAAGTTTCTAGTTGTATTTGCCAAAACACGTCCCTGGTTGTAGCATGTTATCTTCATTATCTTTTACCAAGGCATTCAGCTACATATTTCTCCCTAAACTATCTGTGCACAAACTGTTATATTTTGTATTTTCATTTATTAACTTTTGTCCAGGAGCCACCACTCAATCCAAGTGGCTGTGCACGTGCCGAGAAATTCACATCCCGTTCCCACCACGACATCTTTGACTTCTTGGCTTCCCGTCATCGGATAGCTCCCGAGCTTGAGGAGGACACGCAGGAGCAAGATGTGCAGCACAAGTCATCAAGGTACGAACCAATCGGCCGAGACATTCAGCATCACATGGTTTTTATCAGCCAATGGTGTTCCTTTCTGACTTTGTTTGCGGTAACCAATCGGGAGAGACATTCGGCATCACATGTTTTTTATCAGCCAGTCATGTTCCTGTCTAACTTGGTTGTCTTGATTCATTCATTCATTCATTCAGCATCACATAATTTTTTATCAGCCAGTCGTATTCCTTTCTGACTTTGCTGGCTCTGTTCATGACCAATCAGATTTTACCATCTTGATCATGTGATTTCTCTTCCTGAATTAACCACCAATTGTGCCACATTCGGGTCAAGTATTAAAGGAACGTGTATTAACCCTCCTACTATTGTTGCACTTTAGTGGGAAGTTGCTACAGAGGTCAAAACTAGTCAACCGCTTGTTTTGACTGTTGACCCAAATGTGCACACAGGGGCATTTTGGACTGGTTTTTACTGTCATTTTGACCACCCTGAACAATACCAGACAATGCTTTTACCAGTCAAAAACGGTCGACTCATTTTGACCTATAAATGTACAGGTTTGACAGTGTTTGACTTTTAAGTGCGCTCGATATACCTTGGCAAGTATATCAATATTTTGACTGATTTTGACCCTTGTAGTAGTAGGAGGGTTAATATTGTTTCACATAAAACTTACGTGAAGTTGTTGATGGAATGAAACATGCCTTGAAATCATTCTGTCCAAAAATACATTGATAGTCAAATTTGTCAAATTATTTCCTAACTACTCTTGACTGAATGGGGAAACTAATGGCTGATAAAAATTCCATCTTTGAATGATGAATTTGAATGCATTTTCCTAAATAAATCATATAGATGTAAGGCACAATGTCATAAGTGCCAAAAAAGTAGTTATGAGCTTCACATTTTTTTAAACCCAAGCTGGGTCGTTTTCTAAAGGCTGTTACAGCAACAGACACTGAAAAAAAGAAATGGTGTTAGGGTTGAAACGTGATACCCACCAACATTTGTTGGCATTTATACTGCAGATCTATTTGATTGCTAAGCAGTTTTGCTTCAGCTAATTCTTTGATTACATGTTTACCCATACACCGACTTACATCAACGTATATATACACAGGGGCATTGTCGACCGGTTTTGACTGTCATTTTGACCACCCTCAACAATACAAGACAGTGCTTTTACCAGTCAAAAATGCTTGACCCATTTCGACCCGTAAATGTACTTACTACACGTAAGGTTTGACAGTGTTCGACCTTTTAAGTGCACTAGATATACCTTGGCAAGTATTTCAACATTTGCTGTCACAGAAGGGTTTTAAGCACTGCATACTCGGTGCTTTCTCAGTGTCTGTGGGGGAAAAAAAATACACAGGCGACTCAGGTGGGATTCGAACCCACGACCTCCTGCTTACTAGTGCAGACGTCTTAACCTCTCAACCACCGAGCTTGCCCAATGAGGATTGGCCGGCTAGAATCATACATAGCAGCGGGTCGCGTAATATGTATAGATTGGTGAAATTCTTACGTCGGGTGATAAACAATTGATTTGATTTTTGCCTGTACACTGACGTATGTATGTACATGTAGCACTGTATACTCGGTGCTTTCCGAGTGTCTGCGGATAAAATTCCACAGGTGACTAATTATAACATAACATGCTGAAACTTTAGCATGTTGGTTGTTTTAATGTATAAGGATGTGCCGGGTATCCGGGTACCCATATATCTGACCGAAAATGTCATTACCCGGTTCCATTTTTTCGGTTCCAATTACCTGAACATTTGAAGCCACACAAAATTATGGAAGTCTCTGATTGTTTGCTGACAAAATGAAGAAAAAAAAATTAGGTGAAGTCTTTAGAAGAAACATTTGCCGACAGCCTTTCACAGACTTGCTGGGTTTTGTTTGAAACTTATGTTCATATAGTATTTTTATACATTCGGGAGTATTTGTGTTTTTTACAAAATTGTTTTCGGGTACCCGGGTATCTGAAGATTTCCAATTTCGGGTATTCGGTTCCCGAAATAACCGAAAATGCACAGCCATATTAATGTATACATCTTATACAGGTATTAATTGAGGACCATAATAGAATACCAACGTTATATGTATACTATAATCAGATGTCATATTTTCTTTTCTTCTCGAAATCTCGCAGACGAGCCACCAGCCTAGATCTCCCCATGGCGATGAGATTCCGGCATCTTAAAGAGACGGCCAAGGAGGCAGTGGGAGTGTACAGGTGAGAAACGCATTCCGTCTGTCGCAAAAATACCTCCAGTCAGAGAAGATTGCCAGAATTTAATCATTAACCCTAACTACCCAAAAGTCCAACATTCACCACCTGGTTTTGCTTGATTTATTATTATTTTTTGGTGGATTCAGTACTGTACATGTATAGCCCAGTGAATAGAGCACGGAACCATGTGTACCAAATCCATCAAACTCCAGCGGCTGCTTTTGTTGGATTCAGGACTGTGCATAGCCAAGCCATGGATGCTTTGCATTTGCCACTGTACCAAATCCATCAAACTCCACCGGCTGCTTTTGTTCGATTCAGGACTGTGTATAGCCAAGCCATGGATGCTTTGCATTTGCTGCTGTACCAAATCCATCAAACTCCACTGGCTGCTTTTGTTGGATTCAGGACTGTGTATAGCCAAGCCATGGATGCTTTGCATTTGCTGCTGTACCAAATCCATCAAACTCCACCGGCTGCTTTTGTTGGATTCAGGATTGTGTATAGCCAAGCCATGGATGCTTTGCATTTGCTGCTGTACCAAATCCATCAAACTCCACCGGCTGCTTTTATTGGATTCAGGACTGTGTATAGCCAAGCCATGGATGCTTTGCATTTGCTGCTGTACCAAATCCATCAAACTCCACCGGCTGCTTTTTTTTTTGGATTCAGGACTGTGTATAGCCAAGCCATGGATGATTTGCATTTGCTACTTTGCCAATTCTATCAAAGTCCAACAATTTGGGCTACTTTTTTACTGCATGTTGGATGTTGGAGGCTTTGGGATGGTTCCTAGCAAATAGGGTTAAAAAAAGCTATAAACATAATGTATAGGAGTGGTTATTCAAAAAATAACCAAAGGATTAGATTTGAAAGAGAAGGTACAACATTAGTGTTTGGTAACAAAATGTACATTTCAACCCTCAAGGTTTCAAGAATTATATCATAACACTGACCTGTGAAAGTTTCATCACAGGAGCTCACGTTATTTTTACCGAGAGTAAAGGTGGTTGCGGCCAACCACGGAACGTCTGTGGGACCGTGGAGCACCGGTCAAACCCGGCCGTGGACATGATGCACAACTCTGCTGTTCAGCCATGCGTATAGACAGAACAATAAGCGGGCAAGCTAAACCAGGCATACCCAATTCATCGTACATGAAGTCCCCACATAGTGTAATTGAAAGGCCGGTGTTCAGAAAGCTCATGAAAAGGCTGTATTCAGAATGCTCTCGAAAGCCCAATCTATTATATAACACTCCATTTCAAGAACAATATGGTCCACCAAACTATCACCCTTCTTGAAGATTTCAATTCAAGGCGAATTCTCAGCAAATACAGCTGGAAAATCAATTAATTCACCGGCCGCGGCTATAGCCGTGAACCGTACGCAAGGGGTTAAGAAAACGGTAACAACTTTATTTGTTTATGTTTTACAAAAAATTGCTGGCCACCAACTTGTTGTGAAGTTGACGTAACATTTCCTGTTTTCTCGAAGATGGAAACAATTCAAATGGAATAATTTCTCAGGAGGATTGATACTTGTGCCAAAGTTTACACAAAGTACGTTTTTAGATAATGCAATATTAATTAGCAAAATAGTAGTTATTGGCCTTAAGTTTCGAACCTACATGTAGCAGCTTCTTTCTCAAAGGCAAAATGATACAGAATATAAACAATACATGAACACAAGAGTGAGAAGAAGTTGTTATAGTCAGGTGTGAAATGAACACAAACGAAAAAGGTACAGTAAGCAGAGTCGGGGACCGGTCCTGGGACCGGACAAAAGGATTAAATTGCACAATGAAAGCATTCAGGATACAGCTACCGTGATATTAATTTGATAGTGTCAAGTGACTTTAAATCCCTGGATTCATCCTTTCCTGTTAGGTCAAGCATCCACGGTCGTGGCCTGTTCTGCAAGCGACCCATCGAAGCGGCCGAGATGGTGATTGAATACTCCGGTAACGTCATCCGTGCCATCCTCACCGACAAGAGAGAGAAATACTACGAGAGCAAGGTATAAAGGTCACAACCAGGTTTTCAGAGCCTCGCAATGCACCTATCCACTCTGTCAATTAGGGCTGTGCCGGGTATCCGGATACCCGACTGAAACTGTCATTACCCGGTTCCGTTTTTCGGTTCCAATTACCCGTAAACGACTTTTTAAAATTCGGACTGAACATTTGAGCGGAGTGAACATAAATCTGTGACTCTTGAACAATGTAATGTTAACACTTTTACAGACAATTATCTTTAAATTCATGAGATTCCAATAAAGCCGTTGTAGTATTTTACAGACATCTTCCATACACTTTTCTCCAACTGTTTGTGATACATTGTATCGAATCGTTAAGACTGCAAAGGGCCTGGCAGCAGCTGCTTCAAACAACTTATCGGCAGCACAGGAGGGAATGTTTGCCTAATTGTTCGCCTAATTGTTTTAATAACGACACAGCAAAGAAAAGATTGATATAATTATGGTATCCTCTGTATTATAAAGGTCAATTTTGTTACCATTTACAGTACATGTATTTGTACACCACCGGAGGCATGTTTTCAACAAAAATGAAAACGAGTATCCGGGTATCCGAAGTTTCCTGATTTCGGGTATCTGGTTCCAAAAATACTGAAAACGCACACCCCTACTGTCAATCAAACATCATGGGTTGACCAATGTGGTTATAGTATAGACAATGTAACCTGTGTTTACAAAAGTATGGTGCGGTCAAGTTTTCTGCCTGGCAGTATGCACGCTCATCCTGTTTTGGTTGTAGATGTGACATCACAGGTCACATTGTCTTATTGATCTCCATCATCACTATAATATAGATTGATGCATTAGGGAACAAATAACAATGATCTATAGACGCGTGAGACCTGTGACGTCATGCCTAAATTAAAAACGGGATGACCGCGTGCATACCGTCGGGCAGAAACGTCCTTTTTTTTTATTAGGCATGACGTCACGGGTCACATCGTCTCATTGATCTCCATCATCACTATAATACAATGCATTGTCTATAGACGCCTGTGACCTGTGACGTCATGCCTATACCAAAACGTGATGCGTGTGTATAACACCGGGTAGAAATATGATGTTTCGGTTAAGGCGTGACGTCACAGGTCACATCGTCTCATTGATCTCCATCATCACTATAATACAATGCATTGTCTATAGACGCCTGTGACCTGTGACGTCATGCCTATACCAAAACGGGATGCGTGTGTATAACACCGGGTAGAAACATGATGTTTCGGTTAAGGCGTGACGTCACGGGTCACATCGTCTCATTGATCTCCATCATCACTATAATACAATGCATTGTCTATAGACGCCTGTGACCTGTGACGTCATGCCTATACCAAAACGGAATGCGTGTGTATAACACTGGGTAGAAACATGATGTTTCGGTTAAGGCGTGACGTCACAGGTCACATCGGCGATACCTGACTGTTGTTGCATCCGACATTTTGTTGGTCAAGCTTTACACATTTATGTGGTAGTGCTGGGCGAGTAGTGCGATTACTCAAGTACTCGCGAGTAATAATTGCTATTATCGTATTCGTACTCACATCTTTTTACTACTCGATTAATCGTCCCGATGTAATTACCTCAAAAGTACTCACGAGTAGTAACACATTCACGCGTAACAACCGGTTCTTTTGTCGTTGTTTATTTATTGAACATATAAAATCTGAAATAATATCAGATGTTTTCCAAATAATTATCATAAAACATAATAAAAAATGTTCAAATAGTACTCTTTTGAAATATGTGAATAACCATAGCAATGACCTAGGCTACGTAATTGTACTCGTAATAGTGTGAGTAATGCATACAGTTTAAAGGTTTACAAAAGCTTAAGTAATTTAAAAACTGCAGTCAATTGCTCGCTACTAATCGAGTACTCACGAGTGCTTGCTGTACAACTATGTTGTGAATTTCACTAATCGTCCAGCCAAGCCTCGAAATTTTTTTTTTTTTTGTCACTTACCCACCCATTACCCACCCTTGTATTTTCACTTCCCCATTTCCAAAAGTCACTTCCCCATTTCCAAAAGTCACTTCCCCATTTCCAAAAGTCACTTAACCATTTCCAAAAGTCACTTCCCCATTTCCAAAAGTCACTTCCTCATTTCCAAAAGTCACTTCCCCATTTCCAAAAGTCACTTACCCATTTCCAAAAGTCACTTACCCATTTCCAAAAGTCACTTACCCATTTCCAAAAGTCACTTCCCCATTTCCAAAAGTCACTTCCCCATTTCCAAAAGTCACTTAACCATTTCCAAAAGTCACTTAACCATTTCCAAAAGTCACTTAACCATTTCCAAAAGTCACTTCCCCATTTCCAAAAGTCACTTCCCCATTTCCAAAAGTCACTTACCCATTTCCAAAAGTCACTTACCCAGTTTCAGTGCCTGGCCATGTTGTTATGGGACATGACATAAAAACATGGATAGATCCATTGACCCAGCAACTTACCCACTTTTTAAAATCACTTACCGCCTGAAAAAAATCCACTTATTTCTGGTAAGTGGGAATGTTGAGGCTTGTGTCCAGCACTGTGGTCTTGTAGTATCCACTTATGGGCTTATGTGGTCTCACAGTAGCCAATTCAACTTTACACTATTATTGTAAATAAAATGCACATCCTCAGCCAGAAAATAAATAACAGTACTGATGTTTGTCCGTTTGTCATTTTAGGGCATTGGTTGCTACATGTTCCGCATTGATGATTTTGACGTAGTGGATGCAACGGTTCACGGCAACGCGGCTAGGTTCATCAACCACTCCTGTGACGTGAGTATAGACCACTCCGTTAAGCCCTGCCCCATTACGGATTGACCAATCCCAGCCGCCGAGTACGCGTCGTCCAAAAGTCCGACAAAAGTCCGACAAAAGTCCCAACATGTTCAAATCCTACAAGTAGCTGTATCGATGATGAACGTACATGTGTGAGCGCATGGTGGCTGGTCAGCGGCTCGACGATCGAGGGGCGAGACTCATGTGTTGTACCCACGTGTGCCGTTGCTAGGAAGTTACTATCACACTCGGGGCATATTTTACACAATGTGCATTCCATATGAACACCTGAAGATGCAACATATAAAGTTATCTTAGATTTCTAAAACAAGTTTTTCTCAGACAAATTTTTAACACGTACATGAATCCCTGCTTGCTGTTGATGAAAATATTTACAAACGTGCGCATTTGTGTGTGTGTATGTGACGCGTATTGTGCGTTGTCGAATGTATACGCACAACAAACACGTGCTCGGGCATTTTCCTTTGTCTTAGATTTGGTTGGTCATGTGATGTGTAATAGGGGATGTGATTGGCTGTTGCTTATGAATAGTGATAGTTCAAATTAGGCTTGGCAGTTTACGTTTAATTTGCGAAACTCGTACATGTTTTGACACAGACCGTGTACACGTGTAAACGAATATTGTTATCACCAATAAATGGCACGATGAAGCCGGATTGTCCATATTTAGTACAGAAAATAATCCAAAATATGACAATACGGATTCAGAAAAAATAGTACGGATTAAACAAAACCAAGCCTGGCACAAAACATCATGCAAAATTTCTGATTGTATTAAAGTAAAACCAAATTATCAGTTGAACTTCCTGGAACTCATGATATAATAATAGTAGGGCCCACTGGTCGTGGAAACGGAAGATTTCTTAAATGTAGGATTCGTTTACACATTTCCTAAATTTGAAAATGTTTAGCAAATTTATTTTCGCGTACACGTGTAAATGCCTCAACCCTAGTTCAAACACAGATGCAGCTATGATGCAGATCCAATTGTCCAATCACAGGCGGATATTGAGTCATTTTGGGTGTCCAAATATGTTATTCTTTGAAAAACAGGGTGTTCAAATGTTTACCTTACAATACTATTGCATGTGTATTACAAATAAAACAGGGTGTCCATTTAGCAAACAGGGCGTCCATTTAACAAACAGGGCATCCATTTAGCAAACAGGGCGTCCATTTAGCAAACAGGGCGTCCATTTAGCAAACAGGGCGTCCATTTAGCAAACAGGGCGTCCATTTAGCAAACAGGGCGTCCATTTAGCAAACAGGGCGTCCATTTAGCAAACAGGGCGTCCATTTAGCAAACAGGGCGTCCATTTAGCAAACAGGGCGTCCATTTAGCAAACAGGGCGGCCATGGAGCAAACAGGGCGCCCATTTAGCAAACAGGCGTCCATTTAGCAAACAGGGCGTCCATTTAGCAAACAGGGCGTCCATTTAGCAAACAGGGCGTCCCATTTAGCAAACAGGCCGTCCATTTAGCAAACAGGGCGTCCATTTAGCAAACAGGGCGTCCATTTAGCAAACAGGGCGTCCATTTAGCAAACAGGGCGTCCATTTAGCAAACAGGGCGTCCATTTAGCAAACAGGGTGTCCATTTAGCAAACAGGGTGTCCATTTAGCAAACAGGGCATCCAAAAGACACCCAAAGGTATTGATAGTTAATACCATAGCCACAGCTGTAACAACAATGATGTCAATTTTCATACGTTTACAAGCCCTAAAGCTCAACTTTGGTTACCGTCTCTCTCGTCTTTCTTTTAATACTCCCACAGCCGAACTGTTTCTCCCGCGTCATCCAAATCGACGGCAAGAAACACATCGTCATCTTCGCCAGCCGCAAGATCCACAAGGGGGAGGAGCTGACCTACGACTACAAGTTCCCCATCGAGGACGTCAAGATCCCGTGCAACTGCGGAGCGGTAAGATGCCGCAAGTATCTGAATTAGGCAGGACCTAAATTCTATCAGTTCCATGCAAATTAGTGTCTGGTGGCCATAAGCATATCCGCAGGCAGTGATATACGGCAAGTATCTGAACTAAAGCAGAACCAAATTCTATCAGTTCCATGCAAATTAGTGTCTGGTGGCCATAAGCATATCCGCAGGCCATGATATACGGCAAGTATCTGAACTAAAGCAGAACCAAATTCTATCAGTTCCATGCAAATTAGTGTCTGGTGGCCATGAGCATATCCGCAGGCCATGATATACGGCAAGTATCTGAACTAAAGCAGAACCAAATTCTATCAGTTCCATGCAAATTAGTGTCTGGTGGCCATGAGCATATCCATGAGGCAGTGATATACGGCAAGTATCTGAACTAAAGCAGAACCAAATTCTATCAGTTCCATGCAAATTAGTGTCTGGTGGCCATAAGCATATCCGCAGGCAGTGATATACGGCAAGTATCTGAACTAAAGCAGAACCAAATTCTATCAGTTCCATGCAAATTAGTGTCTGGTGGCCATAAGCATATCCGCAGGCAGTGATATACGGCAAGTATCTGAACTAAAGCAGAACCAAATTCTATCAGTTCCATGCAAATTAGTGTCTGGTGGCCATAAGCATATCCGCAGGCAGTGATATACGGCAAGTATCTGAACTAAAGCAGAACCAAATTCTATCAGTTCCATGCAAATTAGTGTCTGGTGGCCATAAGCATATCCGCAGGCAGTGATATACGGCAAGTATCTGAACTAAAGCAGAACCAAATTCTATCAGTTCCATGCAAATTAGTGTCTGGTGGCCATGAGCATATCCGCAGGCCATGATATACGGCAAGTATCTGAACTAAAGCAGAACCAAATTCTATCAGTTCCATGCAAATTAGTGTCTGGTGGCCATGAGCATATCCGCAGGCAGTGATATACGGCAAGTATCTGAACTAAAGCAGAACCAAATTCTATCAGTTCCATGCAAATTAGTGTCTGGTGGCCATGAGCATATCCGCAGGCAGTGATATCTGCAAGTATCTGAACTAAAGCAGAACCAAATTCTATCAGTTCCATGCAAATTAGTGTCTGGTGGCCATGAGCATATCCGCAGGCAGTGATATACGGCAAGTATCTGAACTAAAGCAGAACCAAATTCTATCAGTTCCATGCAAATTAGTGTCTGGTGGCCATGAGCATATCCGCAGACAGTGATATACGGCAAGTATCTGAACTAAAGCAGAACCAAATTCTATCAGTTCCATGCAAATTAGTGTCTGGTGGCCATGAGCATATCCGCAGGCAGTGATATACGGCAAGTATCTGAACTAAAGCAGAACCAAATTCTATCAGTTGCATTCTATCAGATAAGTGTCCGCTGGCCATAACAATACCCACATGCACATCATATTTTGAGATTCATTTGTTTATTGAAAATTGGAATAGCAATTTTTTTTTCAAATCAATCTTTAACCCTAACCCCCTAGGTATTCTGGCTAGGAACCTTCCTCAATCACACAAAATGCTACAAAATGTCTTCATAAAATTTGGAAGGCTCCTGAATACTACAAAATCACCCAATATATTGTGCTGTACTTCGTGTGTAGGGTGCCACTGCCTCAATCACACAAAATCACACATACCTGTACCCTTTGCCTTTATCCCTTTATTATGAACAAAAATACATGTTTTTTTGGTTTTTGTTGTTGTTGGCTCAGTCACCTGGTATTGTATTCCTAAATTGATACATGGTGTGAAACGTATGCAAATAATGCCATTTTATTATTACCAGTGCATAAAATATATAGCATCCTTCCTCAATCACACAAAATGCTCCAATACCTATAGAGGATTTTGTGTGATGTGGGGTGGTTAGGGTTAATCTGCAGTTTATATATACGTGAAGCAAAGGGTCATTCTCTCCTTCAGATGTAATGAATTGTTCAGAGCCCAGAGATACAGTCGGTACCTCCATTGAGAAAGGGTAGCAAGGCAGTCACAGAGGCCAGTGCCTCCATTGCCCTGGTCTTGGCCGTGGTGCCCCTTAAAAAAAAAATTTCCCCATAGACATTCCGATGTTCTAATGGAAGTGCCCTTCACTCAGGAAACATGGCCCTAGAATGAAATATCAGACCTGGTCATAATCCTGAAATGCAAATATTCAGTATGCGGTTTAGAGGTTTATTTCTCACCTGGAATGCGCATGTTATTAATTCTTATGGACTTGTGCACGTCAGTCGGACTGATGAATTTTGGGTAGCCCAAACTTTAATTTTTGTGTACGAGTCTGCGGGGATTACCACGTGCATCATCAACTATCCTTTAGACCATGTATTCAGAGAACACCTTGTGGTTTGTAAAATTAACCAATCGGTGCACTGGAATGCATTTATTCAAATGAGAGAATGTCACGTGATGTGTAGTCAACCAATCGGTGCACTGGAATGCATTTATTCAAATGAGAGAATGTCGCGTGATGTGGTAGTCAACCAATCGGTGCACTGGAATGCATTTATTCAAATGAGAGAATGCCACGTGATGTGTAGTCGGCCAATCAGTGCACTTGAATGCATTTATTCAAATGAGAGAATGTCACATGATGTGGTAGTCAACCAATCGGTGCACTGGAATGCATTTATTCAAATGAGAGAATGTCGCGTGATGTGGTAGTCAACCAATCGGTGCACTGGAATGCATTTATTCAAATGAGAGAATGCCACGTGATGTGTAGTCGACCAATCAGTGCACTGGAATGCATTTATTCAAATGAGAGAATGTCACATGATGTGGTAGTCAACCAATCGGTGCACTGGAATGCATTTATTCAAATGAGAGAATGTCACGTGATGTGTAGTCGACCAATGTTTCTTCCAAAGTTTGCCATGTTTTTGTTTTTTTTAGATTCCGTACCGATTATGAAAAACAGAATTATTGTAAAAAGTTTAAATTTTAGATTTACCTGTATTATAAGTTTGTTTATGATTTGTTTTTTGGAGTAGGGTGCAATTGTTTTTGCAAATTTAAATTCAGTTTTAGCAAATTCTAATGGAAGGTTGAAGTAAACATATGTTAATTGCCCCCCCCCCCCCTAAAAATTTATTGGTTTGGGGAAAATGTGTTTATTTAATGTGTACAGAAAAAGACCAAATGCCTCGAATGCAAGAAATTGCTGACCAACTTTGAAAAAGTTTGTCAATAAACCACCAACTGTCCTTGCTCAACTGTACATACTTTTAAGGAGTTTTTATACATGACTATGCATATAATTATGTGAATAAAAGTGGTTAGCAAATCACTGACAAAGGAAAACCAAGGGATGATGATAATTTTTTTAAATAAGGGATAAGTGGACAAGTTATTTTGAATATTTGCTGTGTAAGAAACATTTTCCATTCTTAAAATTGTGCTGTTCGAGTAGGAAAAAACGGCACATGCATTAACAATGAATAGCATGGAATTTCAGGAAATCCCTTGTGAAAAACTGGGAGAGTAAAGGAAAAATTAGGAATATTTCATTGATGGTTTAGAAAGCGTTGTTTATGTCACAAAAATAATTTTAG
Source organism: Zoroaster sp. YZ-2022 (assembly GCA_029582265.1). Taxonomy (NCBI): domain Eukaryota; kingdom Metazoa; phylum Echinodermata; class Asteroidea; order Forcipulatida; family Zoroasteridae; genus Zoroaster; species Zoroaster sp. YZ-2022. Next base: position 62,355,531 of record CM055816.1, read on the forward strand.
ACAATTTTAATTTGAGGATATATCGTGAAAGTTGAGAGAAACAAATGCTGGAATTATTGGGGAAATGTCAGAGAAGTTGGGAAAGTTTTAAAGAATTTATGGAAAATCAGGAAAGGTTTTGTGAAGCCATTGACGGGTAAATAATGTAAGAAAATGTTGGGCAAAGGGAGGGAAAATTGACGATAAGAGTGATCTTATTTCTCTGGTGCCTTGACTGCTACATGAAAACCACAATGAAAAAAAGTCCCTTGTCGAAAGGCACCAGTCTGTTTTGGACACCAGTCTCGGCTTGATTCCCATTGCCTTGTGTTTGAGAAAAAGCAATATGTCTTACTAAGTGACGAAAGCGGTTTATAAACGGCAGTTGGCAGGTGGATTTCAGTTGGGAATTGCATCAAACTAACCTGTTCAACCTGTTGCAAAGATCTGCATTTTGTATTACATGTATCTGCAATTATAACTATCATTTCTCATGGTTTATATCAAAAAGCAGAGTTATATATATATATAGTGGGCAACACAACATTTTCCAGCAGGAAGCGTCTGAAAACTTGGAATGTTCCTTTTGAGAACACGGTGCCTTCCAGAAAGAAGACTTGCATTATTCCCCGTAGGAACATCATCTGTTCCAAGTGGGCAACGCCTGATGATTCCAGTGTGCGTACTCATTACAACCCTAACCCCTCTCGGCATTCTGGCTAGGAACCTTCCCGAATCCTCCAAAATCCCATCAGTGCACTTTTGGAAACATGCCATATCTTCAAAATGCACCATGCATATTTGTTGATCTTTCATATTCAGCACTCTACGGCCTGCATTTCCTGGCCAGGTAGTAAATTTGTCCCATTTGAAGAGGTGAAAGTACCAGTTTCCAACAGTGCCGAATTTTGCCCCCAAAAAAGTGCCCCTTGGAGGATTTTGCAGGATTGGTGTTGTTGGGGTTTTTATGGAATGTTTCAAATGGAACGATATGAACACCAAGCGTTCCCAAACGGAATGCCACCTGTTTCCAGCGAGAACATTGGATATTCACATGGAACGTTCCAAGTTTAAGGGTGGCTTCCTAAATGGTAGAAGCTTCCATTTGATTTTCTTTCTATGTAACTGTTTATGTTTTATATTTTGAATACAAAATCGAATTTCCATTGTGTTATAATTACATCTATAAAATTTTGTTCGCTTTTTTTGTTGTATTAGTACTGTATTCTTCAGAGATATGTATTAAAATAATTGTATTTATTATTATTTCTAGTACTTTTTCATGTGAATTCTTTCAAGAGAGATATTAAAGAGATGTTCGTTTTATAAAATATGTGGGTCAGCTGTGTATATTTCCTTATCAATATAATGCACTTATCAATTGTTTCTCTCCCCCCCCTCCCCGACTGACTGTCTCTTGATGTGGGTAAATTGGAAATGTTCATTTTATCCCACATATGGGCACAGTGGAATTGACAATACCCGCACAACATCCCCAACATTTATTATGTAGGGATGTTAAATCACGGCGCATGAGCATGACCTCAGTCCCGACCCTTGGGCAACAAAAAAAGTACTGAATCCCCGTGTTATTAATACAATACAATTTATATGTGCATATTAACCCTAACCCCCTTTATCTAGAAACTCTCCTGAATCCACATGCACTAAAAAGTCTCCCAGTTGTCACCCAGTCCTGAATCCAACAAAAGCAGCTGTTGGAGTTTGATGGATTTTGGTACACATGGCATTACTAAAAATTCGCTGGGCTTAATGCATGTACACTACTGAATCCACCAAAATCAGGCAAAACCAGGCGGTGCATTTTGATGGACTTTAGGGTTATTAAGGTATAAAAATCGGTCATTCAAAGCGAACCAAATGGTCAAATTTGATTGCCAAACTTACTTTGTGATCAAGTGTAAATGTGACATTGTCAGTATCCCTCAATCATTTCCAACTGCAGTCGTAAGAGTTTGTACAACTACAAATTCAGCGTCATAACGTGAAAGGTACTGTGGACAAGCTCCTAGGATCAGGATTGTACTTTACAAAACACCCAGTGGCGGAGCCAAAGAGGGGCGGGGGAAGCCGACTACCCCCCCCCCTCCCCCACTTGTTGGCAAAATAATGTATATCGGTAAATTTATAAACTTGATTGCAGTGGGCGGGGATTTTCAGAGTAGGGGAACATTTTTGGGGGTAAATTTTCCGACGCAAAATTCAAACGAACCGACAAAGTATGTGAAAGTCAGTCAACCACACACACACACACATTCTCATTTTTGCATCCTTGTGGAGACCTCTATTGTTCTTTCCTTTGTCCCTGTACTTAATAATTTCCCATAGGATTTGTACATAAATTTCCTTGTGGAGCACGGAGTCCTTTAGAATTCCCCTATGGAGGCCAATTGTTCTTGCCTTTCCCTTTTGTTATAGGACTACACAAGGTAGCGAAAGTAAGAGCACATATATACACACACACACACACACACAACAAAAAATTACCCCACTCTGGCAATCCTGACTGTGCCACTGCAATCACCCACCCCCCGCCCACCCCATTGACGGGATTTACGCCCATGGGCGCGTGTCATGCAAAAGTCAGTTGGTTTCTCCTGCATATAAAAGGACGTCGATTTATAAAAGATGAGTATCCCGACATAACATGGCCTTGGCGAATGGCTAACCAAAATTTAATTGGGCTGCTTCTGTCAGAGCTAGTCTGTCACAGTGCTCATACAAATGAATAAAGACAAACAAGAATCACATCCCTGCAATTGGACATTGTTTCATAGCCAATAATAATGACGACGACGACGACGACGACGCGTGCGAGACCAGAAACAGGAGACTTTTTTTCCTTATGTGAATTACAAACCATGCATACAAATACACACAATTTTGCCAGGTGGGAAATCATCCTGGAATTCGAAAGGCCACGCAAAGTGTAAACAAGTCAATTGGTCTATTTATGTCTATTGGTCTTACTTCTTCTTGGCGAGTCCAGTCATCACAAATTCACAGATATTCACAAAACAACATCAATATCAATATATACAGTCTCTATATAGAGTTCATCCAGTGTAAGACACACCTTTCAGCTTCATAGTTGTACACTGGTTTTATTGGTCTTACTAATACATTAAGACAGTTTTTTTTACAATACGTGTCTGCTGACTTCAAACAACAATTTTTGTTCTTTTTTTCTCCATCTTGTGTGGTGGTCACGTCAGTCACGTCTTCCACGTATCAGCCCGTGCGTGGTGAGAGACCAGCATGGTGGCTATATATTGGTACTCAGTGAAGGATTTCGGCAATGAGTTATTCTTGTGGCGGACTTCAATCATGACTTGGACTTTACCGTTTACCGCATCATTGGCAATACGAAAGACAAAATTCAAGATAACTTGAGTGAGTGTAAAGCCGTTTGAAATATATAGCAAGTCTCATACACTCTTAAAAAACTAAAGTGTTGAATCAACATTTTAAAGAGTTCGGTCAGTGACAACTTTTTGTAAAGTTGGATTTTACTTTTAAAAGTGTTGAATTAGCATTGATAAAGTTAGACTTAACTTGACTCCGTGAATAATTCAACAATTTCTTTGAATTTAACTTGATAAAGTGTTGTCACTGACTGAATTCTTAAAATGTTGATTCAACACTTCAGTTTTTTTACTTTTCAGTGTAAATGCATCCACACTTCGGCCTAATAAGAGTGACGAGAGATGTACATTACCTCAACATGTGAACGGTTTGAGCTTATTTCATTGTCGTTAATCATGTACCGTATGTATTCTAATAATAATAATAATAATAATAATAATAATAATAATAATAATAATAATAATAATAATAATAATAATAATAATAATAATAATAATAATAATAATAATAATAATAATAATAATAATAATAATAATAATAATAATAATAATAATAATAATAATAATAATAATAATAATAATAATAATAATAATAATAATAATAATAATAATAATAATAATAATAATGTGGACTTAAATGACGCACGTATCCACCAAACTGGTACTCAAGGTGCATTATATTATTACCCCTGCTCATCAGGCGCATAAATCATTCCTGAAACCAACTCAGCTCCCTGGGGAGTATACAGCTCAATTGCTGCCATTTCAGCGCATATGGGCCAATCAAACACAACAACAACCAACTCTGCCCTCACATGAGGGATAGCCATTTGTTTGTTTTGGCGCTGTTCCCTTTGACGATGATTTTGCGGAAGGTTAGTGCGGGATACGAGATGACGAAGGATGGATGCAGGATTAATCATCTTCTCTTCATGGACGACCTGAAGTTGTTTGCGAAGAACGAGAAAGAGATTGATTCCTTGGTGCAGACTGTAGGGATCTTCAGTGATGACATCGGCATGAAGTTTGGTCTGGAGAAACGTGCTGCGATGACCATGAAGAGGGGTAAAAGGGTACATTCGGATGGAATTGCTTTACCAGGTGGCACACAATTGAGGGCGTTGGGTGAAGAAGAAAGTTATAAGTATCTTGGAGTGCTTGAAGCAGATCATGTACTGCACGAGGAATCGAAAGAGAGACTTAAGAAAGAGTATATAAGACGAGTGAAGAAGTGTTTGAAGTCCAAGCTGAATGGAGGGAATATGATAAAGGCGATCAACACTTGGGCTGTGTCACTAATGAGATACAGTGCGGGAATTGTCGAGTGGACTAAGGCAGATCTAGATGTTGCTGACAGGAAAACGAGGAAAGTGATGACGGTATACGGTATGTTACATCCACGGTCGAATGTCAGCAGACTCTATCTACCGAGGTCAGAGGGCGGAAGAGGGTTACTTAGTGTATCAGACAGCGTTAACATCGAGAGAAGGAGCTTGCAGTGTCATGTAAGAAGTACTCGGGAAAAGTTGTTGAAGGTTGCGCAGAAATACATGAAGGCAGACGAATTAGGTCCAAAGGAGTATAAGAATCAAAGAAGAGAAGAAAGAACACGAGATTGGCAGGAAAAACCACTTCACGGCCGATTCCTGAGATGTATTGAAGAAGTGGCAAGTAGCAAGACTTGGGAATGGTTGAGGAGAGGAGAACTAAAGAAAGAAACTGAGGGTCTGATTACTGCAGCGCAAGACCAGTCTCTGCCGACGAATGTGATGAAGGCATGGATCGAGAAGTCAGATGTCTCTTCTATGTGCAGAATGTGCAATGCGGCGGAGGAGACTGTATTTCACATTGTCAGCGAATGCAGAGTGCATGCTCAGACAGAGTACAAAGGCAGACACGACAAGTTGGCCAAGGTGATCCATTGGGATCTGTGTAAGAAGTACGGTGTCAAGGTGCAATCGAAGTGATACGACCATGTGCCGGAAAAGGTTGAAGAAACGGATCATGTCAAGATTCTCTGGGACTTCAACATCCAGACAGATCATGTTAAAGAACATAGACGGCCGGATGTTGTTGTCTTGGATAAGCATGCAAAGATGTGCCGGGTGATAGTAGAGTAGCTTCGAAGGAGAAGGAGAAGGTACAGAAATACCAGGATTTAGCGAGAGAACTCCGCAAGCTGTGGCAGGTCAAGGTCAAGGTTATTCCTGTGGTAGTGGGAGCACTGGGTACAATCCCGAAGGCGTTGGAGAAACATCTCAAGGAGATAGGAACATCTGTTAGAGTAGAATTACTACAGAAGGCGGCACTCTTAGAGACAGCAAGGATTCTGCGAAAGACACTCGAGATCTAAGGCTACGGGACGTAGCTTGACTCGAGGTGTAACCGGCAGAAAGGAAAACAAGATCTTTCTTTTCATGCTGTGCTAACGCGAAATAATAATAATAATAATAATGTGGACTTAAATGACGCACGTATCCACCAAACTGGTACTCAAGGTACATTATATTATTACCCCTGCTCATCAGGCGCATAAATCATTCCTGAAACCAACTCAGCTCCCTGGGGAGTATACAGCTCAATTGCTGCCATTTCAGCGCATATGGGCCAATCAAACACAACAACAACCAACTCTGCCCTCACATGAGGGATAGCCATTTACCCCTGGGTGGAGAGAAGCAATTATGGTAAAGTGTCTTGCTCGAGGACACAAGCACCACGGTCGCAGCTGGGATTCGAACCCACATTCTGACGACTCTACCATCAGAACACAAATCCGATGCACTAAACCGGCTCGACCATGGCACTCCATTTGGAAAATGGATGGATCGTGCACGGCTGTGGTCCATTTCAAAAGTTGTAATAAATTTCAAGTTTTCTAAAAAATGACAGCATGTCAGATGGAATAATTTCTAAGGACGTTTGCTGCAATCACCAACCTCACATTAGGCTTTTAAAAAAAAGTCGCCTCAGACCCGCGCGTCGTCATTTTTAATTTTCTTTTTTTTTTCTTGAAAAATGAAACGATGTCCAATTGCAGCCAAAATTGCTGGATCGATTGGAATTCTGCAGTGCTGTGTTTTAAATGACTTTTTCACATAGGAGTATGAACGTTTGCCCGATTTGTGAGGCCTCACTTATCCACCATACTTTGTATACCTATGGGACATTTGGTCGCCTCGTATACCTGTATCACATATTTCCCTGTTGGAAAATAAATACCCCCCCCCCCCCGCAAAAAAACAAACAATAAAAACAATAAAAACAATAAAAACAAACAATAAAAAATAAAAATAAATTTAAATAAATTTTTAAAAAAAGGCGTCACCGCACCGATTTTGAAGCCGACCGATGACTAGAAACCGGAGACTTTTTATTTATTTATTATTTCTTTTAGATCATAATTCAGATTAAGGCACATGCAACCACACGGCCATTTTGGTACTCAAAGGAACACAAAAGGAATTTTCTTATACAATGAAATGTACATAGGCCTATACAATGAATGCACATTGTATTGAGTACTGATAGTTTATGCGGACACCAGCGTGGCATGCAGTGGCTTCATTGTATATACTCATGACCTTCTACCCAGTCAGTATAGTAGAGATTAGTGGTTGCACTGATTGCAATGTGTGTTTTATGGGAGCAACAACATGGCATCTCGTGGCTTTTACGGTAAGCCTGTGATCTTCTATATCCAGTCAGTATAATAGAGATCGAGTGATTGCAATGTGTGGTTCATGGGAGCAACAACATGGCATCTAGTGGCTTCATTGTAAACCTTATGACCTTATATCCAGTCAGTTCATTTATGGATATCAGCGGAATAGTTTTAGTTTGCTACTTAATCCAAGTCTCCTCCCTGCCCACCTCTGTTTAGCACTATTCATCACTTCCCTCGACCTCTGACCCTCCTGGTTCTGGAGCGCCACACACGGCCGTCAGGTGTGTGAAAATGGGCGACCTTTAGGTTTATTGTTATGACAGTTGGGCTTGATTATTAGACGGACGAACAGAAACAAGTTCACGAAGGTTGTCAAAGCGCTGCCGTCACAGCAGTGGGCATGCTATATCGAACTCACCATGGTGTTCACTAGAATCAAGGAGACAATCGTAAATAATTGGGCAGCTCAATATATGTGGTACTAATTTATTCGCTTTTTGGTCACAAACGCTACCTCTTATTTTTCCCCAATAGTGCAATGATGAACTGTGAGTTGAAATCAAGCGTCGCATCGTCTTGCACTGGTTCCACCAAAAAGGTTGACTGATACTGAATGGGAGAAAATGTGGCCCGATGTGACATCGTAGCTCGCATGTACATTGAATTGGTTTAATAGTTGTGACGAAATTACGATGAAAAATGATGGTGCTGGTCAAAGGCTCAAACTCATTGTGAACATTATTGGGGGTTGGGGGGTGGGGTGAAGTTAGGCTAGCGTGCGCAGCGCGAAGTCAAAACGGCTTGGGTCCGCTATCCGGGTCCTTCTCAAGACGAGACCTGAAAAGTGTCGGTTCTAGATGCTCTGTGATGCAACCTGGAACACATTTCTAAGCATACAATCATGGTTCATGAAAGCACAAGTTTCAGCCATTTGTAAAAAGTGTAACTTCCACCTACGTCGCATCAGATATATCAGAAAGTATGATCTCACTACATCTAGCTGTCGTTCTGTTATTCAGGCCCTCGTGATATCCAACTTAGACTGCAACTCCATACTATGTAATATTCCGTCCAACCAAGTTTCTAGATTACAACTAGATCCAAAACTATGCAGCCCGCATTATCACCGGATCTGGAAAATTTGAACACATAATCCCAATCCTCCATTCATTGCACTGGCTCCCAGTGAGTCAAATTTAAAGTTCTCCTTCTCATTTGGAAATGCCTCGACTCTATGGCCCCGACTTACCTCCAGGAACTTGTAACAGTTTACCAGCGTGACAGCAGACTGCGTGACTCACTGACACTGTGAGCACAACACTCATCACACCAACAAGTTCAAAATCAGCTGGACTATGGAACAACCTCCCCATGCAAATCCGCCAATCCACTTCAATCTCAACCTTCAAGAAACTACTTAAGACTGAATTGTTTAGATCTATTTAGAGTTTTTTCTTTACTTTGTACAGCGCCTTGATCTAGTCGCTAGGATATGTGCGCTTTATAAGAATCGTGTATTATTATTATTATTATTATTATTATTATTATTATTATTATTATTATTATTATTATTATTATTGTTATTGTTATTGTTATTATTATTGTTATTGTTATTATTATTATTATTATTATTATTATTATAATAATTATTATTATTATTATTATTATTATTATTATTGTTATTATTATTATTATTATTATTATTATTATTATTATTATTATTATTATTATTATTATTATTATTATTATTATTATTATTAAGTATTCTATAATCTATTTTAACAAGTGTGTAAAACATTGGCAGATGATAGCATTGGTCATACCTTCTTAAAGGGGCAGTATCGTCACGATCAGAGCAGACTTTCAACAGGGCATGGAATGAGATGTCCTAGTTTAAGATTAACACAGTGACTGAAATTTACTTGCTCATTTATAGCAGCAACGGTAATATGACCTTATCATGTATGGCAGTCACTTAGTTAATCTAAAACCAGTATTCTGATTCCATGCCTTGTTGATCGTGAGAATATTGTCCCTTTAAATTATTTGGGTATAATATATACCTTCATTCCCATGAGTTGAGTCCCTGCATGGTCCTGGCTGTGCAAGAATGGTGGTGGTGACAATTTTGAAAAATTGCCGATAATAGGCCTTGACCTTACGTTGAGATATTTGTTTTGGAGATCCACATTTTTTTTCAGAGGCCGGACCTACATCCATGCGCTTCACAAAATGTGAATTCAAGGGCCCTTATCCTTTCCGAATAAAACCAAAATTAGTAGAGGCTAGGCCTATGTTTAAAGAAACTCGACCATTTAGTGTTGTTGTAGTTCGTCACATCTTTCTTGAGAGGGCATGCGAAGATGAACGCTCGTGTTCGCAAGCTAGTAACCAGCATTTAAGTACACTCTTGTTAGTATTAACTATTAAAATCACCATTGGTGGATACAGTGGGGGGGGGGGGTATGTTCCTCCATGGTTTATTGCCCTTCAATGTAAATTTACCATACTTTAGTTACGTCCCCCCCCCCCCTTGGTAGTACTCCCCCTGTTTTGCCCAAATCCCCCTTTCTTTTTATCGTCATGTTCCTCCTCTGGTTTATCGCCATAAGTCTTTTGCAAGCCCCTTTGGCAGATTCCCCCTCCCCGCCCCTCCCCCTTTTCGAAACCTTGGATAAACTGAGTCTCTATTAAAAACACAACACTTACAATATAATAAAAACCCACTATAATCTAAACATGAAATCAAATAAGAGGACAGTACAAGGATGAGATGAAATACAGCTTAAACCTGGAGTTTCATAATACGCAACTCACCAACATGCATGAAAACCGAGTTATTTTCCACACACTTTTTGTAACTATGTTAAAATCATCATATTGATGTATGGCAGTGTATATTGTATGTAAGGAAATGCGGGCTATTGAGGTTAGCATAAGTTTACGTTTTACTCTTTTAAAAGTGCAAAATTATGAATGACCCGGAGGGGTCCAGTATCAATGTATTGTGTTTTGTTGACTCAACCGATCCCGACGCTATGTAAATGATTGATGAGTTAATTGTCAAAAATAAAACACCGGCAGTTTGGAAGCGCGTTCATACACGATGAAGCTGTTTGTACCCGTTGCCATGATAACCAACTAGGCTAGGCCTATCTAGGTCAAATATTCCTGTTGTTGTTGTTGTTGTTGAATTTAACAAGGATGTTTTCCTGCGCTATAATTCGTTTATCCAGGATACAACGTTAAATATTGACAAATGAAACATACGACATAAGTGGAAAAGTTAGTATTAAAACATATGAATGGAATTCACTTTCAAATTGATGTGGTTTGTTTAGTGTCAAGGCCTTACCGACTGCACTTTCTATAGCGCAATAGGCAATCGGCCTACCGTACCATGTATCCAATTTGTCATGCACCGCAGATCCAAAATTCGATATATAAAAGCGACTGAGGAGACCGCAGATTTAGATTAAAGTTGTTACAGTCACCAAAACTACTTTTTTGGGGGGTTTGAAAACATACACTTCTGGTAAAATGTCTGTAAATACCTCCTTACCACATAAGAATCTAGACATCAGCCTGCAGACGATCAGAGCATTCTTATCGAATGGTCGAGTCGTAACCAACCGGTTCTTTTCAAAACTATTTACTACTCAAAAGAACATTTCTACATGGTGTCACCGCAAACAAGTCTTTATTCAACCTGTGTAAGTTTCAGCTTATTAAAGTACACTCTCTTAAAACTAAAGTGTTGAATCAACCTTATAAGAGTTCAGTGAGTAACAACACTTTATAATGTTAAATTCACAAATTTGTTGAATTAACACGGAGTCAAGTTACGTCTAACTTTATCAATGTTAATTCAACACTTTTAAAAATTAAATCCAACTTTATAAAGAGTTGTGTTGATTCAACACTTTAGTTTTAATAATAATAATAATAATGTGTGGATTTATATAGCGCACGTATCCACCAACTAAGTGGTGCTCAAGGCGCATTATATTATTATCCCTGCTCATAAGGCTCATAAATCATTCCTGAAACCATCTCAGCTCCCTGGGGAGTATACAGCTCAATTGCTGCCATTTCTAGCGCATAATAGAACAAACCAACTCTGCCTTCACAGGTACCCATTTAACCCCTGGGTGGAGAGAAGCAATTATGATTAAGTGTCTTGCTCAAGGACACAAGTGTCACGGCCGTGATTTGAACTCACATTATGTTGCTAACACCAGAACTTGAATCCGGTAAGCTAGACCGCTCGGCCAAGAGTGTAAGCTTCATGTAAATCTGTGATTTTTTTTTTTTTTTAATTCAAGAACATCAGTATAATAGTGGATTTTACCTTATTGAGGATTCTACGTTCACGGTATCCCTATCGAAACATTTTTTTTAACGAAAATGCATTCAGATTGTTCATATTCATTCCAAAACCCAGAATTTCTGTCTTCGGGATCGAAATCACAGAAATTTATTTTAGAAATTATTTCTTAAACTTCACTAAAAAATATTTCAAGGGATATTGATACCACCATCAACTTTACAACAATGCTGTTTCGGGTAAAACTGAAATGTTTTTTCAAGATTACCAATCTATAGATTACAGTGATTTTAACTATAATTTTCTCGATTTTAAAATTAATATAAGCCCAGATGAGTTACAAAAAAAACTTGACAACCACCAAATTTTAAATAATTATTATAAGGTGCAATCCAGTGGAAGGAACACCGCCCTCTATTGAGCAGTACCGTGCGGTCACAAGTTTGTTTTTTATACTGCATTATTCAGTTTGAATTTTCCTGATGAAGACGTTCAGAGCATACTGATCGAAACGTCGAGTTGTAACCAACCGGTTCTTTTCAAAACTTTTTAAAGTTATAACTCAGTAATATTGGAATCGGGTAATTACCAAAAGGTGCCCCCAAGTTAAGCTACCCACGCTTCGTCTGTCCTCATAAACCGTTTTTTTCTATCGAAATATTTACGCCCCAATTGTGAAATGGGTCAAATATCTGTCACGGCTCTGTACATGTAATTGATTCCAATTTCAGTCATTTCAATTTGTATTAAAAAATATAAAATAAATAAAAAAAGTTCCAAAAAAGAAAGCACTTGAGGCAATGATTGTATGTATCATAAACTCTGTTCGCATTATACCTTTAAGCACAATAACCGGATTTACTGATGTCGGATATGCTTGGATTAAATCCATATTCACATGCATTAGCTTCTTTGTTATAAAATACAGATTTCTCTTCGGGGCCATATATGCGGTCCAGTGACAACCCTGAAAGGCATCGGGTTGTTACACTTGTATGCACGTATACTTGCTATATTTTGTGTGTGTGTCATTCTTTTCACGTGGGTTAACTCTTCGCGCAATCTCTGCTATCGGCAAACAGTAATTACATGGATCTGCGTGTGGGACGTAACATGTTGAAAAAAAAAAACACACACGAAACTGAAGTGGGGAGGACTGAGCGGGCTACTGTCACTGAGCGGTTTATTTTTTGTTTTAATCCAACTGGAACTCAGTCATTGAGGAAACTGTGTGTGTCAACAGGTAGCTAAGACGGAATATAGTTGCAACTGGCGGCGGGTTTTCATCAACGGAGTTATTGTCAATTGAAGGTAAGTCAGTTACTAAACACATTACGGCACGTGCCACATTTCTACCATACAGTGCCTTACCTACCACACTACGGGAAAGTATTATGATACTAAGTAAGACTTGTAGCTTTGCATGGTGGAAAGGAGTAAATACTGTTTGCGGTGACACCATGTCAAAATTCTTTTTTTGGGTATAGTAAATAGTTCTGAAACTACACACTCTTAAAACTTAAGTGTTGAATCAACCAGTTTTAAGAGTTCAGTGAGTGACAACACTTTATAAAGTTAAATTCAACTCAAAGAAAGTGTTGAATTAACACGGAGTCAAGTTAAGTCTAACTTTATCGATGTTAATTCAACACTTTTAAAAGTTAAATCCAACTTTACAAAGAGTTGTCCCTGACCAAAATGTTGATTCAACACTTCAGTTTTAAGAGTGCAGTTTTGTAACCAACCGGTTTTTTCAAAAGTGAGAATTTTTACATGGTGTCAACGCAAACAGCTCGTCTTAACTTATATACCGGTATAGGCTACTTTTAGTAACTTCTATTATTTATTAACGTCCATGTGAATGATGATAATACATAGCCCATAGCCTATAACGTCCATGTGAATGATGATAATACATAGCCCATAGCCTATAACGTCCATGTGAATGATGATAATACATAGCCCATAGCCTATAACGTCCATGTGAATGAAGATAATACATAGCCCATAGCCTATAACGTCCATGTGAATGATGATAATACATAGCCCATAGCCTATAACGTCCATGTGAATGATGATAATACATAGCCCGTAGCCTATAACGTCCATGTGAATGATGATAATACATAGCCCATAGCCTATAACGTCCATGTGAATGATGATAATACATAGCCCGTAGCCTATAACGTCCATGTGAATGATGATAATACATAGCCCGTAGCCTATAACGTCCATGTGAATGATGATAATACATAGCCCGTAGCCTATAACGTCCATGTGAATGATGATAATACATAGCCCGTAGCCTATAACGTCCATGTGAATGATGATAATACATAGCCCATAGCCTATAATGACATCCAACCTGTGACAGTTTAATTTCATCACGTTGTGTCGTTATCGAGAGAAAAATAAATGTGAAAATGCATTCAGAAATGTCGAACTGCAAACACAACTGTGCATTAATATTAACGTGATAACATTTTTTGTTATCAGAACTATGAATGGATAAGCGCACGTTGTCACCCTCTATTTGCAACGCATACTTATACTGGGCTATATGCCATGGTAGTTAGTTCATCTCAACAAATCTATACGAAGTTCAAAGATTAATATCAAAAAGACAATAAATGAACTATTGGTGACGACTGACAAATTTTAACAATATGTAGACGATAAGAATTCCACAGTATTTAGTCACAGTGCCTATTAATAATACTATACTATGACCATGGAGGAACGATCTCATGATAATAGCGGCTCATTCGGGCATTTCTGAAGTTCATTTCAATGAAGGCCAATGGTAGATACTGGAAAAAAAACGGAAACAACAAAAATTTAAAAACTTGTAGCTTTGCATGGTGAGGATAATAAGTAAGACTATAATTGCGGTGACACCATGTGGAATCTCAATTGAGTAGTAATTAGTTCTGAAAAGAACTGGAGGTACAACTCTGAGTTGTACCTCCAGTTCTTTTCAGAACTAATTACTACTCAATTGAGATTCCACATGGTGTCACCGCAATTAGTCTTACTTAAAATAAAAATAAAAAATAAAAAATACAACAGAAGCAACGACAGCATCCTACAACGTTATGGATCGTTGTCGATAATTCGTCCCTAATTTGCCATAGTGACCAATCCGACTTTTTTTCAATTTTAAGTTTTCCCGCCTATTAGTACAGTACATTCAGGAAGAGACCTACCATTGTATGTAATCCACATGCATGTATTCCTTATAGTTTTGGAGATAGAGCATGCGTTCAAATGACGAATGCTCTAACTGGCTTTTTTTTTGTAATTTGGCAAAGTGGCCAATACCGCATTGGTCACTTGCCAACTTAATTCGGGATTGGTCACTATGGCAAATTAAGAACAATTATTGTTCTTGCGGGGTTAATATTTAACGAGTCCAGAAGTGGCTACAAAAGCAGAAGGGGTTAATTTTGTTGGGGGTGACTATCAAGCAGCAGACAGAAATAGAAATTCTGCAACCAGGCAGTCATATTGCGCATGGGCTGATGTGCGGCCCCAGAAACGGAATCTCTTCAAATTCGCTCAACTGGTTGCGGGCCGGGGAGGTTGTATGGCGTATGTTTTCTTCCGGCTCGGTTTCTACTAACATTCTTCCTTTCCAAATTTGCTCGGGGAGGGTGGGGGTGTATTCAGTGATAAATGACAATGATGTTATGAAGGGGACGTAAGTGGCAAAATCTGAGGGAAGAGGGATCCAGACTAGTCCGGCAATGTAACAGAGCGGCCACTAAGGCCCAAAAAGTCTCCAGATTCTGGTCATCGTTTTTGTTTTTGTTTTTGTTTGTTTGTTTGTTTGTTGTTGTTTTTTGCCAACACAAGGCAACAGGGAAATACGTGATACATGTATACGCGGGGACCAACATTTCCATATATAAAGTGTGGTGGCTAAGAGAGGCCTCACAAATCGGGCAAACGTTCATACCCGTCTAGGCCCTATGTGAAAAAGGGCGTTTAAAACACAGCACGGCAGAATTCCAATCGATCCAGCAATTAATTTTGGCTGCAATTGGACAAAATTTCATAGCCAAAAAAAAAAAAAAATTCAAAATGCCGACGTGTGGGTCTGAGGCGACACACGTGTAGACCAGAAAATGGACATTTTTTAAGGTTTGGCCTAAACAGTATTTTGTTAGTGAGTAGGCTGTATACACCCAACTGCAAGTTTACGGTCAGCAGGCAAAATTTCATGTAATTTTCAGAAATTGCTGTCAATCATTTCCGAAAGGGAACACTACAATTCTTCAAGGGATTTTACCGCATGACAAATTCGATGTAACTCATGAAATGTCCCGCTAGTATAATCACAGTCGGTATTCGTAATTTATGGTAGCTGAATTTATTTATTTAGACTTACTGTATAAATAATTTACTTTTTTTGCTGTAGAAAATCTTTTTAAGGCAAGGTACACTTTTGACAGTCACGAAATAGCTTAAATAACATCTTTAAAGCTTACATTGTGTGAAATTGGTAAAGGTATCCTGCAGTAATCATGAGAATTCAGTCTGTCTGAAGCGCATTCATTACACAATATAAATACAAGAAAAACAAATAAAAGAAAGAGGAAAATAGGTTATGCAAGTTTGTTCAACCGATCGCCATTTTATGATCGATTGTGAATAATTTCATTACTAGTAATCTCAATAAATTGTGACCTAATTTAGCTCAAACTTCCTGCGGGTTAGTTTCTCATATAATGTATACACATTTCTTGATCTTCATAAAGTATTGATGTATACCAATGACCTTTGACCTTACCGTAAGATTTTAACGATATGCACATTCAGTTTCTTCACAAGACGAGCGTGGCACTACAATAGATCATGGAAGCGTAGCATGAGATATAATGCAAGAGTACCCCTTTAAAACTTTCGCTCAGCTTGACTTTCGAAACAGATGTGACTAGATTCGAAATGACAGGTGAAATATGAACCCACGAGTGCCGGGGAAGAATACAGTCATTATTTTGTGTTGTGGTTACTTTGGCTGGCTTGTGTACACGGGGATATCATACGAGAAGCTTCAGCAATTCCTCATCATCTCTCGCCGTTTGTTCTAAAACCCTTATCGGCAATTAATCGACCTTCAGACTTTAAGAATGCTGTCGACAATCGGCTATCAAAGTGTAAATCCTGGTTCGGCTTCAGATCTATAGCCTTTGGAAAGCATCAGTCCCGGATCTGTTCCACGTGACGACATCGGTGGACTTGTTGTTCTAGGCTATATTGGTTTTAGCCTAATAATATACAACGCATGTTGCTGCAACTGATGACAATACTCTGTGGCACTTTTTCACAGTACCGGTAGTAGCGTCGCACACCTGGCCAGAAATGATGGGTCAAATCAGATCGAGGATATGTGCGACAAATGGCCGCATCAAGTTCCGCGTTGAAAAGTCACCGAGAGGCAACGGATTATATCACGGGAGGGATGAAGTCGAAAAGACGGCACGCGATGTTCCCTTCTTTCACGGTACGACCCGTATAATCATTATAATTGCGTATGTGTGTGTGTAGTGTGGTGCCCTATCATCTGTTTATGTATATTATTTTCAGTAAGATTATTAACTGCGGTAAGTGGGGTCACAAATTAATGTTGCAGGTTGTACTTAATCAACAGCAATTGTGGGGCAAGCAAATAAACGCAATTATTTTTGAACACCAATGGCGTTCATCCGTGTAGGGTGTTTGTAGACTTGGTATCGGTGACACACGAGGAGTAGCGACCGTGCTGGGTCGTGAAACACACAGTGGGTAACGGTTGAACCCGTACATTCTATTTTGGTTTCAATTGACCGTGTAAATGCTTTGCTTTTTTGACAATGATATTTTGTCTGTGGTTCAAGTGGGCACTGATTTATGTGTTTCGAGTGATCGTAAAATAAATTAATTACATAATTCTATTTGATTGTTAAAAGCAAAGTATATCATCATGCCTGCACAATTGGTAAAAATAGAAAATTATATAATTAATTTTGTTTTATTAAAAGCAAAATATGTCATAATACTTTCACAATTGGCAAAAAGAAATTCCATTTCTTTTTCTTATTTAAAAAAAATTAAAAGCAAAGTATATCATCAGGCCTTCACAAATGGCATGCTTGGTAAATGTTCTTTTGGGGGAAAAACATCACAATGGTGAAAGTTCTAGTCCAATGAGATTTTGCGTTTCCAGTCTAATGACTAGTTTCTCCTGAGGACGATCAGAGCTTACTGATCGAAACGTCGAGTTGTACCCCCAGTTCTTTTCAGAACTAATTACTACTCAATTGAGATTCTTACATGGTGTCACCGCAATTAGTCTTACCAGTCTAATGAAATTGTTCAAACGCTCGTCCTTTGTTGATGCCCGGCAAATCACTGTGTGGTGGACACGGACATTGTGTCCCAATTGTATACCATTCTTACATGCACAGGCAGAAGTGTACCTGGTGTAGATTTAGTCTTCCTAGTTTCTCATTTTGTTTTTTAAAAAAACATGAAAATAATGACCAATTATATGAGCGAAATTCTTTGTAAATCTTACTGAGTGTGTAAAGGTACAATGTCGTCACGATCAGAGCAGGCTTTCCACAGGGCATGGAATCGGTGTCCTAGTTTAAGATGAACACAGTGACTGAAAATTAGTGGCTCATTTAGTACAACAGCAACGGTAATATGACCTTATATCATGCGGGGTATTATTTTCAGTCACTGAGTTAATCTAAAACTAGCACTCCATGCCCTGTTGATCGTGACGAAACTGTCCAATTTAAACTGGTGATGGCACTGTCAATCTTCCCTAGAAATGTGTGCGGTAGAAAAGCGAATAATTCGTAGACAAAATTGCAAAAAAAATGGGGAAAATTCGGTTTGTATAAATATTTATTTATTGTTTGTTTGTTTCTTTATTACAGCCGTGGGATTATGTTTGGTTGTGCGCTTCAGTATCACTTCCTTGTACGATATATGCACACAAATTCCAATATCATACCCCATTTTACGTCACAGATTCACCTCACTGGTTAATCAGAGTTCATACTCATACTAACGAAAAGATACTGGACTGCTCTCTAACAGTCTTAGGTTGAAATTCACTCCAACCGATTGAAACTTGGGACAGATATAGCAATAGCTTCAATCGGTTACTCTCTTAATGTCAAAGAGTGAAAATCACTCTTTTAAAGAGCTATATGGCGGACAAGTCTTTTTGGAGTGAAACCCACTCTGATTCGATTGAAAAATACAGTAAAAGGCTACCAATTCACTCTTTATTCACTCCAAATATAGCTCTTTGTCCGCCATATAGCTCTTTGAAAGGGTGTTTTTTCACTCTTTTACATTAAGAGAGTACAGTGAATTTCAAATTTTAGAGAGTATACAACTATTGAGTTAGAGTGTATCATACTCGTACATTTCCTGTATTCGTACTCACGACAAAGTACTTGACACAATTGTGACCCGCTCTGCGAAAAAGGGTATTAAGGGACGCTATGCAATTACCCGTAAAGGGCTGTACTGTGGAGAGGGTGAAAAAAAATTCACAACGTGATTTTTTTTGGTTGGTTTATTGGCTTCTATTATATCAATACTTTCATAATTTATTTACAGAAATATTATTATTGATGAGTAAAGATGAAAAAACAAAAGTTTAAATTTTACACATTATGCAAATTAGCAAAAATATTTGAAAAAATACTTCAAGATGCTTGATAATTCAAATTTATATTGCACAAGCATTCCTAAAGGAGCTCAAAAGGAACATAACTGTTGCTATGGGCATTCAAGAGAGTTTCTTCTTAGCTCATTTCTTTTTCCACTTGCTGTGTTTAAAGCAATAAAGGGCTGTATCTCTGAAGGCACTTCCGTTAATTTGTACAATATGAATATGCAAAATCAGTATATCTCCATAATGCAAAATGCCAGAGGGTTCAAACCTACACCAAATTAAAGCTTATAATGTAACCAATTCAGCTATGTATGTAACTCAATTTTTTAATTTTGTCCCATAATACCCATTTTTGTGGAGCCGGTCACAATTAACAATATTGTACCTTCCCTCTAAGTATTTTGTTGTGAACGCTCCCCCCCCCCCCCCACCCGCTATAATACCAGCATGGTTCATTTATCACACTTGAGTACTTTCTTCCCTCTTTTCAACTCTTCATTGTTGCTTCGGCGGTGTTCAAAGTCAAGCTGTTATGGGATTAAGTTCGCTTAAGTTGCTTTCATACAGGCCTGGGCATAATCGGCATTTGTGTGGTTTGGAACCAGAATAGGCCTTCCATGATCTTAAAGGGACCTTTGGTAAATTGACCGTAAATGCATCCATATGAATTCAAAAGATATGAACAAAAAACAAACCTAGGAACGTTTCAGCTTGTGTCGTCAACGAGAAAACAGTGAAAATGCATTCAGATTTTTCATATTCATTCCAACTTGAAACTTACTTCTCTGGGGAAAAAATATTTTCAACAAATATTTGATTAGGGCTTTGTACTCAACACCGTATAAGCCAATATCGATTTCCAGTCGGCCAATAAATCACCACATCAAGCCATCAAAGTAGGCGGGTACCGTAGTTGTTCTGCCCGTGGTGATTTCATTTCAGGGGGAAATGTGTAATATCTCTATAACGCCCCCCCCCCCTCCTCGTTCGGCGATTTTTTGGAGGGGAAAAATTGCTCAGGCCTACCCCCCCCCCCACACCCTCGAACATCTCTCACACCTACCCCCTAAAAATATATCTCATTCCCGTACCCCCTCAAAATTGTTCACGACTACCCCCAACCTTGTCCAGCGATTTTGAAGAAGTTAAATTTGAATAAGTTAATCGCGCGGGATAACATGCTTTTTGCTGTCTCTGACCCGCATTATTATTATTATTATTATTTAAACTTATTTATACACGGTAACCCATTCAACCAAGGTTGTTTTTCAAGGGGCCGTGTTGCATAAAAACTTCTGGTAAAATTTGAACATTATATAAAATAGAATAAATACTTTAAGTCATCAAGTCAAAAATAATCTTAAAACAAACAAAAACATTAAGTCATTGTACAAAAGCAAGAATAGATTTTAAAGAAGTAAAATAAATTATAAGCCAGGCGAATAAAACGGAACTACAAGCACAAGAATACAGTAAAAATCAATAGAATTAAAAACCAAACAAGAGGATAAGTAAGTTATATTTAAGTAATTACTGTGAAATGAATATGATTTAACTATACACAGAAAACATAAAATTAAAAGTTACATTGTTTTTTTGGTACGTTTTTGTCCTTCATCGGATTGACCGAGTTTCCATAACCTGCATGCTCCCCTTCTACTCATTCTCATTCTCATACTTACTCGTAGTCATCTTCGTCATGTTCATTTTGCTCATCTTGTTGCCTTTCTGTCATTATATTGTTAATAATTTTATTGTGTATTTTGTGTTGTTATGTCATTTGTCTCAGGTATTTCTACCTGTTTGCTTTGCTCTGTATTTTGTGTGGTATTTGTTTTGTTGAGGCCGAATAAATAATAATAATAATTGGTTTACCGCTGTTGAAGTCAGTCGGCCTATTGTCTTCTACGCCCCTCAGGGATCATGTCCTCGCTAAAGCCGTATTTGTACTAAAACATGTACTTAAAATTATAACTCATGAGACGGTCGTTATACACTCTAAAAATTAAAGTGTTGAATCAACATTTTATGAGTTCAGTGAGTGACAACACTTTATAAAGTTAAATTCAACTCAAAGAAAGTGTTGAATTAACACGGAGTCAAGTTAAGTCTAACTTTATCAATGTTAATTCAACACGTTTATAAAGTTAAATTTAACTCAAAGAAAGTGTTGAATTAACACGGAGTCAAGTTAAGTCTACCTTTATCAATGTTAATTCAACACTTTTAAAAGTTAAATGCAACTTTATGAACATTTGTCACTGAGCGAACTCTTTATAATGTTGATTCAACACTTTTTAAGACTGTCAGTTTCATGTAAATCTGTCGGATTATTTTATGATTTTTTCCCCCAAGAATACCAGTAGTGGCTTTAACCTTATTGAGGATTCTACGTTCACGTAATATAAAAATCCCTATCGAAACAGGTTGAACAACTTTGTGTTTTTAAGCATGTTTTGGTAATGCACCATTTTTATGTCTGACTTAGCAGCAAATCAGCCATTTACAATTACAGCATTTAGCAAATTACGGTATGTACAACAATAGAAGCATGATCCGAATATAATAGGTGGAATTAATACCCCAAGTGGAATGTAAACGGCTTTCGTGTACCCTATTAATTTTGCTCTTTAGATGCACTCGAGAGAAAAAAATTACGGATTGTTGAATCGACCTTTTAAGAGTTCGGTCAGTGACAGCTCTTTTTAAAGTTGGACTTAACTTTTAAAAAGTGTTGAATTAACATGTTATTGAGGTTTTTTTTCGGGAAACACTATGTAATAATCTCTTCTTGGAAGAAGTGATGGTTCTGAGAGGAGCCGGTTGGTTTGTTCTCAACGTTTTGACTAGTCTGCTCTAGCCGTCGTCAGGAGACTCCTGATGACGGCTAGAGCAGACTATAGTCGAAACGTTGAGAACAAACCAACCGGTTCTTCTCAGAACCATCACTTATTCCAAGAAGAGATTATTACATGGTGCACCCGAAAGAACTCAGTAACATCTATCTCCACCATGCAAAGCCTCAAATGTTGAATTAACACTATTTTGGAGTTAAATTTAACTTTATAAAGAGCTGTCACTGAGCGAACTCTTTTGATGTTATAAAGTGTTAAGTTTTTAGAGTGTACACGCACACATTTCTGCTTGTACCCAGGCTTGTGGGCTATGGGCCCTATTCACTCCGTGCAGTACGTTGCCCTTCCCTCTAGCGGTGCAAATGAACCCGTCTCTGAATCTAGGGCACATAGTGTGTGCGTAAAACCCCACAGGCTAGTCCGTATCAGGGTATAGTACAATCTTTCCGCGAAAAATATTCTGTTAAAAGTGATAACCGTTAACTCTTGGATGTAAACGGAGTCAATAGCGCACGCTTATCAGCGATGTTAACAGCCTAGCTACAGTTGCTGCTTGCGTAAAGCACACCCACTGATAGATCATGCAAGGAGCATTTAGAAGAGACCCTCGATCATAACTCATGTAGGCATTTGAAGGACCCTCTGTTTATATACTCCGTATATTGTCAGACAGGACTTAATGTTAGTCAAATTTATATATTTTGAAATTTAACATCAGTGTAACATCCAATTAATATAGTTGAGATAAAATGTAAAAGATGATTTCGATTGTTATTAAGTTCTTTCGGGTACACCATGTAATGATCTCTTTTTGGAAAAAGTGATGGCTCTGAGAAGAGCCGGTTGGTTTGTTCTCCTGACGATGACTAGAGCAGACTAGTCGAAACGTTGAGAACAAAAAGAGATCATTACATGGTGTACCCGAAATAACCCAATAACATCTATCTCCACCATGCAAAGCCTCGAATCCTACATGATTTCGATCTGAGAGAAAAACCTGGAAGAACTAGGACGTCAACTTTATTCTTCTGTGGTGTTCACATTGTGCGAGTTGCCCAAAATTTTACATCAGACGATCAGAGCATACTGATCGAAACGTCGAGTTGTAACCTCCAGTTCTTTTCAGAACTAATTACTACTCAATTGAGAATTTCACATGGTGTTACCGCAGATAGTCTTTACTTATCCTCTTCACCATGCAAAGCTAGCTACAAGTTTTACATCAGTCATGGTTTAGTTTTTAACACCTAAGTTTTTACATTGAACCTGAAACAATGTTTTGAAGAAATCTCAGAACAACGGAAGATTTTTTATTACTATAATGATTTTGTTGACAACAGTGCAATATTTCTGTTGTCTGTCACAGTTAGACAGAAGGCGCTCAAGGTGTAAACAAGTGACGTCATGTGCACGTCAGTTGTCGAAGCGTATAATTATTAGTCATTTTGAGATAAACTTTTGCACGAGGTCAAGACTAAATCCATTTGTAAACACAGTATCAAATATGTATTTCAAACGTATACACAAAGATTTACAATTTTCTGTGGCTAACCTTCCCTCAGTTCATACAAGAACAATTATGTTTGATTAAATAGTTACTCAAAAGACTTGTATCGCCCATTGTTGCTGGTGTATTCGTTCCACTATGCTTCTGAGCAACTGCGGTATGTTCACGCATGGCTTCATGATTTGAGGGTCCGTCCGGCGTCAATGCGCTACGGGCGATCCAGACCACACATAGCCGGTGGTCGGAATTCAATGTAACCCAAGCTTGTTTGGTGTGGGTTCGAGTCGGCCGTGGCTTCCATTGCCATGTCAACCAGTTGTCGGTTAGGGTCAGGGTTACGGTACCGTTTAGGGTTAGGGACAGGGTTAAGGTTATTTACCAGTAGTCTATAATACGGCTGACGGTATACGTGCTACGGTATAAGGCGGACACTGTATGGACGTGTTAATGACACATGGAACTGTCAGTCCATCGATCCAGCCTCTCAATCATACAATACTTTGTATGGCAGATGTTACTACGTCAGTCAAGTGTTTGGCAGTGGCGTGAGCGAGTTTTCACTGAGCATTGGTAAGGGTGGACGGAGGAACTATGGCTGTAACTGGTCCATGTTATGTATGGTCTGCCTAACCCGTTAACTGGGTCAGTCTGGCCCCAACCCTTTCCTGGTCAATTCTGACCCGGGATATTTTATAGTGTAAGTAACAGTGCTGCGATCGCTTCTTCTGCGATCGGATTCTCTGTTCATTACCAGAAAGATCACAGGCATCCATGCCTCATGCATCTAACCACAAACAGCACAGGCCGACCTAACCCAACCACAGCGCCCAACATGTCCCAACCAATGTTGATTCACACCACCAAATTCCAAAATCATTGTCCTTCAGTAAACCAAACCCCTTTTTACCAAACCGAACCTAACCCAACTCGGCAAAGCCTGACCTAACCCAACCACAGCACCCAACATAAACCCAATCAATGTTGATCCACACCAACGAGTCGTTTGTCCCAGCTATAAAGCTGCCCGTCATCCCTGTCCAATCTGTCAACCAAGCATGTCACACCCAACTTGACCCAATTACAACCCAGCGCAGAACAGCTCCACCTATCCCAAACCACATCAACCAACAACCAACATCAATGAACCAAGGTTGATCCACACCATGATTCCAAAAGTATTGTCTTTTAGTAAAGGAAATCATTACCACTAAATACCGTGCAGCCGAACTCAAGAAACCAGCTTTTCCACTGAAGAAATTTCTCATTGTTTTTAATTTGATTGTTTCTTTCTTTCTAGGAACATGACTTTTTCTCAGTTCATCGCCGTCTTGAAATATCTACAGTGGAATAAAACTTGTGCCGAGCGCTGTTCGGACCAAGTCAATGGAAGCTTCTAAACCTGACTAGAACATAAACCTTTCTTCGAGCATTCCTTCAAACTTGCTCCGTGGCAAGATTTATTCATGTCTTTCAGTTAAAAACTACTTTTATAGCCATTACTTAGCAGGATGGTATAAATCGTAAGCAAAGATGTCGTAAAATGTTTTTTGAACTTTTGTAACCTTTTGAGCTATGGTAATTTGGCAAATGGCACGCTAGCATTTTGCCACCCTAAGAGACAGATTTTTAGTCTTGCACAATCACAGATATGTTCTCAACGCAACGCGTACGCAAAACGGTGTCGCATGTAACCGTGAACAGGATAGTCGCATTATACTGATACCGATATTCCAATGTAACATACCACCATGAGCCAGAGGGGAAGTTCGCGACCGACAAGCCAAATCATCTCTTCTGACTCGGATAGTCCGCGGCCGGAAAGCCCCCAGGTCCGAACTTCGAGTCCACGTACTAGCACGCACCACAACACGAGGGGAGGGAACCACGTGTACTCTTGGGCGCCGACAGACTCCAATGCGATCCCTAAAAGACAGCTCAATATGTTGCGGACCAGCCCACGTTCACCGCACTCAGCGCAAAAGTTAACAGCACATTCGAGTCTCACCCATACATATCCACTGGGCCGATACTCCGATTTCGAACATTATTCGTCTGGAGATTCCGATGGCCGGAGTGGCTACGAATCGTACGAAGGGACGCCGGACTCCAGCCACGGCCGCCGAAGCTCTCGATATAATTATCCGACGTACGACACCGACTATTCGTCGGGCGGAAACTATAGTTCACCTGGCGATTCTTACCCTTACGTCGGTAACCAGACCGGGAGCAGTTATGCATACGTCGAGTACGACAGACCTGATGCGTATCAGCAATGGAATTCAATACCAAGGAAGCAGTCTGGCACACCGTCACCGCATTACATCACGCAGGGATACGCGTATAGTGATGACGCAGATGAAAGAACGTCAAAAGAAGTAAAGAAAATGGTAAGTTTATCGATTTGCTTTTCTCATAATAATGTGAGCCAGATCACATCTTGGGATGTTTTCTTTGCAGAGCAAGAACGTTGCTGAAACCACCACTGCCGCCATTTTGTCTTGTTCCCTGACTTCCCACTTTTGTTAGTGTAAAAGCCTATTTAATTCCCATAGATAGGAAATTAAACGACGATTGTCTGATCAATACTCGTATAGGCTACTTCAGGATTCATGGTCCGTACTCATCATAGCTGATTGCACCTTGACGAATTGATTTAAATCGATTTAAAATGAGACATCGAACGAACAAATGGCCGACTATTTATTTAAAAAAATTCGTATGAAGGTGCTTTAAGAATATTCAAGTTACAGCCTAGGTGGAACAGTGTTCAGTTTGCGCGCAAGCGCCTCCATTAATCTTCAAGTGGTCACAGGTTTCAGCTCACTGTGTGTGCTCAGTCTAATTCGTGAGAAATTTATTTTTGAAAAAAAAAAACTTTTTGCAAATGTACAAAATAAAAGTTCGCTCGTGGCCGAGCGGTCTAGCTTACCGGATTCAAGTTCTGGTGTTAGCAACAGAATGTGGGTTCGAATCACGGCCGTGACACTTGTGTCCTTGAGCAAGACACTTAATCATAATTGCTTCTCTCCACCCAGGGGTTAAATGGGTACCTGTGAAGGCAGAGTTGGTTTGCTCTATATGCGCTAGAAATGGCAGCAATTGAGCTGTATACTCCCCAGGGAGCTGAGATGGTTTCAGGAATGATTTATGAGCCTTATGAGCCGCCTTGAGCACCACTTAGTTGGTGGAAACGTGCGCTATATAAATCCACACATTATTATTATTATTATTATTATTATTATTATTATTATTATTATTATTATTATTATTATTATTATTATTATTATTATTATTATTATTATTATTATTATTATTATTATTATTATTATTATTATTATTATTATTATTATTATTATTATTATTTTTTACTCTTAAATAAGAGAACTTCAGACTGAATACTTTTTTTTCACGATGATTTACCAAATCCACATCAAGTGAGCTTTCAGATATTAAACAGTTTGATAATTTTGTAATCAGGATATACATGCGCGGCGCGGACACAGAGTGTCTCAGACAAAAACAAGAGGGAGGGGTGGGTAAGGGGTAGGCACACACAATACATGCCCCACCCGCTTTGCCCTCTGTACCGCCCCTTAAATAAGTTGGTGATGTCCTTAATGGAACAGTATTGTCACGATCAGAGCAGACCTTTAACAGGTGTCCTAGTTTGAACACAGTGACTGAAAATTACTGACTCATTTATGCAGCAGCAACGGTAGAGTATGACCTTATCATGTGGGATATTATTTTCAGTCATTGAGTTTATCAAAAACTATAGCACTCCGATACCACGTCCTATTGATCGTGACAATATTGTCCCTTTAAATCGAATCGGTAAAGAAATTTCGATCAGCATGACTTTTTGTGTAAAACTGATCGACACTATGCTGCACGATATCGATATATATATATATATATATATATATATATATATATATATATATATATATATATATATATATACTTGTCTGATGATCGCATAACGCGTGAAACTCGGAGTTACAACTACCAGCGTTTCACTAGTTTTACTACAAGTATATATATATATATATATATATATATATATATATATATATATATATATATATATATATATATATATATATATATACATATATATACATAACAGCAAAAGAAACGTCACCCCCTAAATTTTGTTAAGTAATTAAACATAATAAATATACAATGTTGTGGGATGGTTGGCTGCCAGGTCAACCAAATTTGCCACATTGTGTTCGTGTTACACTCCATACTCATAATATTCTTCATTAAACAAATTACGTTAATTATAAAATGAAAATAATATATATTTTTAGGGGTGACGTTTCTTTTGCTGTTATGTATATATATATATATATATATATATATATATATACTTGTAGTAAAACTAGTGGAACGCTGGTAGTTGTAACTCCGAGTTTCACGCGTTATGCGATCATCAGACAACTGATAGTCACCAAGTGATTACTCCTATATATATAGGCCTACACGCACACGTACAGGTTACTCGCTCAATGATGCGTGGTAATTACCTATATTTTCGATATATATCTCGAAAACAAGAACAGTACACACCAGTGTGAGAAAACGTATCGCAAAATGAACTTTTGCTCCTGAGCCATCTGCCAAAAGTTATCACTTGTCACACTTTGGAAAAACATATAATAAATAACGAAGAGTGACCGAGGCACATGACTTGTCCAGGTTTTTATTAAATGGTATCATTGTTTCATGTAACTCAGAACAAAGCCAGCGCCACATCAATCATTATATAAATTACATTGCTTATGACAAGGGACGCATTATGTGTACATAATGCACCCCCAAACTTTGTTTTTGCACGGCTCTCATATTTGAAGGATTTAGTATCGGTTCTGTCACTTCTAAGTAAATATTTAAATTGTCTTGTAACGTCTCTGTCAGATATGGGCCAAAACAAACCACTTATTCATGTCAATACCGATCTACATGTTAGCTATAGCGGAAGTGAAATCAAATGCTTTGTTCTACTGAACAGTGGCGGGCAAGCGTAGTTTAGTGTTATATATAAATACACACACTTTTGCCTGCTATGAAATCTAAAGTACCAACAGAGGGCGCTACACATGTTACAACAAATGTTCTGTATACCAAAATGCTCTGTAGACAACAAAATTCTGTATACCAAAAGAAGCCATCCGGACGAAACTTATACCAAACGCCTTTGGACATCACATTTTAGTGTCCCCGTTTTCATGAGGGAAATTCTTCTATAGTCGATCCGCTCCGTGCATGTTAAGGGCTCCACTTAGCATATCGCTGGTTAGCGTGCAATATAATCTCCATTTTCACTCAAGTGTTAATGGTTTTTGTATATTCTCCGTGACCTTATAGACTAGTGGGTGCATTTACACCGCTACAATAACCCTTAAAATACTTGATCGTTCTATTTTTTTTTCACTTTTGTTATATAAGTCTAGTTAAGCTTCAGTTCGTCTTCATATCTGAAAGGGAACCGGCTTCGATAGCAAATTTGCTCCTCGGCTGCCTAACCATTGTATTATCTATATAAATGAAATAGTATGTACTGGTATGTTACTATTGTTGCATTGTGTTGAAACATGGAGGAAGGAAAAAATAAGTCGTTCATTCATTCAGATACCCGATAGGCTTACAACCATGGATAACATTCGTTTATCCATGGTTTGAATGCTATTGAAAATAACTGCACATAGGCCTGATTGTGGTCTACATAATGACTCCATGATGTATTGGATCCCTCGAGCTGTGTTACCTGTTCACATTTGAGTAATGTAAACTATAATATAACTGGTGGAAGGGATAGGTTTCAATTTTTTCCAGTGCTTTTGTCCCATATTGTAGACCCTGTTAAAGGGACAGTATCGTCACGATTAGAGTAGACTTTCAACAGGGCATGGGATCGGTGTCCATGGTTAAAGATGAACACAGTGACTGAAACTTACTGGCTCATTTATGCAGCAGCAACGGTAATATGACCTTACCATGTGGGGTATTATTTTCAGTCACTGAGTTTATCTGAAACTAGCATTCTGATTCCATGCCCTGTTGATCGTGACGATATTGTTCTTTTAAGGCCAAATGTACGTCACACGGTTTATTTTGTGGATGTTTATTATGATGTGAATCTTGTCCCATGGTGTTACCGTCTACTGACTTAATTCGCCTGTTGGCTTAGATCATTGAGTAGATGTGGCAACAGTATTGATGTTTATAGAATTATAACAAACGACGATTTGAAGTCTCCTTTGGCCTACATATAACCAGACGAAACATTATAGGACAGGATGTAATTCAGTTACTGATCGTTAATCCCTTTGTGTGGCGATATATGAGTCCTGTTGCTTTATGAGATGAACTACAGACTTCGCTCTCAGCGGTATTTTTGTTTGCGTTCTTTGGTTGTTGGCAGTTGCCAAGAAATCAACCTGATTCTGGGTGTTTGTAATCATTTCGTGAGCGGGTGGTCTCTCGTGGGACGCCGCTTGTTATTCTGCAGTGTATATCTTTGTTCAGTGTATTATTTGTTCTTCCCTTCAAAGGTAGCGCATGGACCTTGGGGAAAGCAATCTCTATCAGTTGTTGTTGTTGGTGTTGTTGGTGTTGTGTTGGTGGTGTTGGTGGTGGTGGTGGTGTTGTTGTTGGTGTTGTTGGTGTTGTTGGTGTTGTTGGTGGTGGTGTTGGTGTTGGTGTTGGTGTTGGTTGTTGTTGTTGGTGTTGGTGGTGGTGGTGGTGGTGGTGGTGGTGTTGGTGTTGGTTGTTGGTGTTGTTGTTCATGTTGGTGGTGGTGGCGGTGGTGGTGTTGGTGTTGTTGGTGTTGGTGTTGTTTGTGTTGGTGTTGGTGGTGTTGTTGTTGGTGTTGTTGGTGTTGTTGTTGGTGTTGTTGTTGGTGGTGTTGTTGGTGGTGGTGTTGTTGGTGTTGGTGTTGTTGTTGGTGTTGTTGGTGTTGGTGTTGTTGGTGTTGGTTGGTGGTGGCAGTGGTGGTGTTGATGTTGGTGTGGTTGGTGGTGGTATTGGTGTGGTGTTGTTTGTGTTGTTGTTGTTGGTGTTGTTGTTGGTGGTGGTGTTGTTGGTGTTGGTGTTGTTAGTGCTGTTGGTGTTGTTGTTGGTGGTGTTGGTGTTGGTGGTGTTGGTGGTGGTGGTGGCGGTGGTGGTGTTGGTGTTGTTGGTGTTGTGTTGGTGGTGTTGGTGGTGGTGGTGTTGTTGTTGGTGTTGTTGGTGTTGGTGTTGTTGGTGTTGGTGTTGGTGGTGGTGTTGTTGGTGGTGTTGGTGTTGTTGTTCGTGTTGGTGGCGGTGGCGGTGGTGGTGTTGGTGTTGTTGGTAGTGGTGTTGTTGGTGTTGGTGTTGGTGGTGTTGTTGGTGTTGTTGGTGGTGGTGTTGGTGGTGGTGTTGGTGGTGTTGTTGTTGTTGTTGGTGTTGTTGGTGTTGGTTGGTGGTGGCAGTGGTGGTGTTGATGTTGGTGTTGGTGTTGTTGGTGGTGGTGGTGTTGTTGGTGTTGGTGTTGTTAGTGCTGTTGGTGTTGTTGTTGGTGGTGTTGGTGTTGGTGGTGGTGGCGGTGGTGGTGTTGTTGGTGTTGTTGTGTTGGTGTGTGTGGTGTTGGTGGTGGTGGCGGTGTTGGTGTGGTGTTGTTGGTGTTGTTGTTAGTGTTGTTGTGGTGTTGGTGTTGTTGGTGTTGGTGTTGGTGATGTTGGGACAATGTAAAAAACAAAGGGGGTACTCAATAAAAACGTTTTCTGTAAACAAAAAAGCGTGTTATGGAAGTTAAAACAACTCTGCCGGCATGTTGGCCCCTCAAATCAAATAGAACCAGTTTGAGAAAATACCTCACAGTGTGGTGAATGTAAGCTCTCATATAATGACATTACACAAATGTCAAACTGTCGAGCTATAAACCCGACTAGCCTAAATTCATGTGTTGTGATATATTCAGAACCACGTACCATGTTTCAACTGAACTAATGTTGAACTCCGTTATTAATCTAGTGCTTGTTTTTCCGTGACCGAATTAAAAGCTTAAAATTTGACATTATTTACGTCTGGCCCGAGCTACCGTCAGTTCTTAGTCCATTTTTTTTTCTTCTCAGAAATACGACCTGGCTCCGAGCCTCGCGGATTGAAAAGGTTTCCTCGCGGTGGGGGTAGTGTTCCTTCTAAAGCATGGCGGATACTGTTGCATGTATTAAACGATGTTTTTCAAGATAATGCGTCGACAGGTCTGACCTGGAAGCCAGACTGGAACCAGGGATCTTTTCTTAAACTGACGGCTAAGCTGGCGATAGTTGAGCACCCCGTAGGCCTACCGTTTGTTGCCGAGATATTTGAATAAACAAATCAAATAATGGAAAGTAGGCCTACCCCGTTTTGTTTGGTTACCACACGTCCCGAAGTCCTTAGTCGGGTGAATATTTGGGTGTAAAATAACCTAGATATGTTGTAGTTTTCCGTTGTATCTGCACGTAGCCTACGTAGTAACCCAACATTCAATCAATTATTTTTCTTTTAAATAATTTAGTTCAGATTGAAACTTTTCTTTCTACACGGAAACATAAATGTATGCCCACCGAAGCCAGCAAGTCGTCCGGTAAACCAGCAAAATACACCGAAAAGGCGTGTGAGGCTAGCTTTTTAATTTCAGTGATGTTAAAGAAAGGTCTTAATATCATGTGCCATTTTCTGCTCAAGTAAAGACGAAGCCTGTTGATTATGGAATTCCATATCTGCCATTCTAAACGTCGCCCGTCGCCCTTCTAAACGTCGCGCGTCGACCGTCGACCGTCGCCCATCGCCCGTCGACCGTCGCCCGTCGCCCTTCTAAACGTCGCGCGTCGCCCGTCGCCCGTCGCCCGTCGCCCGTCGCCCGTTGACCGTCGACCGTCGCGCGTCGACCGTCGCGCGTCGCCTTCAATGTGATTGATCAATTGACCCTCGCTGTATTTTTTGTAATGAAATAGAAGCATCAAATAAAATCTGGAAAAAAAACAAGTCTTCCTTCCAAGTTCCTATGTGAATTTTTCCAATATTCTTATATAGCAAAATGGAACAGAGATATGTTTGTTTATGAAATTGTGATTTTTGATGTGATTTTGTCTATTGTTAGTGAAACTTATTATCTATTTAGTATTGTGGGCCTATAAATGGGTAATAAACTGGTCCAACCACTCTCAAAGATATAACAATAGTACTTTCCCTGTGACACTGAACTGAACATGAACAGAAATCATTTGACACTAATACATTTAAAAGTAACCCAATTAAGTGTCCGTAAAAAATGATACTAAATCTCGGGCTTCTGACAGCTGATAAAATGAAACTGGGCTTTGACGCTAGGTCACAAAACACGAGACTGGTCACGGGGGCGTGTTATTAGTCTTATTATATGAAATCTCCAGGTTATTTCGGGGTTAACGACAAGAAAATACATACACCCAGGCAACTAATCTCCGGGTTAACAAGCAGCTTGGAGTGAAAGAACAGTATTACTCATTACATATTTTCCTGACTGTATAAATATCTTACGCTCGTCTGATATGCCTATTATTGGTTCAAAGCTACAATCCCTTGGTATTGCAATATTGTTACTTCACGTTTACTTCACGTTTCTGATGTTGTCAATATTAAATATAATTATATCATATTATCTGAATGATTATGTTTAGATGATTTGGGGGTGAGAAGTGAACTGAATGTGTATTTTGTTGGGTTTATTTCTTTGAGAGTGGTTGGACCAGTTTATTACCCATTTATAGGCATACAATACTAAATAGATAATAAGTTTTACTAACAGTTATATTCCTAGAGACAAAATCACATCAAACATATCTCTGTTCTATTTTGCTATAATAAATATTGGAAAAATTCACATAGGAACTTGAAAGGAAGACTTGTTTTTTTGCAAATTTTATTTGATGCTTCTATTTCATTACAAAAAATACAGCGAAGGTCAATTGATCAATCACATTGAAGGCGACGCGCGACGGTCGACGGGCGACGTTTAGAAGGGCGACGGTCGACGGGCGACGGGCGACGGGCGACGGGCGACGGGCGACGGGCGACGGGCAACTGTCGACGTTTAGAAGGGCGACGCGCGACGTTTAGAAGGGCGACGGGCGACGTTTAGAATGGCAGGTATGGAATTCCATAGTTGATACACATCGTGTCGATGTTCAAAAGTTAAGGACGTCCACGAAATGGCGCATCTGTCATGGCATTCCTACTAACTCACGCCCTCTATTGACTTTTCACGTCTATTCGTATGATTGACAAACCCCTGAATTCTATTGGTAATGACTTGTGCTATTTACTCATAAATATAACTATATTGTATTATTAAATTAACAAATTGTCTCGTGACGTTCAAAAGTTAACGATGTCTGTACGGTGCTGTCGCCCTTCCTCTACTCACGCCCTCTACTGACGTCTCACGCTTTAATACACATGATAGGTCAATAATTATTGAACGGTATCATTAGTCTGTTGGTAATGACTTCTGCTAAATTAATCTCCCCTATAGAAATAATCATGTCTGAAGTGCTGACATTTTAAAGAAAAGTTTTAATTATTTCCAGTTCGAATCTTGGAAAGTACTCTTTCGTAAATTTTATATGAGAATTTATTTTATCGTAATGCCTTTGTTCGTGAAAGACATAACGTAATGAGTTGAAATGTTCACATGTTGATGATCAGTGGCCGCGCCATCACGGTGGGACACTTTCCGCCAGTTAATTTTTTTGCCCCCCCCCCCCCCCCAGTTTTTCTCCAACCCCGAAACATTGCCCCTGAGCTAAGACCATTAAGCAAAAATATAAATGATATACGAGCGCTTTGCATCTTGGCCTAGTCATTATTATTAACTATGGACTTGATCCCAAATACCAGAATTCCACTGGTGTAAAGTTCATGTCTTTCACTGTCAATCAATAGTTCCCCCCTAAAATTTAAGCTTACCCCCACTTCCCCCATCCCCACATCTTTTTGGAGGTGGCGCCGCAACTGATGTTTGTTGTTTAATGTAAATCCTGATTCAAAGAGAGTATAAATAAGCGCACTCGTAGAAGCAGTTGATTAATGTATATCTTGATTGCATCTGATGAAGTAGCTGTAGCTACGAAAGCTTATGCCTATTTTTAAGTTTAGTTAGTTTTAAAAAGTGCTACCATATATATATATATATATATATATTTATATATATATATATACATATATATACATATATATATATATATACATATATATATATATACATATATATATATATATATATATATATATATATATATACTTAAATGTAGCGGTCTATCTTGAAGTAGAGTGCTCAATGCCACATAGACAGAGCGTAATATACTTGTAGTAAAACTAGTGGAACGCTGGTAGTTGTAACTCCGAGTTTCACGCGTTATGCGATCATCAGACAACTCTGATATATATATCTTATTCTACCTGACTAACACGGCTGCATACAGATCTATATCTTGATTCAAAGAGAGTAAGCATTCTCACAGAAGCAGTTTTGCCAACATTGCCAATGTTGTACCTTCCCTTCAATGTATATCTTGATTCAAAGAGAGTAAGCATACTCACAGAAGCAGTTTTGCCAACATTGCCAATGTTGTACCTTCCCTTTAATGTATATCTTGATTCAACGAGAGTAACAATACTCATAGAAAAAGCAGTTTTGCCAACATTGCCAATGTTGTACCTTCCCTTTTTGTATATCTTGATTCAAAGAGAGTAACAATACTCGTAGAAAAAGCAGTTTAGTCAAGATCAAAAATAATGTACTTTCCTTTAGACAACCGTTGAAAACAAAATAATTGAGAATTCTCCAGTGTACACTTCATACACAAGTCAAAGAGACCCGCTTACAGAAGTGTAGCTATTCACAGCTCCCCCGACGAAACTTAATTCTTAGCTTTGGTAACGTGTAGACGCCGTAACTATAGAAACAGTGTAGAGTCATGAATCAGATTACAAACACAGAGGGCGGTTTTTTTGTCACTGTACAGTAGGAACAGGTCCATAGTTGTTTTCCATCTGTGTTAACAAAATAATATTATCTAAGTTCAACCAAAAGTAACTGCAAGGGGATTACGGAGATATAGATTGCATGGTCTGCAACGGGTTCGGTGACATTAAAAGGAATGTATACAATTCTGGTTATTTGCAGTGTTACCCAAGTCATTCTGAGTCAAGTCAGTTGTAACAAGTCAAGTCAAGTGGCCCACAAATAATTGTTTTTCTTTAGTGAAAGTTTATTTTAACAAGTCGTATTCTCAAAGAAAAGTCACCTATAATTGCTCTTTGCTGTTAAAATGCTGTTAAATGCTGTTAAAGGTGATTGCCCATTCCGTCACTATCAAAGGCTCAAGTATAAATTATTTGAAAGTACACTGAAGACGTAATCAAAAATGCATCATTATCCCCTCTCTGTAATCATGATAATTTCATTTTTATTTCATTTACTGAAATGACCAATAGAATAATAAGATTCATACATTTTGATGGCAGTTCTTTCGTACACTTTTTAAACATCAGAAGCATATCGACAAGTCAAGGACGCAAGTCAGATTCACGTCAATTCACTCAATCACCGAAGTCAACAACTTGTGGTAATTTTACTGATTACAAAATCACCAAATAAATTATTACCTGGAGGGAAGTTGGTAAAGGTACCAATCACCCTGAAATGAAAAATTGATTCTGTCTGAGGGTGCTCTTATTTCAGAAAAAATACGAACAAAAAGCACCTTATTTTAAAACTAAACAAAACATTGCCAAATTGCAAGTTTTTGCTGAATAGGCCTATGTGTTTTCGATAAAAAATTGCGGATAAAATACTGAGCTTCAGAGCACATTTCTGATGATAACTCCAAACACTAAATATAATATAGATCCTAGACATACCAATAGTGACTAGACTCTGATGAGTGACCGTATTAAATTCTATGTATTTATTAGATAATATCTCCAGCAAAATATATGAACATACAATGTACATACATTCAAATATAAATTAAAGATGTCAGCCG
The DNA here is from genome assembly GCA_029582265.1 of Zoroaster sp. YZ-2022. NCBI lineage: Eukaryota > Metazoa > Echinodermata > Asteroidea > Forcipulatida > Zoroasteridae > Zoroaster > Zoroaster sp. YZ-2022. Next base: position 62,391,976 of record CM055816.1, read on the forward strand.
TGTTTTTCGCTATTTTAATGGCAATTTCCGGAAATTTTCTTTATATTGAAACATTGCCTTATTTACTTGAAGAAGGGAAAACAAATGCTTTAAAATTACACATTTCTCAAAAAAAAAGTGAGGAGATTCACTGAGTTCACTCAAGTCCCATTAATTTTTGCCATAGTTTTGTACAAATCATAATGGTGTCTTGCAGATGATCGGATGTTTCGTGTCACAAAAAGTGCAGTGCCACTAACGTCAACAGAGGGCGCACTTTAACATTGCCGTAAAATGAAAGAAAGGCAGAAAAAACAAAACATTCGTGAAAAGATCAATTTCTGTGTACGTACCGTACCGTGTACGCTGTGATTCCGCCGCAGGCTAGGCGAGTACGGGTCACGTAAGGGGTCGTGCTATGGGACAGCGTCGTGTATCCAGGCAGATCTTGACACCAACATCGGCATATTATTTGGGTTGGAACTTTTCTCCAAAAGGACCAGGATTATTGCTCATCGAAGTACATATCTCTGGAGGGTACGGGCACATGGACTATAATATTTATGCAGTCGATTCATACGTGAGTTTTTCAAGAAAACCATGAGAAGAAAAGTGGGTTACTGTAGTGTTAGTGAAAGTGAAGTCAGTGGGGGTCGCCATTTTGAATATTATTTTAGGGGTGTAACAATACTGTTTGTGTGCTTTGCCGTGGTGAATTATTGTCATGCTTGAACCAATCTGCAGATAGAGTGCTTCTTCAATGAATACATGTACGTAACCTTCCATTTATCACATTGTCTGTTACTGTGTTAGTTGTAAAAAATAATGTAGACATGTTGTACTTGTAGGCCTAACGTTTATTTTAGTTGTACAATACAACTGACGTTAACGTTAACGTTTTATGTAATTTGTTACAAAGTAAAACCATGGAGGAAGCCTTCCTCCATGGTAAAACTAAAAGGAATATAATATGTTGTTTTGTTATTGAGTTTGGAAAGAATGTAAGGTTAGAATAGATTCGCCACTTTTCTATCCAAATCAGGATAAATATCATAAAATTCATAGATCTATCTAGCCCCATAAATGTGGCACGGACACGCCCCCCCCCCCCCCTTGGCCTATCGTGCCACATTTATGGGGCAAAGATCTATCAAGCTTGGGCGATAACATGCATGATAATATTGAATATCGCGATACCTTTTGTGATTCAATTATGATATCGAGAACCTTTTTAAGTTATCGAGATATCGGCAAACATGGCAAATCGCGATTAAAAAAATATGATTAAATAAAATCACCATTGTGAATCAAGGAAGAAATTCCACGGAAATAAAATTAGGACGGTCTTTTCAGCTTTTGGAAGTGAGAAACAAAAGCCAACTACTTCATAACTAGTACATACACTAGGCAGATTCACGCAAACCGCCGATGGTGGCGCTATTTTTCATATCCTTTTTTTCTGTCGAAGTTGTGACCCGCCGAACTTTCATGGTAAAATTCTAATATAAAGGGTAGTCTACGGATGTAGTCACTTCTAGTGTCGATAAATGGATACTACACATCGTGGTTATCTTAATTGATCAGTCCATGCCAACTGTAACGTTGGCACAAAAACAGTGCAACTTGCGCAAAATAGACTTTGTTAGTACTACAAGGATACATTGCAGGCAAATTCGGTCACAACTTTTCAAATGAAACTGGATCTTAAAAATTACCAAATATTTAAATCAACAACAATTCGTAACTTTGCATAGGGTTAACCTATCATGACCATTGACCCCTCATTTTCTTTATAATTTTTTGTTCTATCCAGTGATATGACATTTAAAAGCATTGAAGCAACTTCAAATTTTCATGAAACTGCCTACATACACAATATAGTGACTATGCAAATGAATTTACGATTTATTGTGATGCTTGTAAGGGGTACATACCTGCGGTTATAGGCTCTAAAAGCATATTCATACATGAATGAAAAAAATACTCGCGATACTATTGAAAATCACGACATGTACATGTATGCTTGCTGATATATCGTGGATGAAATAAATCGATATCACCCCAGCTTATCACAGATCTTCCTTTAAAAGATGATAGAGGATTGGAAACGATAATTTGGGAGATTTTGAGCAATGGGAAAGAATGTCGTATCCGACCGCCACTTTTTAAGGGTTTTTTGGAATTTTTTTTACAACCACTAACCAGTTAAAAAATTATTCCATCGATTTTTGGGGGTACAGAAAGCGAAAACTATCTTTAAAATCCACTTTTATGATGGTTTTTGGACTTGATTTCCCTTCTAAAAAAATCCTTCCCTTCAGAAAATAGAAGGATCCTATTATAGTTGCCACTGCGCATGTACGATGACCGTGTTGGTCACTTATGGGGGAGTTGACAAGATCAGACTGACATGACTGAGGAAGTCATTGTATACCAAAAATGCCGGATTTTTTCATGAAATAAATATCCTGGAATAATTTGAAGTATATGTCCATCATCATCCATATGTTCTCCACCTTACTAGGTAGGTAAGATTACATTATTCGTTATATTTAATGAGAAAAAGTGGCGGTCGGATACGACATTCTACCCGAGCAATGAGTGTACATGTATGCACATCCAGTGTGATGATAGCTATTTTGTTGTCTGCTAAAAACATGCTTTAAAATGTTACACATTGTGCACAAGTGGCGCTTGGGTTTCGACATTCTTTCCGAAAAATAATGTTATTGTTTTGTAATTGACTTTTAATTCTAACATCTAACATTAATTCTAAGAATTAATGTTAGGACAGATCAATTTCTTTATAGACAAACTGTGCACTAAAGGCCTATCCCCCATGACATCCATGATAACATTTAAAAAATATCAGTTAATGTTACTGCTAATAATTTTTATATAGAGAATTAACTGTTGCAAACTGCTTACCAACCTAAAGGACATGTAGTATAAATGCAAAATAAATGTTATTGGCCTTAAGTTTCAAACCTACACGTAAGGCCAATAATTTTTAATAGTGAGTAATATATATCTAAAGATCTAATGAAATAAATGGCCGAGAGAAACAGCTAGTTGATGTGTTAATTATTGGTAAATATTATTATTTTGCTAACAGTAACAGTCCAAGAACACTATGTCAGCCATTTTGTTCTGTGCTTAAATCATTCATAAAACTCGCCAAATCATTTTAGATGGTGAAAAAGTGAAGATTGATTGTAGCTCTGTGGGGGCTTTCAAATTGTATTCTGGATCGAGATCCAAGATAACAGCACATGTGATTTCAAAACAGTTGACCTAGATTCCATAACTAGTCCATGCCCACCACCCTCCAGGGATATTCATCGACCCCTGACCTCTTCAGACATCAATCTTAAAGAAAGTCATTGAGCTACGGCATGTCGACACATCTATGATTCTAGCAGTCTACCAGCCAATGCTGAAACGATGAGTTTGAATTGTTTTAATACAGCAACGGTTCAAGATTAAAGGCCACATTATGCAGAAGATTTAACTGCCAAATGCAGAGATTTAACAAGCCAATGAAGGATTCTCGGACTTATCTGTGACACTGTTGATTACTATTCACCAAGATGTCGACCACTGCTTCCCCTTCCCCTTCATCAGCCCAGAAGGGCAAAGGGGGTTCATCGCACTCTTGGGAGGAGTGGACGGTAAGTAACTGCTGTTACCAACAGGATTTATTGTTTTGTTTGATTTCTCATTCAAAAGTTCATTAACCCTGACCATGCTAAATGCAACAGAATGCAACAGTACTTTGTAAAATTCCGATGGACGTTGTTGCATTCAGCAGCCAGTACTGATGACGCAATCTGTTGTATCGTGTTGCATTCAGCACTGGACAGTGTTTGTATAACAAATAGTCTGTGTTGTGTCTTCAGCATTACCCTGCTCAATGCAACAAGATCCTCTTGTTGTATGTTGTTGCAGACAGTACTGTGCTTGAAAAAAAAAACAGTCCAATTTACTGAACAAGATTCACATATGGATTTTGTTGCACCTAGCAGGCCTCAATCATTGACCACCGTTGTATGTTGTTGCATTCAGCAGGGTGATAAGAAAGTTACCCTAGCATGGTTAGGGTTAAGCCTACCCCCCCCCCCCCTTCCCCCTGACGGTTTTGGCTAAGAACCTTCCTGAATCCACCAAAATCCAACACCATGCAGTAACACTACCACCCAACTGTTGGACTTCAAGATGGAATTGGGACACCTGGCCCCATGGGATGTACATGTATATGACTGGGCCATACAGTACCCAGTCCATCAAAATACAACACAACCAGCCGTTGGAGTTTGATGGGTTTGGGGTTGTTAGGGTTTAAAGGGACGATATCGTCACGATCAGAGCAGACTTTCAACAGGGCATGGAATCAGTGTCCTACATGTAGTTTAAGATGAACACAGTGACTGAAAATTACTGGCTCATTTATGCAGCAGCAATGGTAATATGACCATATCATGCGGGGTATTATTTTCAGTCACTGAGTTTAAAATCTAAAACTAGCACTCCATGCCCTGTTGATCATGACGATATTAACTCTAGCCACAAAATGGTATGCAGCAAAAGTAAAAATCCTGATCGATCTTGTTGAAGTGAGCTGAGAACAACTTTAGATGATTTTTGCTGATAGATCTTGTTGCACTCAGCAGGCTTCATACCTGGACATAATGGATGTTGTTGTAATTGAGCAGGGGGAAAGAATTTGTGGCATAGCAAGTATTGTCATACATGTATTTTTGGAGTAAATTTACCGACACAAAACTCAAATGAACCCAAAATTATGTCAATCAGAAATACACATGTACCAACAAGTTTGTGAATTTGCCGACAGACACTATTTTAGGTAAAACTTGTAGCTTTGCATGGTGAGGATAAGTAAGACTAATTGCGGTGACACCATGTGAAAATCTCAATTGAGTAGTAATTAGTTCTGAAAAGAACTGGAGGTACAACTCGACGTTTCGATCAGTGTGCTCTGATCGTCCTCAGGAGAATGCCGGACTCTGGGAAAAGCTACGATAAGTAGGCTACTGGAGGATTACGCGATGACAGGATGACAGGATGCTGGAGGATTAGTTCGTTGAGGCGTGCAGGCGGGAACTGTTGAGACTAGGATCCTAGGAGTTAGGGGAAGGAGTGTGTGCTCACTGAACCGAATCAGTTGTTGACAAGCACGGGGGGACGGAGGGTGGTTAACTTAGGATATAGGAGATCCCTCAGTCTGGGGCGGGTTGTGGACTTTGGATATAGAAGATCCTTCAGTCCGTAGTAGTGGTCGCCAAATATCGCTGATGTAGAAGCCGATGTCCTGTGGCACAGTGTCGTGTTTGACGATCTCGATGGCCTCTCTGGTGCGTCTGGGGTGCCATGTGTCGATGGGTGTGATGAGTTGGGCTGCCTGCCAGTTGATTTAGTGGTCCTTGATGTGTGAGTGCTTGACGATGGCTGACTTCTCAAAATCTCCTCTGCGGTCGTGCGCTCGGTGTTCTTTCAGTCTAATGGGGAGATTCCGCCCTGTTTCGCCGATGTAGACCTTACCACACTCACAGGGGATCCGGTAGACTCCCGCTCTGTTGCTGGGATCCGGTTTATCCTTGTGAGTGTGTAGAAGTCCTTGGAGTTTGCTGGGTGCTGAGTGGTACACTTGGATGCCTGCTTGTCGGAGGATGCGTTGGAGTTTATGTGATGTCGAACCTAGATAGGGGAGACAAGTAGAAAGGGTTAGATTACTTACCTTGCGTTCGGGTTTGAAACCGGCTTCGCTGTGCTGATCTTGCTGGGATTGTAACCGTTGCGCTGGAGGGTAGTCCTGATGTGCTGTAGTTCCTTGGGTAGACTGTCCTTGTCACATAGGTTGTACATGTAGGTGCGTTGTACGAGGGTACGGTTGACGGATGACTTGATGCTAGGGTGATGGAAGGAGCGCTCGTCAACGAGCAACATCCAAGCATCAAGTTCACCATGGAAGCAGAGGAAGATGGCAAGATCTCGTTCCTCGATGTTGGCATTTCCAGGAACCCAGACGGCTCCCTACACCACAACGTTTACAGAAAGCCCACCCACACAGACCGCTACCTTAACCAGCACTCCTTCCATCACCCTATCATCAAGGCATCGGTCAACCGTACCCTCGTACAACGCGCCTACAACCTATGTGACATGGACAGTCTACCCAAGGAACTACGGCACATCAGGACTACCCTCCAGCGCAACGGTTACAATCCCAGCAAGATCAGCACAGCGAAGCCGGTTTCAAACCCCGAACGCAAGGTAAGTAATCTAACCCTTTCTACTTGTCTCCCCTATCTAGGTTCGACATCACATAAACTCCAACGCATCCTCCGACAAGCAGGCATCCAAGTGTACCACTCAGCCCCCAGCAAACTCCAAGGACTTCTACACACTCACAAGGATAAACCGGATCCCAGCAACAGAGCGGGAGTCTACCGGATCCCCTGTGAGTATGGTAAGGTCTAAACAGGGCGGAATCTCCCCATTAGACTGAAAGAACACCGAGCGCACGACCGCAGAGGAGATTTTGAGAAGTCAGCCATCGCCAAGCACTCACACATCAAGGACCACCAAATCAACTGGCAGGCAGCCCAACTCATCACACCCATCGACGCATGGCACCCCAGACGCATCAGAGAGGCCATCGAGATCGTCAAACACGAGACTGTGCCACAGTACATCGGCTTCTACATCAGCGATATTGGCGACCACTACTACGGACTGAAGGATCTTCTAAATATCCAAAGTCCACAACCCACCCCAGACTGAGGGATCTCCTAATTAACCACCCTCCTTCCCCCCTGTGCTTGTCAACAACTGATTCGGTTCAGTGAGCACACACTCCTTCCCCCAACTCCTAGGATCCTAGTCTCAACAGTTCCCGCCTGCATGCCTCAATGAACTAATCCTCCAGCATCCTGTCATTGCGTAATCCTCCAGCAGCCTACTTAAGCAGCAGCTTTTCCCAGAGTCCGGCATTCTCCTGAGGATGACCAGAGCACACTGATCGAAACGTCGAGTTGTACCTCCAGTTCTTTTCAGAACTAATTACTACTCAATTGAGATTTTCACATGGTGTCACCGCAATTAGTCTTGCATGTACTTAGACACTATTTTGTCAAAATATGAAGGGGCAGCCTTCCCCCTGCCCCTACCCCCTTCCCCTTCCCCCTTCCCCTTCCCCCTTCCTTCCCCCTTCTCCCTTCCCCCTTCTCCTTCTCCCCATCTATAAGTTTAAATGAGTGATATTAACAAATTACATGTAGTTACCTAATGCATAATATTTCTCTACTAAATCGGTAGAGAAATTTACATGTACATTGTATTTATAAAGAAATGAATTACTGTTAACACATTTGTTTCTAGAACTTTCCACTTGTGAGTTACACCTCACAGGAAATACTTAAAAAGTCAACAACTTCCTGGCTTGGGGTCCCAGTTAAAATCTGGCAGGTTAAATGATTTGGTGTGTACATGTAGGTACAATGTACTGTCAGTGTAGTGCAAGTATACGCGTGTACACGTATGTGTGGACAGCCTCTATTTAGATGTAGTTGAGTTTAAAGATGGATCAGTCGTGTTTTTGTTCATTTTACCGGCAATTTTTGTTGTAATTGTTTTGTTTGCGAAGTTTCATTCAGAAGGAAAATAATTACTTTGTAAATTATGGGATATTTCAGAAAATAATTGTCAAGAGCTTACACTTGAAACAGTACATGTACATGTATGTACTAAATAAATTTATAACGTAAGTTCTGGACCCACCATACATTGTAAATTCATTTTGGGACACACGTGGAGTGCCATGGTCGAGCGGTTTAGTGCATCGGATTTGTGTTCTGATGGCCGAGTCATCAGAATGTGGGTTCGAATCCCAACCGCTACCATGGTGCTTGTGTCCTTGAGCAAGACACTTTACCATAATTGCTTCTCTCCATCCAGGGGTAAATGGGTACCTGTGAGGGCAGAGTTGGTTGTTGTGTTTGATTAGCCCTATATGCGCTGTAATGGCAGCAATTGAGCTGTATACTCCCCAGGGAACTGAGATGGTTTCAGGAATGATTTGTGAGCCTGATGAGCAGGGGTAATAATATAACGCGCCTTGAGCACCAGTTTGGTGGATACGTGCGCTATATAAGTCCACATTATTATTATTATTATTTAACCCTCCTATAGGTTTAACAATCAAAGACACTCAAAATTTGTATGTAACTCCCAACCCATTGACTTTGTGCAGTGCACTCAAATAAATGCAACTTGGACATGTGGCTGTGGTAGGAGGTCAAACCAAAACCACTCAACTGTATGAGTCTGCTGCTATAACTTATGCAGTACATACACAGCTCTGTGTGACTCTGCATAACTTACATGTATGTAGGACATACACAAGTGTGTTTGACTTTGCCACTATCTCCAGCACTCTTAGAGAAAAATACACATGTGTGAACAATTGGCAATGCAACCAAAAATACTCAAGTGACTGTCTGTGGGTGCGGTGCTTACTGGGCCACATTTCAGCGTGGGCATAGGAGAGTTAATGTTCAATAAAGCTAGCACCATGCTTCCCATTTTGAGAAATGTCATTTAACCCTCCTATAGGTTTAACACTCAAAGACACTCAAAATGTTTATGTCTCTCTTAACCCATTGACTTTGTGCAGTGCACTCAAATACACTCAAAATTTGTATGTAACTCCCAACCCATTGACTTTGTGCAGTGCACTCAAATAAATGCAAGGACATGTGGCTAGGAGGTAAAACTAAAACCACTCAACAGTACATACACAGCTCTGTGTGACTCTGTGGTTTGACCTACTAATTGGCAATGCACCCAAAAATACTCAAGTGACTGTCTGTGAGTGCCGTGCTGACTGGGCCAAATTTCAGCCTGGGCATAGGAGGGTTAAAACAAAATTGGTTAAATCCTTTCCTCAAGTAAAATACACGTATTAATCCTACATGTAACTCCCTTTTTGGAAGATGTTGTGTCACTGTGCCAGGCTATATATTTTTTTAAATCTGTATTGTTTTTTTCTAAATCCATATTGTCATATTTTGGATTTTTTTCCATACAAAATACAGACAATCATGCCATTTTTTGGTGATAACAATAATCATTTACACGTGTACACGCGGTCTGTGTCAAACACGTTTCGCAAATTAAACGAAAAATGCTCAGCCTACATTGTACACTGATATCCTAAACATTTGTACTTGACACCGACCCATGATTTGACTGACATTTAAAGATTACATTCAGTCAACCGCATAGTTGCATCATCAATTGGAGATCGCGCTCTCTACCCCTCTATGAGAACATAAATCCTCAGGTTGTTGACAGATCTTGTTTAAAGTGACTTATTTGAACTCCAGTGAGGTCTGCTCTGCAGATGAACTTCTGAGTTTCTCACGTAGACACAGTTTGGAAAACTACCGGTACTGTACAAGTGTACATCTTCCCTTAAATGCAGTTTTTAATCGTCGTATTGCCAAGACTTTTATGTATTTTTGATGGTTTATTTTGTTATTTGACTCAGGGCTGGAGGTGTCAAAATGAAATCCACTAGATACACTAAAGGTAGACGAAATCTTAAAAAATAAAAAATAAAAAAAATAAAAAAAAATAAATGATTACAGTTTTATATGTAAAAACTGACTTGGCGTGTACAGTTGGTGATGGTCATTATACTTCACTTGAAATATTTCCTTCTCAGGTGCTGATCGTTTTGGTAAAATAAATTCACACTTCATGCTGTCATCAGGGCCTGAGTGCTGCCTATTTCCGGCCAGGTTCCTGCTGCTTTGAAATACAGACATTATACCATTTAGTGTACATACTAATGTACAAATTGTCTTTAATGTAAAAACTGTGATCATTTAATGTTTTTGGAGATTACCAATAGTGTTATATACTGGTTTTAACCCTCCTACAATCAGTTAAATTTTTGGAACAACCCATTCAGGCCACTCCAAGCCATTGCTATGGTAGGCAGTGGCTCCTCATAGCTATACTGCATAGTAACATAATAATTAATACCTCATATGTCTGTTGGTTTTAGTGGTTTGTGATTGACATATTGCAGGCATATATGACTTTGTTCCAGACTCAGTGGCTGGTGGTAGGTTACTATGGAGAGTCTGTGTTTACAAAATAACTGCTGAAAATCCCAATGGATGATGGAGGCTTGGTATGGTTTATTGGTCTCAGTGGCTGATGGTGATTTATTATTGGGAGTTTGTTTACAGTATAACCTGCTGAAAATAAGGTCAACTGTGGTATACATGTGTCTTTGTATGCATGTATACATTGGAGATTACTTCAAAGGGTCAGTGTGGCTTATATGCACAAACAATGTGTGTACAACACATTGGATATTTAGTGGTTTACAGTGGCCTCTATGTGTAGGAGGGTTAACCCTCCTACTATCAGTGCAAATTTATGAACAAACCATTAAGGCCACTCCAAGCCATTGCTATAGAAGGCAGTGGCTCCTAATGGCTATACTGCATAGTAACACCATGGAGCTATAAAAAAGACGCTTCATGGTAACACAATACCTCATCTGTTGGTTTTAGTGGTTTGTGATTGACGTATTGCAGGGACGTACTATTACATGTATGTTCCAGTGTCAGTGGCTGGTGGTGGCTTACTCTTGAGAGTCTGTGTTTACAAAATAACTGCTGAAAATCCCAATGATATATTTTTTTTACAGTGGTAATGATATTTTTTTTGTTACAGTGGTCTCCAGTGGCCTCAGAGTTTTACATACAAGATTACTTAAAAGGGTTAGTGTGGCTTGTATGCACAAACGATATGTGTACAACATATTGGACATTTAGTGGTTGGGAGTGGCCTGCATGTGTAGCAGGGTTAAAGATGGGATTAACCCTAACCCCCTAGGTATTCTGGCCAGGAACCTTCCCGAATCCTCCAAAATCCATCAGTGCACTTTTGGAAACATGTCCTTATCTTCAAAATGCACCGTGCATTTTTCTTGATCTTTCATATATTCAGCACTTACGGCCTGTACTTCTTGCCAGGTAGTAATTTTGTCCCATTTGAAGAGGTGAAAGAAAGTACCAGTTTCCAACAGTGCTGAATTTTTCCCCCAAAAAGCGCCCCTTGGAGGATTTTGCAGGATATGAGGTGGTTAGGGTTAAGGAAGTTGTAAGCTTTCATTTGAGACATTGAACGAAAAAAATCCATCAAGTACATGTATTAGTACTGGTCAGTAAACTAAAAATTGTAAGTAATGGGCATAGGCAGTCTTCTTCTTCTTCTTCTTCTTCTTCTTCTTCTTCTTCTTCTTCTTCTTCTTCTTCTTCTTCTTCTTCTTCTTCTTCTTCTTCTTCTTCTTCTTCTTCTTCTTCTTCTTCTTCTTCTTCTTCTTCTTCTTCTTCTTCTTCTTCTTCTTCTTCTTCTTCTTCTTCTTCTTCTTCTTCTTCTTCTTCTTCTTCTTCTTCTTCTTCTTCTTCTTCTTCTTCTTCTTCTTCTTCTTCTTCTTCTTCTTCTTCTTCTTCTTCTTCTTCTTCTTCTTCTTCTTCTTCTTCTTCTTCTTCTTCTTCTTCTTCTTCTTCTTCTTCTTCTTCTTCTTCTTCTTCTTCTTCTTCTTCTTCTTCTTCTTCTTCTTCTTCTTCTTCTTCTTCTTCTTCTTCTTCTTCTTCTTCTTCTTCTTCTTCTTCTTCTTCTTCTTCTTCTTCTTCTTCTTCTTCTTCTTCTTCTTCTTCTTCTTCTTCTTCTTCTTCTTCTTCTTCTTCTTCTTCTTCTTCTTCTTCTTCTTCTTCTTCTTCTTCTTCTTCTTCTTCTTCTTCCCAGCGACTGTCCGGTAAAAAACACATACTTGCAAACTTCACATGTCAATCAGAATCAAGCGCATTTAAAATTACAGTTTCCGACATCCAAATTTCCTTTTTTTGTTTTGTTTGTTTTGTTTGTTTTGCTTGTTTTGCTTGTTTTGCTTGTTTTGCTTGTTTTGTTTGTTTTGTTTGTGTACATGTATGTGTTTAACAACGACATTATCTGTCTAAAGTTGTTCACTTTATAAATTCTATTTTGTAGGTTGTCTTGGCCGGACACAGGGCGATATATCTTTAAAACTAACTTGGTTTGAAGTTGATGAATGAAACTTGGCATGTTTATAACGTACATGTACAATTGATTAGATTTTTGTCCTGCATGCATGAAGCACTGTATGTAATCAGTGCTGTCTGAGTGTCTAGGGGGGGAAAAAAAATTCACAGGCTACTGGGGTGGGAAACAAACCCACGACCTGCTGCTTACCAGTGCAGACATCTTGAACAATTATACGTGTTCATTGTACTGACGAGACAATCATTTCTGCTTGACTGGTTTCATGGTCCTTTTCAAGTCCTTTTAACAAAATTGAAATAATATAAATAAAATTGTATTCATCTGAAATTTGTTAAAAGTTGTTTTCTCTCTGTGAGTTTAACACATTAAATGTTGTTCATTAATTAACCCTAGCCAGCCCAAATCCTTCTATATCCTCTTTGCCAAAGTGAAGGATTCCGAAGGACTGGGGCTATTAGGACTTTTCAGTGGAGGAGGATCCAGAAGGATTTGGGCCATAGTGGGTTTCTGCTATGAGAGGATTTAGAAGGAATTGGGCTATCAGGCTGTATTTGACATAAGAGGAAAGAGAAGGATTAGGGTCTTATGCAGCTTGGCCAAAATGGGATTCAGAAGGATCTGAGCTGCGGGGGAGGGGAATGTGATGAAGCCTAAACAATTTTTTGTTTGATTATTGGCAAGGTAAGTGTAGCAAGTTAAGTGGGTCTATTGCAAGGTCAAGGGGGGAAAAACCAGGAGGATTTAGAAGGATTTGGGTACTTTGAGCTTTTGACTCTCTAATACTGAAGGATATAGGAGGATTTGGGCTATGTGTAAGCAAAAGGGCCTAGTCCGTTAGGGTTAAAAGTCCTTCGTTCTTATGGAATGTTACCAAACGTAATGTAATCCTCCTCTCAGAGCATCCAGTCCTGATCCCTTCATTGCCGCACGTCAACCGGAAATAGTAATTCCCAGAAAATTATGTGTCAGACATGAGTAGTGCAAACCACCCTGTTAGGGGGATATGTAACAATGCATGATTACAGGGCATTTAGTCAATAACACAGAGGGCTCATTGACAGGTTCGTGTACATACTGTACACATGTACATGTACAGTACGAGTACATGTTACCATTCTCTATGATGTTACATGTATGAAAGAGTGTGGGTCTCTAAGCTGGTACATCATACTTAGTCTACATGTACAATGCATCGACAACATGTTGTGGAGACAGTTTTTCCTTTGAGAGAGGACTACAAGAGGGTTTATTTGTACACCTTTTGGTCCATACAATGTTTATTCCTCACAGTATCTATAATTTCATTGGGGGGGGGGAGGGGGTGGTGTTAGAAGGCCTGTGATTGTACATCATATTAAGAGGTCATATTTTCCTTTCGAGAGATGATTAACCCTAACCCCCTTGATACTTATCGCTGGTAATGGCTACAATCCTTCAAAATTAATATGAGTTTTATGGAGATCCCTAAACTACATGTACCTCAATTCTTCAAAACCAACCGATATTTTTATGGAGATCTTTATACTACCTCAATCTTCAAAATCAACCCATATGAGTTTATTGAGGATCCCTGCTACCTCAATCCTTCAAAATCAACCGATATGAGTTTATGGTGGATCCCTACTACCTCAATCCTTCAAAATCAACCCATATGAGTTTATGGTGGATCCCTACTACCTCAATCCTTCAAAATCAACCCATATGAGTTTATTGAGGATCCCTGCTACCTCAATCCTTCAAAATCAACCCATATGAGTTTTATGGAGATCCCTACTACGTACCTCAATCCTTCAAAATCAACCCATGAGTTTTATGGAGATCCCAAAACTACCTCAATCCTTCAAAATCAACCCATATGCAGGATCCATACTGTCTGTTGTTTCGTAGATTGTTCCTCTGTGTTCATACGGAGGACATGACCGATGAATTGTAGTTGCTGTTGTTGGAGTAGATGAATTAGAGGCTTGGTGTCTGTTGTTTCGTAGATTGTTGTGTTTGGGATGTGGTCGATGCACTTCATGCCCAATATTATGCGGTAGCATGAGGTAGGGAAGGCGGTGATCTTGTTCTCCATGTCTTGGGATATTATCCAAGCTTCGTTACCGTACAGGAGGATGGATAGACAGGAGGAAAATAAAAGTACAAGGAATAAAAAATTCAAGGAATAAAAGTATGTATGGAAAATAGAAGTGTACACATTTAATTTTATTTTGATTGCAACGTATTTGCTGAAGCATAGTTAAAAGATGAAGATTCCTGTATTACAATCCATTCTCAATGGCCTTCATCTTGCAGCGTGTGCTGTCTGTTTACAAAAAAAAAAACCTCTTTCATACATGTATGTAGCCATTGCCTGCGATTATGCACAACGCACGGCTGCACACTGTGTCATGTTGACTTCGATTCCTGGCTGATAATAAATTCTGTTAGCTCTCTTGATGTCCCCGGCACGTACACATAATGGCTCGTTATAGCGTTCCATTTCTCATGCTTGGCTAATGCCAAGGGCCCCGTAATTGACTTGAAAGTCAGATTATTCTCTGATAAGTTTCCCGCCATGTACTGAAGCCTCGGGGATCATACGGTATATGGAGTTAAGAAGAAAATATTCTAGTCTCTGTGTAATTGACACGTACAGGTGTACAGATAGTGATGATAGTAAGTCGTCAAATTAATTGCCGTTGACATTGTTTTATTATCCCAACTAGGGCTGTGCATTTTTGGATATTTTTTGGAACCGGGTACCAGAAATTTAAAAAAACTTCGGATATCCGGATACCTGTTTTCATTTTCAATTTCAACAACACATTTTTTTAAAATTAATAGCGCAATAATTAATGTGGACAATCCCTAGAATAATATCCCCTCTATTAACAGCTCATGGCACACACTCCCATTGCCGACATACATGTAAAGCATGCACTAATCCAATAACTGCAAACAATAGGCAAACATTCCCTCCAGCCAGGCCCTTACGTACATGTAGCAGTCGTAACGATTCCATACAATGTATCACACTGAATCAGTTGCAGGAAAGTGTGTGGAAACTGTCCCTAAAATACTGCAAATGTATTATGACATAAAACACAATAAAGGGGGCCACTTTGCATCCATCACGTTAGCAGTTTTTCCAATGGTTGTTATTTATTTTTAAGTACCTGAAACCGACCAAAAAGTGTTTCAACATGTGAATGGACATGCAGGCTTATAATAGAACTAATTTGAGTTGATTTATTTTATTTTTTAATTTTTTAATTTATTTTTTTACCCTCAAATTTCCATAAAAATTGGACATAAAAAATTACCTCACTTTTCCGTCCATTTGTTGATGGAAATTTTAGGGTAATTAAAAAAATAATAGTAATAATCAACTCAAATTATCTTTAGGATAAGCATGCATGTCTATTCAAATGTTCAAATTCTTTTTGGGTGGTTTCAGATATTTAAAAAAAAATTACAACCATTAGAAAAACTGCTAACGTGACGGTAGGAAAGTGGCCCCCTTTATTGTGTTTTATGTCTTATGGGAGTGTAATCTTGTATTGTCTGTAAATTAGTGTAAACATTACATTGTTCAGGAGTCACAGATTGATTCTGTTGGCATCGCTCATAGTCAAATGTTAAGTCCGAATTTTTTGTGTCATTTACGGGTGATCAGAACCGAAAAATGAAACCGGGTAATTACAGTTTCGGTCTTAAACCCAACCCAATGTAAAGTTTGAAAAGAAAAAAAAAAGTTTTTTTGTCTGATCTCCTTTTGGAGGGAAAAACAAATAGACCTCTCATTTTAGGCCCAAAAAACAGACCTCCGGTTTATGGATGTAAATGTAGATCGGTGGTTTTACCAACCAGTGAAATACATGATACATACTCGGTTATTGAAACCAGACCATATTTCCCTTATGCAAAGTACATGTATGGTGGCTAATCTGAGAGGCCTCACAAATCAGCCCAACGTTCATACACTCACTGGCCATAAGTATTGCAACACACACCAAAGTTCAGTTTGGAGAACTGTGTTACAATAATTTATTTTATTTTATTTACACTACTTTTAAAAGACTTCTTGAAAGTGCCTGTGTTTTGAAGTCAATGTTCTTTTTTACTGTTCTTGCTCGGAAATTATGTAATACACGATCGATGAAATCGGATTAAATGATCATCTGACCTGTTACTGTAAAGTGCTCAGTTTTGAGCATGTTGCAATACTTTTGGCCAGTGAGTGTACATTGTACCCTTTGTGAAAAAGTCGTTTAAAACACAGCGCGTCAGAATTTCAGTCGATCCAGCAATTTTGGCTGCAATTTTAAAGCAGTAAAAAAAAAATTAAAAAACAATTACAAAAATGGCAATACGCAGGTCTGAGGCGACATGGAGACCAGAAACTAGAGTTTTTTTTGGCATTGGACAATTTTGGTTCCAGACTTGGATGATTATGATTGACTGCAAAGTACAGAAATACATGTACATGATTTTAAGCCCTTGCCCTAGATGTTTGAAGTCACAGAGCAAGCTAAATACTTACACAATGTTTACGTGATGAATCAATTAATTATGAAGAATTGCACATGATAAACTCTGTGTATTGGTCTGGTCTTTGCAAATATCGTCATATTTACACAAGATTGTGTTTTGTTTTCGCTCAAGGTAAACTACATAAGGGCAATTCCATCAAAAAGTGTCCTGGACCCAAAATTTTGGAATCAAATTCATGGCAGTATTGTTAACTTAGTACGTAAGAATGATAGCTGGGCAATCCAAATCTGCATTTTGTTTGTGTTTTTTCTTTTGTTTGCAGTATTTTCCGTCGTTATTTAAAAAATAAATTAATGAGGCTAATTCGTGATTTTTTGTCATACTTTTGTTAAACTTTTCAACCGGCCCCCTGGTTACATTATAAAAGATATTTTAAATTTTTATGACTAAAAACATAAAACTGGAGGTGCTTGTTCTAAATTGTTGAGACGTTTTATGATAACGCTATTTTTAGGCTAATGAGGCTCGTTTAAATTAGCCCTTAATGACCATTTATGAAATGTAATGTCCATGACATTTTACGCTGTTTAGTTTCCCACCTAAAGCCAATAAGAGATATTTTATGAGACTTCATATGCAAAGCTAGTTTTTAGGTCTAATCCTTTAATGTATGAAAATTTAAAAAAAATTAATTACAATTGTCCTAACGAGCGTCATGGACATTACATTTTTTTGTCATGGACATTACGTCATGGACATTACACATGTACACATACTGCTTATATACCCTTTTAAAACAATGGAATGATCCTAATATGCAAATGTATAATACAATGCAACTTTTCAATCCACTCCCCTGGTTACATTATAAAAGATATTTTAAATTTTTATGACTAAAAACATAAAACTGGAGGTGCTTGTTCTAAATTGTTGAGACGTTTTATGATAACGCTATTTTCAGGCTAATGAGGCTCGTTTAAATTAGCCCTTAACCCTAACTCCATAGGCCCATTTGCTTACACATAACCTGAATCCTCCAAAATCCTTCAGTAGTAAAGCAAGCACATGACGTTTCTAATCTGTGATACATGTACATGGCCAGGGACACTCCCTGCATGCATGGAGCAATAAACAGTGTCCACTGACCCAAGCACTGACCTTGCAATCACTACAACAAACATGGATGTACATGTACCATGGAAAGGCAAGTATGCCTAATAACCTCAATCCTCCAAAATCCTTCACTTTAGCAAAGAGCATGTAGCATGTAACCTCAATCCTTCAAAATCCTTCACTTTGGCAAAGAGGATTTTCGAGGATTTGGGAAGGTTAGGTTAATGACCATTTATGAAATGTAATGTCCATGACATTTTACGCTGTTTAGTTTCCCACTCTAAAGCCAATAAGAGATATTTTATGAGACTTCATATGCAAAGCTAGTTTTTAGGGGCTAATCCTTTAATGTATGAAAATTTAAAAAAATTAATTACAATTGTCCTAACGAAGGCCATGGACATTACATTTTTTTGCAAGCACTTCATATTACTGTTGAAAAACAATCACATTAGTTTGAGAAAATAAAAACAACAAAGAGGATTACAATTGGGAATGATAATTAGGAAGGAAAGATAAGATAACTATGGTAAATCACAAAGGAAAGAGTTATACTTGCATGTGAATGTACAAAAAAGGATGATCATGAGGGGCGGGTTTCAGTGAGATGCTAAGGGAGTTCTGGTTCAAGAAATGTGAGAGGTTTCAAATGGAGAAGAGAGATACTTGACAAAGTGTAATATACATATCAAAGGCAAGGGGTTACAGCATATTGTAAACAGCAGTGATAAGATGACGTACCATTAAACAAGTTGGTCGTAATGTCCATGACGCCAAAAATATGCCAAAATGTAATGTCCATGACACTTCATTAACATGTAAAACGAGAAAGTTGAAAGTTGTCTAAAAATGTTATTAATTTTATGTTAACTGTTTCTGTTAACAAAATAAAATGAGTTTTTAAAAATTTGGAACTTAAACTTCACAGAGTTTTGAAATTGATTGTGTTGTTCAGTGAAACTCACTTCTGTTTTTCGTAATGTCCATGACGCTCGTTTGCAATACTCATACTCATTAATTAATTAAAACTATTTAAAAGACATAGTATCATTTGAAGTATTAGAACACAGGTTACAAGTATCCAACACAAAACAATCGATCAAAACTTTAATTTTTTTTAACTGACATGTAAAGTTTTAAAAATGTCCCAAAACGTAATGTCCATGACATGGAATTGCCCATAAGCCCTTTTCACACGAGCACAGATAACAAAGGTCCTTGGTAATGGGTGCCAGTTGTCTGTCACCTCGGTCGTTTGCGATTTTTTAACAAACTTTCACATGACTTCCACTCACGCCAACATCCCTCGTTTTCCCATGGAGGGTCAAAGCTCATGATTGTGCAATCCAATATTTCACTGGTACCGCGCGCAGAGCTTATTCACTGAACGCTTTCTCTACGTTACCAGTGGTTTTCCCGCGAAGATATATACGCGTTGTGCGAAGTCAAACGTTACTTTCTCCCACATTTTGTTTTTATTTCCTTCCCATTTCCCAACAATTTTATTCTCATTTTATTATGGATATTGAATTAAGGATACTTGCAACAATTCCGACAGATTCACAGAGCCCGATTTCTAACGTAAGGCCATCCAACGAGAAAAATAAACAGTTGTAAAAATTCTTCTTCTGGAATCCTTTGCTCTTTTCGACGATTTCATGGACTCAAATTCTTTCATGAAATTCAAGAGAAGTAGCACGAATGTTATTTCTTCGGATGTCGCCAACTTGGAAGGACGTTTACCAACACACATCCGGGATTTATTGCAAGCTGATTTAGTGACGCGTTCTGCGCATGCGAAATGATACCGCCAAAGCAAGGGTCCCCTGTTTGGGCGCACGAAGCGTTTCACACGACCTATCGTGGCGATTTTAACATTGTTGCGATTTTTTGGAGGAGGTCTCGATCTCTGTTATAAATAATGAGGGTCCGTGGTAATTATTTAACAAGGATAGCTTTCACACGACTGGGATTTGCTATTTTTTAACATGGATGCGATTTTTAGTCAAGGTCCCTTGTTAAAACGGTCTCGTGTGAAAGGGCCTATACACAATTGAGTCGGTCTGTAAGATCAAGATAATAGAATGAATTAATTGACCCAAAGGTTGTTCCATTTACATCCCTAACTTCTTAAGAACTGTTACCAGCCAAAATGTGTAGTTTACGTGTAATCATAGTTTTCAGTTTTCTAAAAAAATGTACCTATTTGGCGACTATCATTTGGTTAGTTTGATAATAAATTAGATTTATAATTAATTAATTAATTAATACACATACTATGTACTATGTACTATAAATTAACCCTCCCTACAATCAATGCAATTTTTGAAACAACCCATTCAGGCCACTGCAAGCCATTAGCTGTTGCCAGTGGCCTCCTATGGTTACCCTTCTATGCACTGTCACACCACTGAGATTACAGGGTAAGGTGGTCTCCCATCGATGCATTGTAGGCCATACTAATATGTTCAAACATTTACAGTAGCCTTGGGTGGCACACAGTTGATTTTTGTAAGATTACTTGGAAAGGACAGCAGGCTTGTACATGTATGTACTGAAGGTTGCTTAAGAACAGAATTTAGTGGATCGGTGTGGCCTCCATGTGTAGGAGGGTTTAATGAATAATTCACCATATTACACTGACGTCGGTGCAGTGTTCAGGGAAATCCTACATGTATAGCGGGGTGTAATGGTGATGGGGCGTAACGGCAATGGGACGTTTTTGTCAGTGGTGTTATGGCGATGGGGCATTATGGCACTAGGGGCATCATGGCGATGGGGCGTCATGGCGATGGGGCATCATGGCGATGGGACATACTGACTGGAAACTGTACATGTCCATGTCCATGTCCATGTACATGTAAGTTTGTAGGATTATGCCTTAAACATTAATCCTTGTACATGTTATATTAGTATGTAGATGTAGACAGAAAAAAAATCCATAGTAAGATTAATCTTTTGAATTGTACATTATACTATGGGGATGTTGTTAACATGTCATTAACCCTAACCACCCCAAATCCTCCAAGGGGCACTTTTTTGGAAAAATTCAGCACTGTTGGAAACTGGTGCATTGTACTTCATCTCTTCAAATGGGGCAAAATTACTACCAAGTTGCAAGAAGTACAGGCCAAATAAGTGCTGAATATGAAAGATCAACGAAAATGCATGGTGCAGTTTGAAGATGAGGGCATACATGTACATGTACATGTATCCAAAAGTGCACTGGAGGTTTTTGGAGGATTCAGGAAGGTACACGTACCTAGCCAGAATACATGTACCTAGGGGGTTAGGGTTCAAGGTCATCTTCTTAGAAGAAAGAAAGAAAAACCTTTGATACACACGTATATTTTATCATTGTTTTTCTCAAGTGATGGATGTACACATACATATACATGTATACTGTACATGTGTCAGTGTCTTGTTCAAAAATATATTTAACCCTCCTACCCCATGGGGGCCACTCCGATCCA
Source organism: Zoroaster sp. YZ-2022 (assembly GCA_029582265.1). Taxonomy (NCBI): domain Eukaryota; kingdom Metazoa; phylum Echinodermata; class Asteroidea; order Forcipulatida; family Zoroasteridae; genus Zoroaster; species Zoroaster sp. YZ-2022. The sequence continues at coordinate 62,413,140 of CM055816.1, forward strand.
CAAAATTCTGCTCAAGTTGAGCAACCTTCAGTACACACTTGTACAAGCCTGCTGTCCTTTCCATGTAATCTTACAAAATCAACTGTGCCACCCAAGGCCACTGTACATGTAAATGTTTGAACTATACAAACTGTATTAGAATGGCCTGCAATGGGAGACCACATTACCCTGCAATCTCAGTGGTGTGACAGTGCACAGAAGGGTAACCATAGGAGGCCACTGGCAACAGCTAATGGCTTGGAGTGGCCTGAATGGGTTGTTTCAAAAATTGCATTGATTGTAGTGAGGGTTAAATGTACATTATTGTATGTAGATACACAACATGCAGCTGACGTTGGTCTCGGATGCTGATGTTTTAGTAAAGATTTCCTGTATTCCTAAGACGGAATATCCACATTGGAATGAATTCAAACAGTCTGTATGACAATTTATTCATGCTGAAAGGGCTCTGGATCATTTACAAAAAGCTCATGAAAAACATATATTGTAAATGATTTTTTACACTGATAAAAGTGGGAAGTAAATAAAGCTATGCCAGGTACGTCCGACCGAAACCCGCTTCCATTTTTCGGTTCCAATTACCCGTGAACGACTTTTTGAATAGTGCCAGCAGAAATCTGTGACTCTTGAACAATTGTAATGTTTACACTTTTAAAGACAATTTTATTTGTCAAGAAGAGACGTTTACAAGATTAAACTCTGATAAATGTCTTTGTAGTATTTTACAGACAGTTTCCAGACACTTTCCTCCAACTGATTGTGATACATGGAATCGAATCGTTAAGACTGAAGGGCCTGGATGCAGTGGGAGGAAATGTTTGTCTGTTATTCGCAGTCATTGTGTTAGTGCATGCTTTATTATGTCTGCACTGGGAGTGTGTGCCATGAGCTGTTAATAGAGGGGATATCATTACAGGGGACGTCCACATTAATTGTTGCGCTATTAACCCTAACTTTCCCAAATCCTCCAAAATCCTCTTTGCTAACGTGAACGATTTTGAAGGATTGAGGTTACATGCTATTGTACATGCTCTTTGCTAAAGTGAAGGATTTTGGAGGATTGAGGTTATTAGGCATACTTGCCTTTCTATGGTACATGTACATGTTTGTTGTAGTGATTGCAAGGTCAGTGCTTGGGTCAGTGGTCACTGTTTATTGCTCCATGCATGCAGGGAGGGTCCCTGGCCATGTACATGTATCACACTCACAGATTAGAAACACATGTGTGCATACATGTCATGTGCTTGCTTTACTACTAAAGGATTTTGGAGGATTCAGCTTACAAGCAAATGGGCCTAGGGAGTTAGGAAGGATTCAGGTTATGTGTAAGCAAATGGGCCTAGGGAGTTAGGAAGGATTCAGGTTATGTGTAAGCAAATGGGCCTAGGGAGTTAGGAAGGATTCAGGTTACAAGCAAATGGGCCTAGGGAGTTAGGAAGGATTCAGGTTATGTGTAAGCAAATGGGCCTAGGGAGTTAGGAAGGATTCAGGTTACAAGCAAATGGGCCTAGGGAGTTAGGAAGGATTCAGGTTACAAGCAAATAATAATAATAATGAACATTTGTAATGCGCCGGTATCCGTCAAAAGAGACGCTCATGGCACAGTGACACATTAGAGTAAACAATAAAACAAAATACATGGTAAGAACAATGCAATATAAAATTACAAGGAACAATGATTGTAAAAAGGCTGACTGGCCCTGGTCAGATATGCTAATGGGCCTAGGGAGTTAGGAAGGATTCAGGTTACAAGCAAATGGGCCTAGGGAGTTAGGAAGGATTCAGGTTACAAGCAAATGGGCCTAGGGAGTTAGGAAGGATTCAGGTTATGTGTAAGCAAATGGGCCTAGGGAGTTAGGAAGGATTCAGGTTATGTGTAAGCAAATGGGCCTAGGGAGTTAGGAAGGATTCAGGTTATGTGTAAGCAAATGGGCCTAGGGAGTTAGGAAGGATTCAGGTTACAAGCAAATGGGCCTCGGGAGTTAGGAAGGATTCAGGTTACAAGCAAATGGGCCTAGGGAGTTAGGAAGGATTCAGGTTACAAGCAAATGGGCCTAGGGAGTTAGGAAGGATTCAGGTTACAAGCAAATGGGCCTAGGGAGTTAGGAAGGATTCAGGTTACAAGCAAATGGGCCTAGGGAGTTAGGTTAATAAAAAAGTATTGTTGAATTGAAAATGAAAATGGATATCATGTACATGTGTTACAGTGCATGTTTACAAAACTGCTGTTAAAAATGTTATCCTGGTCCTTGTGTAAGGACAGTAGATGCAGTGCAGCATTGATTGTCTGCAAACAAAACATCAACCACATCTCATAATAATAACAACACCTTGTTGCATGTAGATCAATAACATATGTTTCCTGTAATGTTTACGCAACGGTTTGAAATCTATTGACTTTATAATGAAAATGCACAGATGTCGAGGTGTGAACAACACCCTGTAAGAAAGCAAGCATGTTTTATGTACATGCTATAAAGCCCCAGTTGTTTAAATTTGACACCTTCCATCAAACTTGCCAATCGGAGACCAAACATGTGTAATTCATGTTTACTCAGCCGCACATATTTACCATCACTCATAAAATGTTTCAATTTGGGTGGCTAAACAGAATTTGTTCTATTTGGATCACGTCAGCAATTGTCTAAAGTTTCTCTTCCATTTATTACAATTGGTGACTCGCAGATAACCCCCTCATTACATGCACGTAATTTGGGTGTTATATTTGACTCGACAATGACTTTAAAACCACATATCTCCAACATTGTTCGCATATCATCATTTCATATCAGAAATATAAGCCGAATTAGGAAATACTTGAATAAAAGTGCTGCTGAATAAATTATACATGCATTTGTCACATCACGGCTCGATAATGGGAATGCTCTCCTTTACGGTCTTCCGCAGAATCAAATATCTCGTCTTCAGCACATACAAAACACAGCAGCTCGTGTTGTGACTTTGTCCAGAAAGTCATGCCATATCACGCCAATCTTGAAAGAACTGCACTGGCTTCCTGTTTCACAGAGAATTGTTTTTAAACTTATGCTAATTGTTCACAAATCTTTTAATAACATTGCTCCAATTTATATTTCTGAACTACTTAAAGTCTACACTCCATCACGCAATTTGCACTCCAGCAACATGTCACTCCTCAAGGAACCAACTTCAAAACGGAACTGGGGTGATAGGTTGTTTTCTGTCGCAGCTCCGAGACTCTGGAATCATCTACCAACTAAACTCAAATCTTGTCATAGTATAACCAGATTCAAGTCGATGCTTAAAACTCATCTTATGTCACAACTCTTCAAAGATGATGTATATTTGTAATTGCATTGTAGACCTACAGTATCTCGGTACATAATTTGTTTTGTTTTCCCTATGCTATCATTGTATATTGTTTGTATTAATGTTTTTTCTTTGTTTCCGCGCCTTGAGCGCCCAGCAGGGTGGATATGTGCGCGCTAAAAATCTTTATTATTATTATTATTATTATTATAAAAGTCCACTTTAGTTAAATTACTATACTAAATCTATAGTTTTACTGTAGTAAACATGTACATGTATGTAAAGTTTTACTCTAATAATTGTAGTAAAAATATAGTTTCCTTCAATATATTTGAGTAAATTTGAGGTAATAATGATATAAAACTTCACAAATACTACAGTTTTACTGCAATAATACTGCAATTAAAGTGTAGTATTTTGTGTAGTAAAACTGTAGTGGATTTTTGTAAGGGTATATAGGAGAACCGTGCACCAGCTCATTGGACACTTTAAAGGATCCATATCGTCACGATCAACAGGGCATTGAATCAAAGTGCTAGTTTTAGGTTAAAGGGACAGTATCATCACGAACAAAGTAGACTTTCAACAATTTTAAAGGTCCTATGAAATAGGTGTTTTTTTCATTATATACAATAAAGTATGCCTACTGGAACATATATTTGTCATTTGTAAATTTTTCCCCTCACGTTTATACCATGTACAAATATTAATTTTTAAATTTAGGGGGTACTTTTCGACACGCCCATACCCCTTCATTAACATAAAATTTGTGACATACACTGAGGCAATTCCCGATCCGCGATCCACAGCACTTGCCCAAGTATGCGTCGTATACAGCGCACACTGCATGCAGAGTGTTGCTAGAGAAAAAGTTTCCTGAAGTTTTCTGTCAGGTTTGAAACTTATTATTTTTGATAATGCCATCGAGGTGTGTCACTGCAGGTTGCAGCAACACCACCAAAGACGGTGTTAGTCTACACTGATCCAAAATACATGTACAGACGTATTTGGGTGACTAAAGTGAAGCTGACCAGAGCGAGGTGGTCTGGACCGACGGAACACTCATTCTGATGTAGTGCACACTTCGAGCAGACACGTATGCTTTGAACGGGGCCTTCACAGCCAGTTCGGTATGGCTTGTAAAGCCATGCTGCTACTAGGGCTGTGCGTTTCCGGATATTTTTGGAACCGGATACCCGAAATCAGAAAAGTTCGGATACCTGGATACCCGTTTTCATTCTTGTTGAAAACATGCTTCCTTTGGTGTACAAATACATGTAAACGTTAACAAAATTGACCTTTATAATACAGAGGATACCATATTTAATTCGATCTTTATTAAAGTATAACATCTTGGTGACAAAATATTGTATTAATTTACGGAAAGTTATTTCTGAAATAAAACCGTAAAAATTGATCGCGCGCACGCATGGCCGGTGCATCACACAGCTACAGCGGCCTCGCACGTGACTGAGTTAGGGAGTGACGACCATCATCAGAAGACAATAATCACACTGGTGCGTGCGTGATCAGAGCGCATGCGTATAGCAAGTTGACTTTAATGTTCATGTCACAAAACACGTGTTGAATAATGTCATTGGTCAAAGGCGATGTGGGCGGAACTAACCGGTTGTAAGAAAACATCCATGTGCTTGCGCCTTGCCGCGCCCCTGCCTTCTAAATAAGGATATCCCGTACGCCATGTTGGCTTTGGATAAGGACATGATTTTGCGTACTAAAATAATATTTGATATTATTAAACTAACAAACTGCAAAAAAATAACGAATCTAAAAACAGAACTTGAATATTAATATGTTTCTATCACAATGAACTTTAGTTAAATGTGAATAAACCTGTCAATAAACATTGTTTCTTGAAATAATGAATGTTTACCAATTTGGGCCCCTTTTTATCAAAATGGGACCAAACTTGACTACTAGTATTCCCTGTTGAACGTGGCATCATGTTGATCGGTCAGTCAAGAAATGAGTCTAAAATTTAGGATGCGCACTCATCAAAAAATAACTTAACAAAACGTATCGGTGTAAGTTTTGTCTAATTTTTAATTAGTATTCAGCCAATTTGTCCCCTCCATAAATGTTTGACGATCCATAATTCGCAGCTCATCATATTCAACCGCATTTCGTCCCTCATAAACGTCTTTTCAACTGATAGGAGATTAGGTGATTGTAAAAAAAAATGCTGCCCAATTGAAAGGATCAAACCCGCAACCAATAACACCTTTCAAATCTGACTGATTATGGATCCTACTGTTGGTTTCAAAGACAATGACCGACTTAACATCTCCTTTTTTATGTCTTTCTTTTGAAACAAACTGTCACCTTGTCGGCAAATGTAATACACAAAAGAGCTCGGTATCGGCGGGTAAATAAATGTAAATGTTGGTGATATGCTGAGGGATGGTCGGTGGCACATCAAAATAATTACACAACAAAACCAATTTCAACACTACTTTTTTATTACGACGACAATTAATGTGGACGTCCCCGATAATAAAATCCCCTCTATTAACATATCATAGTGCACAATCCGGTGCAGACATAAACCAGCAGTTATTGTCCCACTAATCCAATTACTGTGAACAATAGGCAAACATTCCATCCTGAGCAGCTAGTTTGATACTTGTTTGTAGCATGCCGCAGCCAGGCTATTTGAGTCTTAATGATTGGATACAATGTATCGGTTGGACAAAAGTGTATGGAAAATGTCCGTAAAATACTACAAAGGCTTTATCTTGAATAAAATTGCTCCTAAAAAAGTGTAAACAGTACATTGTTCAATAGTCAAAAATTTCTGTTCACACCGCTGAAATGGTAAGTCCCAATTTTAAAAAGTCGTTTACGGGTACTCGGAACCGAAAAACGGAACCGGGTAATGACAGTTTCGGTCGGGTATCCGGATACCCGGATACCCGGCACAGCCCTAGCTGCTACCAGATGCAATTCCAACGATATTCCTACTAAGTAAGAAGGCTGTGAAGGCTCCAACGAAGAAGAGAGGTGTTTTTTTTAAAGCGAGAAAGACTCAGGGTAAGTGGCCATTTAGTAATACTCCCATGCATAACCCAGTCCATGCAAAACGACATGTTCACATCATGCTCACCATGCTTACCGTTTCAGTGTTCACGGCATGAAAACATGCCGTGATTTTCCGCATTAATAAAAATATTGTGTCTGATTTTATATCCTGGCAAGACAAACATAAAAACATTAAACCTTTCTCATTATGCCTGCGCTTATTTTGAGTTAAAAAAAAAAATGATTATAACTTTATTTCATAAAATAACACCGTAATGTTAGCATTGCCTTCGGTGTGTGTTCCGACCGCATGATGAGGGCTTGCGCTGTGTTTCACGGATAACTCTCCTCTCTTTCGGACATGTTTTTCGCGTGTTACTGCTAGCTTTTCGTAGAGTAATTCTCCCGTGCTTCTGGCCTAAAATGCGTCTGTGTGTGCATGACAACGCTAAGTGTGCATTGTACCATGACGTGGACAACTCGACCCTCTATAATTATTAGACTGTTATCTGATCAAAGTCTGGCACCAAACCATACCGCCTAGCTCCGCGAGTGTAAAATTCTCTGCCTTTGTGTACGTCACGAACGTTTTGTTAAAACTTCGAAAATTCGGGGGGTCAAGTTTTGATTATTAGATAAAACAATTAATAATCCACTTGACACAAAAAAAAACATTTAAAATTGTTTTTAATTCATACCAATCAATATAACAGCACCAACAAATAAAGTTTGTTAAATACACTCTTCACAGGACCTTTAAGATGTAACACAGTGACTGGTAATTACTGACTCATATGCAGCAGCAGTCATGTGGTGTATTATTTTCAGTCACTTACATGTAACCTAAAACTAGCATATAATTCCATGCCCCTGTAGGCCTACATGTACATTGTAGATCGTGACATTGTCCATTTTATGCAGCGTTGACAAAACGAACTACATGTATACAAGTGCTGTACATTCTTTGAAATACATACGTACAATGTACATCAAAAATCTTTGGAATAAAACAGAAATTACATGTACAATTACAATTATTTCTGTCGTGGAAAATTTCAGATTTGAATCATGTTTTCTCAAAAAAGGATGTTACCCCAGCTGTATGTATGTCAGTTTCACAGCATCTTTGGTAATAAATGTACAATTACCAAGGCAAGCTTTTAAGTTTGAAATAATAAATCGCTCCTTGTTTCGTTTCAGGTTAGTACCAATGATGTACAATGTATGTATCCCCTTTCATTTTTTAAACAATTTTAGACACCAGGAAAGGCAAGAAATATATTGTTTTGTCCACAGTATCTGAAAAGCCATCCCAGCTTATGACATTCCTCATTTATGTCTAGCGCCCTCTTGTGTCATCATATGCAAGTGAACAAGTTGATCATCCAGCATTTGAAATAGCGCCCTCTCTTGATCTTCATATTTTCAACATTGACCTAATTTAATACTCAATATTGTTCAACTATACTACATGTACTATGTATGTTGGTATGTGTGATAAAATACGTGTAGTGTGATAAAATAGTATGGCCTCTGAGAAATTTCAGGGTTGGTTTTAGACTGTAAATACATGTACAGTATGTAACTTTTGATTTTCTTGGTGTAAAGTTTACTATGATAATTGATATGATAATTTTTTTTGTCATCTTTTTTTTTTGCCGACCAGTGAAATATGTGATACGTGCGGTTAATGGAACCAGACCAAATTTCCCATGAAAAGTATGGTGGCTAAGAGAGGCCTCACAAATCAGGCATTGTTCACATACATACATGTACCCCTATGTGAAAAAGTTGTTTAAAACACAGCATGGCAGAATCCCAATCGATCCAGCATTTTTTAAAAGTTTAAAAAAATGCAGACGTGCAGGTCTGAGGCGACACGTGTGGAGGCCAGAAACCAACCATTTTTTGGGCCATATTTTGTTTAAATTGTCGCCTCAAAATCACTTTCCCAAATCACACGACCGTTGGTGTCCCCCCCCCCCCCACTCGAAAAAAAACCCTGAATTTTTCACAGGTTGGATTTTGTACGTGTACATCTCTTGATTCTTACAAAGTATGGAGGACTTTACAGACTAGCTTTTCAAACATTGATGTAAAATTTACTGACATGTGTCATCATAATAAACTTTTAGAACCACTATCTAGGACACTTTAAAGTCCCAACCCTGTACCCAATTGAATGTTGTCTGGTTACTTAAGTGCATGTATTTTAATGTGGACTTTTATGTGACTACCCATTTGACATCTAAGCAGAGTCAAGTGGCAATTGGGTTTTTATTGGTAAACAGACGGCCTGCAGTCTGTCAAATCTTGTTTGGTGTACACACTGCAGACAGAATTTGTGACACAGTGAAGTTATTTTGGCAAGATACATTGTAACATTTATCGAAAACGTTAGGAATTGATAAAGTTACATATGTACATGTACATTTGTTGTATCCAGTGGAGTCCTACACGTGTACATGTACGTATAGTGAACTACATGTATGGGGTGGGGGAAGGGGTGCGTAGGGGAACTTCCCCCCACTCCAACTTTACACAAAGTGAGGTTTTAGATACATGTAATTAATAATTTGTGAATTTGATAATCTGGTCAATGTACCAATGTAGAAACCTTCCCTTTAAAAAGATGAAAAGAAATTCCCTTCCCCCTTCCTTAAAAAATAAATAAATAAAAAATCCATCGTGATGTACAGCACCTGTAACTTAAGTTTTACAGAAAAACTCATCATTTTGAGTGACATTTCAACACAAGCCTGGAGGCAAAACAATTTTTTTTCTTTCTGTTTGGTGGCTGGCCTACTCAGCTTACAAACTACATACACTGTACAAAAAGTGCAATAAAAGATAACAAACTCAACATTTGATATGGTTGGAACACAGTTACTGCATTGATAGACTGTTCGCCCACCACCTGTTCATGCACAGACATGTAAATATAGGGGAAAAACACAAGCTGCAAATGTGTTGTACCTTTCTCTGTCATTGTACTGGACTGAGGAACTATAACTCCGTACATGTAACTTGGATCATGAAAACACAGAATGAACACTGAAAACACAGAATGAACACGTACTGGCCAATTTTAACTAGGTTAGTTGTTCTTGTTTGTATTGGTTTTTAGAAAGATACGTTTACAAACTTTGTGGTCACAGTAAAAGTATTAGACATCTATACATGTATGATACAGTGGTAGATCTATGCAGTTTATTCACTGACATGTAACTTAGGGAGATATATCCCGAACTCAATCTCAGACTTTTAGGAAGCTTTTCCTTGTCAACATCAATGAGCTGTCTGTTGTGTACAAACCGCAGTATGAGTAATTTAAGTAATTAATTGATTTAATTTTGCCCTACACCGACGTGTGTGTATAGCACTGTATACTCAGTGCGTTCCCAGTGTCTGTGAAAAAACTTCCTTTTTCGAATCCCGCCCGAGTCGCCTGTGAAGTTTTTTTCACAGACACTCGGAAAGCACTGAGTATATACATACGTCGGTGTAGGGCAAAATTAAATCAATTGTTTATCTCCCGACGCAAGAATTTCATTAAACTATAATTTCATGTACATGTACATATGTGTACATACATGTAATACAAATGAACATACATGTATAGCTATTGGCTCTCTCAAGTCTACTACATGTATCATGTACATGTACATGTATATGTACCAAGAATAAAATACAATACATACATACATACATGTATGTACAGTCGTGATTCGTGTACAGTACATGTACAGTATCGGTCCTTGATCTTAACCACAGCCACCGTGGTTACTGCCCTTGTGCCCCTCTTTGGTTGGCCTAGATATTTTGATGCAGCCAAGGCCAAAGTGGCCATGCTCTCTCAATCCTGAAGTTTGAGACCTGCAGTATCAGTACGTGTACATAGTACATGATGCATAGTACATGCATTGTATACATACATACGTGTATCACATATGTGTCGTGGCCGAGCGGTCTAGCGCACCGAACTCAAGTTCTGGTGTTGCCAGCAGCAGGGTGTGGGTTCGAGCCCCGGTCGTGACACTTGTATCCTTGAGCAAGGTACTTAACCATAATTGCTTCGTCCTTCGGATGGGACGTAAAGCCGTAGGTCCCGTGTGTTGTATAATGCACGTAAAGTGGATTGTCGTGGCCGAGCGGTCTAGCGCACTGAACTCAAGTTCTGGTGTTGCCAGCAGCAGAGTGTGGGTTCGAGCTCCAGCCGTGACACCTGCGTCCTTGAGCAAGACACTTAACCATAATTGCTTCTCTCCACCCAGGGGTTAAATGGGTACCTGTGAAGGCAGAGATGGTTTGCTCTCTATGCGCTAGAAATGGCAGCAATTGAGCTGTATACTCCCCAGGGAGCTGAGATGGTTTCAGGAATGATTTATGAGCCTTATGAGCCTTATGAGCAGGGATAATAATATAATGCGCCTTGAGCGCCACTTAGTTGGTGGATATGTGCGCTATATAAATCTATACATTATTATTATTATTATTATATTTGCAGATTTTAAGTCGATTACTTTTTCATTAATGCGCGAGTATGAGTATATGAGAACTCCAACTGTATACTGTAGTTGTAGTCGATTACTTTTCATTAATACGCGAGTATGAGTATATGAGAACTCCAACTGTATACTGTAGTTGTAGTCGATTACTTTTCATTAATGCGCGAGTATGAGTATATGAGAACTCCAACTGTATACTGTAGTTGTAGTCGATTACTTTTCATTAATGCGCGAGTATGAGTATATGAGAACTCCAACTGTATACTGTAGTTGTAGTCGATTACTTTTCATTAATGCGCGAGTATGAGTATATGAGAACTCCAACTGTATACTGTAGTTGTAGTCGATTACTTTTCATTAATACGCGAGTATGAGTATATGAGAACTCCAACTGTATACTGTAGTTGTAGTCGAGTACTTTTCATTAATACGCGAGTATGAGTATATGAGAACTTCAACTGTATACTGTAGTTGTAGTCGAGTACTTTTCATTAATACGCGAGTATGAGTAATATATGAGAACTCCAACTGTATGCTGTAGTTGTAGTTGTAGTCGATTACTTTTTCATGAGTAAAAGTATTGAGTACAAATTGTAACTTGAGCCGGAAATATGTACTTTTATACGATTATATTACATGTACGTACATTACATGTACATGTATATACATTACATGTACATGTATCTCATGCAGTCCATGAGTGTTTACGAATATTAACCCTCCTACTACTACAAGGGTCAAAATCAGGTATATCTAGTGCACTTAAACACTGTCAAACCTTACGTGTAGTAAGTACATTTAAAGGTCAAAATGAGTCAACCGTTTTTGACTAGGGGTGTGCGTTTTCGGATATTTTTGGAAACGGATACCCAAAATCAGGAAACTTCAGATACCCGGATACCCATTTTCATTTTTGTTGAAAATATGCCTCCAGTGGTATGTTCTGTAAATGGTAACAAAATTGATCTTTATAATACAGAGGATGCCATACTTAAGTGTTTTCTTTACTGTGTCGTTTTTATAAGTAAAACAATTGGGCAAACAATTAGGCAAACATTCCCTCCTGCACTGCTGGTTTGATAAGTTGTTTGAAGCAGCCACTGCCAGGCCCTTGGAGTTGGAGAAAAGTGTATGAAAATGTCTGTAAAATACTACAAAGGCTTTTTTGGAGTGTAATCTCTTGAATTTAAAGATAATTGTCTGTTAAAGTGTAAACATTACATTGTTCAAGAGTGACAGATTTATGTTCACTCCCCTCAAATGTTAAGTCCGAATTTTAAAAACTCATTTACAGGTAACTGGAACCGAAAATTGGAACCGGGTAATGACCGTTTCGGTCGGGTATCCAGATACCCGGATACCCGGCACAGCCCTGTTATTGACTGGTAAAAAGCATTGTTTGGTATTGTTCATCAGGGTGGTCAAAATGACCGTAAAAACCAGTCAAAAATTACCCCGTGTGCACATTTGGGTCAACAGTCAAAACAGGCAGTTGACTGGTTGTGACCTCTAACAACTTCACACTAAAGCAGCTGTATGTACGTACATGTAGTAAGGAGGGTTAATTGGGAAAATTGTACTATGTACATGTGTCTCATTCTCATACAATATTACACTCTAGATGTGTACGGCAAGCATACAAATATACACGTACATGTACATGTATGTGTAAGACACCTCCCCCGACCCCACCCACTTTCCCCGACCCCACCCACCTCCCCGACCCCACCCACCTCCCAGACCACACCCACCTCACCGACCACACCCCAATTTGTTTTTTTTAAATTCAAAATATCTTCAAAAATATTTCTCAAATTAATTATTTATTAATTTTGAATCTTAATGTTAAATTAATGCTAAAAAATGATGAGGGGTGGGGGGATGGTTAGTACAGGTATTGGTAAGGCCAGGATCATGTTCAGGTGTGGACACTGAAATTTGAGATTTTTTTTAATCACCCCCTCCCCCGAATCCTTTCATAAAAAATTTACACCACTCCCAAAACAACTTCAGTTACCCTTGTAACTGCATACTGTATGGAAATCTTTTTGATACATAATATGTCATATGTACACATAAATATTTAATGCTAAATTGCTCCATTGAAGACCTCATCTGCCTTAATTAATACTGAATGCTCCACACAGCGTAGCTTTGCTTTGGATGTTTTCCTGTCTGCGGTGGTTACCATGGAGACAGGATTCAATAACACCCCTTGCCGTACAATCATGGATGTTCAACATTTTACCCAATGATCTTATTCAACTGCCAACTGGGTTTCCAGGCTGCTCGTGTTACAACGGTTGTCATGGATGTTGTGGTCGTCATGGAGATGTCAGAGCAGCAGACACAGAGTCTTTGTGTTCTCTGGGTGTGTCATCTTGAAACAATTAGGTAAACAAAGCCACACCCAAGTCAGGATCTGTGTTTATTTTTCTGCAGACGGAAGAGAAGCTTGCAAGAATATTTCTAAAAGGCAATTGATGTGTTGAATGTACAGATTGCTTGAAACTTACATGCTGTGTTTGTATGTTACATACAATGTACAGTTCTCCTGAGGACGATCAGAGCATACTGATCGAAACGTCGAGTTGTACCCCCAGTTCTTTTCAGAACTAATTACTACTCAATTGAGATTCTTACATGGTGTCACCGCAATTAGTCTTACTTATCATTCTCACCATGCAAAGCTACAAGTTTTACGTACAGTATGTATGATTTTAATTTTTAAATTTTTTTAAAATTAATTTTTTTTATTTTGTATTAATTTTATTTTGCAAAAATATGCACTTATGTACACATGTTCATTGTAGCATTATAAAATCAAGTCTTACATACATGTATACTGTATGATTTTTAATTACACGTACATTATAATATAAAACTTAAAAGTATATAATTCTCCTGCCAGCTACAGCCAGTGACTCATTCTCCCACAATATAATACAATATTAATGACATATCTGGTAATTTCACTTTTAACATAAAATTTCATGCACACTGAATTATAAACATAAGGAAAGAGAACACCTTTGTCCACAGGGTTCAGTGTGTAGAGTGATGAGTCATTCATTCATCATTGATGAATTAATTAGCAACCTCGGAGATAGGACAAACAACTCCACCCTATCATTAGTCTGTGCAGCATTGGTGAGCCCAGGGATGTGGAGACTGTATAAACTGTACATGTATGTAGAGACATTTGATTGCCGATTGAAATCTGGATGAGGTTTTCTTGCACAAAGCCATTATGGCATGGGGGTCTGGGGGGCCGCTCAAGGGCCCCAGAAGCTTTTGGGCTCTAGATACTCTGTGGTGCAATCTCAGTATCTCTTGGCTCCACTTTAGATAATGTCAAGGCCCAAAAAAAATGCAATTTTCTGTTAAAATGTTGATCTTTCGAAGAGACCAGTGGTCGTTGAATTTGTTCAATTGTCCATCATTATTCCTCCCCCCCCCTCCCTCCCCCCCCTCCATCCTCTCGTCTCCATTTGGTCACCACCTACATACAGTACATGTACATTCATACAGTGTACACACATCAAGTATTTATATCATACATTTTCAGTACATACTTGTCACAACATGTACAGTACACTGTACAGTGTACATGCACATGTACCCGAGACTGTGCGTTTTCGGTTACAAGTACTCTGTATTTCAGGAACCGGGTACCCGAAATTGGAAATCTTTGGATACATGTACCTGGGATACCCAGGTACCCGTATCTTTGGATACATGTACATGTAATGTACCTGGGATACCCAGGTACCCGTATCTTTGGATACATGTACCTGGGATACCCAGGTACCCATATCTTTGGATACATGTAACTGGGATACCCAGGTACCCGTATCTTTGGATACTTGTACCTCCGGGGATACCCAGGTACCTGTATCTTTGGATACATGTACCTGGAATACCCAGGTACATGTATCGTTGGATACATGTACCTGGGATACCCAGGTACATGTATCTTTGGATACATGTACCTGGGATACCCAGGTACCCGTATCTTTGGATACATGTTCTGGGATACCCAGGTACCCGTATCTTTGGATACTTGTACCTCCGGGGATACCCAGGTACCTGTATCTTTGGATACATGTACCTGGAATACCCAGGTACATGTATCTTTGGATACATGTACCTGGGATACCCAGGTACATGTATCTTTGGATACATGTACCTGGAATACCCAGGTACATGTATCTTTGGATACATGTACCTGGAATACCCAGGTACATGTATCTTTGGATACATGTACCTGGGATACCCAGGTACATGTATCTTTGGATACATGTACCTGGAATACCCAGGTACATGTATCTTTGGATACATGTACCTGGAATACCCAGGTACATGTATCTTTGGATACATGTACCTGGGATACCCAGGTACCCGTAAACAATTTTGTAAAAACACATAAATACATGTATTTCCGAATGTATAAAATAACCAATATGAGCACAATTTTTATAATTTTTATTAGAGTCACAATAAATGTGGACTTTATACTGTAATAATTTCCCATCGCTATATTAATTAAATGCGTAAACATCCCCCCATTCCCCACACACACATACATACTACATGTATGTACAAAAAGAATGCATGTGTCCCACACTCGTACTAATCCAATAACTGTGAACAATAGGCACAAATACCAACTCATGATACTGGCACGACAGCAGTCAACTCAAAACAAACTAGACACATCAAACAAAAGCCGGCAAGTCTGTGAAAGGCTGTCGGCAAATGTTACTCTTAAAGCCTGCATCCAAGTTTTGTTCATTTTGTTAACAAAAACTAGGAGACTTCCATTTGTGTGGATTACATGTAAATATTCAGTCGGAATTTTAAAAAGTCATTTACGGGTAGTTGGAAACGAAAAATGGAACTGGGTAATGACAGTTTTGGTCGGGTATCTGGGTACCTGGATACCTGGCATAGCCTTAAACATATATATGGGATGTACGTACATTGTATACTACTCAAAACAATTTAGGGAACACCGGATTTTTAACATCAAATAGGTTTGAAATGTTCCATGAACTGGGATTTTCATTTGCAACCCCCTCTCTCTTTCAGTAGTCATGTCATGAAATGTGTAATCACTACATGCATCCTTTATCATCTGTTTCATTGTGCAGTTGTTTCTCATCAATTCTGTGAAACATTGTGTTTATCTGAAATAAATGATCTTGCTTTAACTGAGATTATTCTGGTGTTCCCTAAATTGTTTTGAGTAGTATAGACTGTACAGTTATTTCATAAGTCCTCATTATTATCTACACAAAACAAAAATCATTTTAATCCATTAACAACATCTGTCATCCGCTTTTACACATTCAAGCACAACCCACCTCCAGAGATGATCGTATTGATTACTCTGTCGGTTGTCAAGAAGTGTACTTTATTAATCAGTATGTCATTATAGCATGTGCCGCCGCCGCCCATCCGAACGTCATCACTTGTTCCAATTTCAGTTGATACAGTGTACATGTATGCTTTTTTTCTTTTTCCAGGAAGGGATCAGATATCAAGTGCACTTATGTGCACATAATGTAAGAATTAAAGGGACAGGATCAGAGCAGACTTGCGAGAGGGCATGGAATTGGTGATCTAATGTAGAATTGATTTAATTTTGCCCTACACCGATGTGTGTATAGCACTGTATACTCAGTGCTTTCCAAGTGTCTGTGAAAAAACTACACAGGCGACTCGGGCGGGATTCGAACCCACGACCTCCTGCTTACTAGTGCAGACGTCTAGTAAGCAGGAGGTCGTGGGTTCGAATCCCGCCCGAGTCGCCTGTGTAGTTTTTTCACAGACACTTGGAAAGCACTGAGTATACAGTGCTATATACATGTACACATCGGTGTAGGGCTAAAATTAAATCAATTGTTTATCTCCCGACGCAAGAATTTCACCAACCTATATTGTAGTTTTAGTTCACACTGTATTATCTACATGTAATATGTAGGCCAGCAATTCAAGATGTTAGCCAGGATTTAGAAACAGGGTGTCCAAATTTGCTGGAAATTTCAAAACAGGGTGTCCAAATTGTTCACTTACAATACATTTACATGTAAATGACAGATGAAACAGGGTGTCCAAAATTGAAACAGTGATGTCCAAAAGACACCCAGACACCCAGACACCCCTCTGGCTAATACTGCATTATGCACTCATGGAGTATTATTTTTCAGTCAGTGATTTCTTCCAAAACTGCATGTAAGACAACAATTCCATGCCCTGTCGAGAAGTCTGCTCTGACCGTGACAATATTGTCCCTTTGATCGTACACTGTACATGTATGGTGTTGGTGTACTGTATTTACTCAGAGCAAAGAGCAAATACACTGTCGTTACTGCAGCACTAGTTTATCAGTTATCGTATCATAAATTATTAATTTTGATGTGTACATACATGTAGGATTTGAAGCATTGTATGGTGGAAGTACAGTAGGAGTAAGGTTTGTTGTAGAGTTCTTTCAGGTACACCGTGTAATGATCTCTTCTTGGAAGAAGTAATGGCTCCGAGAAGAGCCGGTTGGTTTGTTCTCAACGGTTGGACTAGTCTACACTAGCCGTCATCAAGAGAAGTGATGGCTCTTGTCATGCACCAATAAACTCAATAACATCTATCTCCACCATGCAAAGCCTCAAGTCCTACAACAATCTCTTATAGGAGCTGTAATAACCGTTGGTTCTGTGAAGAACTGGTGGTGACAACCTCAATTTTGATAGGCATGCTTTCAAGAGGACTCTCTGATGTCTTTTTGCAATGAAAATAAATGTTGACAGTACATTACAAAATGGATATTCATGTATTGTACTCATCATGGATGCCATTAAATAACAATTAAGTAAATTTACACTGATTGATAGAGGGGAAAATAAACTCAAAGTTCAGAGTTTACATGTAAATAATCCAAATTTCTAAAAGGAATCGTTGTTCCAAGATACAATTATCATTGCATGAGAAGCCAACAAACCCAAATGTGCTGATGGATGGGGAAAAACAACCTCCAATATTTCAAAAATCAACTTTGTTCCAAGATAAATTATTACCACATGGAAAGCCAAACACCGCCAGATGTACTGATGGATGGGGAAACAACCTCAAAGTTCTGAGATTAAATAATTCAAAATTCAAAAATCAAAACCGAATTTCCATTGATTGATGGGGGAAAAAAAATTCCTCAAAGTTCTGAGATTAAATAATCCAAATTTCTAAAAATCATATATTTGTTCCAAGATGGGAAAATTACAAAGCCCATGATGCGGCCAGATGCACTTTATGTTATATATATCAGACATGCCCACCATGACCAGTTTATGGTCACACCCACCCAACTTGCCCACTGTGTCCATCACTCAGAATAAAAGCTTGAAACAGCAGAGTGGACCATGACCGCAACACTTAATACAATAGCCACAAGCCTGGCTGGCACACTCTCTCCACTCCTGATTGAAAACCAGTGGAGCAGAACCGATTCTTTAACAGTGAGGGGAGCTTTTTTTATATATATTTTTTTGGGATTTACACAATGACCTACAGCTGACACTTTCATTTTGTAAGAAATTTATTCAGTGGATATGTTTGTACCGTTTTCCATTGGACACATGCAGTGCTGTTACATGTGACATATTGTATATTCCATGCACATACTGTACTGTGGACTAATTCATGCTTTGGGTATCTACAATTTTACGCATGTGAGTCACAGACAAGAACAAGTGTGTGGAAAGTGGTTTTCATCAGTGCCTGCAGTTGTTGGGAAAATATCTCAGCAATTATGGCCGGCCGGAAGAGGGAAATCATCAGTTTTTTTATCATTTTAATCTGTGTGGAATTTTTTTGTTTTTCATGAGGACTTCCTTGGTGCTAATTTATGTGTGCTTTGAAAACGTGGAAATGGTTGCTAGTGGTGTTGCGACTGAGAGGATCAAAAGATGGTTACGAGAGCCATGAGATCAATTGCCTGAATGGTACATGTGTAATTGATTGATATAGCTGGTTGCTGGTGGACATTCAGTGTGCACATGTTTTACATGTGTGCAAATTAACATGTAATTGCTGATCACTTCAGGAGGATTACTGTTTAAAGATTGTGTCTGTATTTTTCAACTGGCTTTATTTTCACCATACATTTGTATACGTGTACTTACTGTAATTGGAACATACATGTACATACATGTATACACATACGTACATAGCTCTGATGTTGTACATGTGCATTACTTCAACGTTACAGTTTCATTAGTCCCTAATGACATGGTCAAAGTCTAAATGAAAAAGGCATTTGGATACACATACATAATATATACACATACATAATATATAGGCCCTACACATGTACAATTATTACATACATGTATGTACACTGTAGCTCTGATAAGTGATATTGTACTTCAACATTATAGGTTTCATTAGGCCCTAAACTACTACATGCGGTCACAGTTAAAAAGACACATCAGTCTGCATTCTATATAAGCTTTGATTGTTTTGACCGAAAAATAGGTCACAGCCACACACTCGTATACACACAGGACGCATTGAGGCATATGCATCACCACAAAGAGTTGCAGAAGGAACTGCCATCTCCAATGTGAGAGGCAATTATAATTTCCATGCCATATACACGGTACTCCCCCCTTGACTCGGACTTGCTTGAGTGAGCTGCAGTATCCCCTGGGACGATGACGGTGCGGAGGATGGCCGTCAAGAATTAAAACAGCTGTGTACATTCGGGATGTCCATCTTACAAGCAGGGATTATTTATACTCACAGGACAACGGGAAATATCCTACGACCAGCACAGTGTGAACCGTGTGATTTGATCATCTCTGCCTTCGTGGAGTCTGATCGTGAACAATATCTCATCAAAAATATTGGCGACGATGACTACGACGATCAAGAATTGAAAACAGCTGTATGGTTTCATCTTTGCATAATTGAATATTCACTCACTGTAGATAACGGTTCAACCACATACATTGTACATTGTACACACACGCATGGCCAGCACCGTTTGAACTGTGTCTGAGATTTTTTTTGTCTCACTCTGATTTGCTGTCATCTTTGTGAATATTATCGTAAAAAATTTGTTTTAGATCATAATTTAATACCTTGTGAAGATTCTGACGATTTTCATCGTCTGCAGGCTCTTTTAAGCTTTGCATGATGTACAATATTTATGCACATCTCGACACTGCGGATGGGGAGTAGTGTGAACTGCATGCATGTGGGATTTTGTTTCGCATAAATTTGTTGTCGTCTTCGCTATATTATTATTATTATTAACCGGAGTCGGCTTTATACGTGTACATCAACAGTAACCGTCAGAGGAATTGGACTACAGCATTGATTTGTTTCAAGTGAGTGACAAAGACATGTCGCGTTTGTGAATACTGTTTGCAAGAAAAATACCAACAGCTGTCTGGCTGTCTGGTGACATTGTTTAGTCAGGTGGTTTTAAACGACCAAAGGTTTGGTGCACTGTTCACAGTGAGCTGCAGATGTACTGCATTATGATGTAGTTTTTGCCCACTGAGAGTGTTTTTTTTCCCCCACCTTGGACGTCTTTTGACCGTTGCCGTATTTTTCTACAAATCTTTCCAAGTAACAAACATTTGTTTATTACATAAGCGTACCTTTACTGTACATGTTTTAGAAAACTGTGAAGGTCATAACGGTTGTGGTACGTGCATGACTTTGCTTGTGTAATGCTAAACGTGTGCTACCCACCCTCATCAAAACTGAATCGGCCAATTACGTGTTCATTCTGTGTAAACTATCACCGTAATAAAAAAAATAATAAACCCTAAAAACAACAATGGAATCCCATGCCAGTATCAGCTGCGAACACCTGCTGTGGTCCTCCCGGTCAAAACTGAGCGCATCCTCGACCTCCGTCATGACCACGGAGGAGAGACCTGGGCCGCAACCCCAACAAGGGTGCTTCAGACACCGGATGTCGTTGGCAGTTAAATCGCTGCGTTTACTAATGGTGGAAAGGTGGTGCGTCCTTCACGCATGGAATTTATATAAGGAGGTAGGTTTTCGTTCTTCTCTTTTTCTCCAGTCGTATTAACCCTAACCACCCCATATCCTCCAAGGGGCACTTTTTGGGGAAAATTCAGCACTGTTGGAAACTGGTACTTTCACCTCTCCAAATGGGGCAAAATTACCTGGCAAAATGTACTGTACAGGCCATAAGTGCTGAATATGAAAAATCAATGAAAATGCATGGTGCTTTTTAAAGATATGGGCATGTCTCCAAAAGTGCACTGATGGATTTTGTAGGATTCAGGAAGGTTCCTAGCCAGAATACATGTACCGAAGGGGTTCGGGTTAAAGGGACGGTATTGTCACGATCAGAGCAGACTTTCAACATGGCATGGAATCGGTGTCCAATTTTAAGATGAAACACAGTCACTGAAAATAATTGGCGTGTTTATGTAGCAGCAACGGTGATGTACATGTATGACCTTATCATCACTGCTTATCATGTGGGTATTATTTTCAGTCACCGAGTTAATCTAAAACGGAATGAATGTCGTGTCCGACCGCCACTTTTTAAGGGTTTTTTGGAATTTGTTTGCAACCACTAACCAGTTAAAAATTATTCTGTCGATTATTTGGGGTACAGAAAGCGAAAACTATCTGTAAGATCCACTTTTATGATGGTTTTCGAATTTTATTTCCCCTTGTAAAAAACTGCCACTGCGCATGTACAATGGCCATGTTGGTCACTAACGGGGGAGTTGACAAGAACAGACTGACGTGACTGAAGAAGTCATCATACATGTATACATGTACCAGAAATGCATGACTTCATGAAATAAATATCCTGAGATAATTTGAAGTATACGTGC
Source organism: Zoroaster sp. YZ-2022 (assembly GCA_029582265.1). Lineage (NCBI taxonomy): Eukaryota > Metazoa > Echinodermata > Asteroidea > Forcipulatida > Zoroasteridae > Zoroaster > Zoroaster sp. YZ-2022. Next base: position 62,434,861 of record CM055816.1, read on the forward strand.
ATCATCATCCATGTATGTTCTCTACATGTACCTTACTGAGCAGGTAAGATTAAATTATTGGTTATAATGAATGAGAAAAAGTGGCGGTTGGATACAACATTCTTCCCTCTAAAACCAGCATTCCGATTCCATGCCCTGTTGATTGTGATGATATTGCCTCTTTAATAGAACGTGCATATATTGACCTCAAAATTTACGAAGAGTTTGTGAGAATATGGGCACTGTATATATTTAACATTATTGTGAGCTTACATGTACTGTGCAGCTGGCATAATTTGATGAAGTGGTTTCATGAAATTAAAACCCTCCTAGTTCTGGTGCCTTTTTCAGACAAGTTGATGCACCATTTGAAACCATTCGCTTTTGTGGTTTTGAATGTTGAAATAACTGTACAGTATTGATTTCCCCAAATGGTTTTGAATGGTAGGTCAGCTAATACAAAACCTTGTTTGGATCTTTCCAAATGGTAGTACAGCTAATACAAAACCTTGTTTGGATACTTCTAAGTGGTGAATCAATGGACCCTCTATGCATTTGAATGGATTTGAATGGTAGTAAAGCTTGCTACCAACACTTTTCATATGGTATCACCATGTGTGTACAAAACCAATGGCCATTTTGGCAAGTGGAAATTTTGAATGGCTTCAAATGGTCAAACACTAGGAGGGTTAAGGTATTATAGTTTATAATGTTCATTGAAATAGATCTACATGTACGTACAATGTACATAAAAAAAATTTTGTAAAAAAAAAATAAATAAACTACATGTATTGACATTAATTTCCGTTCTATCAATCTTTAAAATAATAACGGTGTGTTGAGCTAATCAAGATCATCTAGAGAGTCTGTGGCTAGGCTCGTCGGTGTTTCAAATCGAAATCAAGTGAAAGGTGAATTTAAGTTATGCACGAGACTTGTACACTGCATTTGTGGTTATTAATTAGTGGAATAATAGTTGGTTGCACTGTCTTCACCACAGGATAATGACCAGTTTTTTTGGGTGTGGTGACAGGTGATAAAGGACCAAGCCAATCTTTATTTCCATTCATAATGATTCGGTTTGCACAAATGCACGTATTGGGGACACAGAGTCAGCCCGCCTTGAAACAAACTTCAGCACTCTATAATTGGTACAATTTCTAAGAGTTTTTCATTTGTTATAATAAGGGTCACTTACATGTACGTATGTAGCACTGCCAAGTGTCCCATTGAAATTCCTGTGCCCCCACCAACCCTCCCTGCCCCCCAACAACCCTCCCTGCCCCCCACCAACCCTCCCTGCCCCCCACCAACCCTCCCTGCCCCCCACCAACCCTCCCTGCCCCCCACCAACCCTCCCTGCCCCCCCACCAACCCTCCCTGCCCACCCACCAACCCTCCCTGCCCACCCACCAACCCTCCCTGCCCACCCACCAACCCCCCCTGCCCACCCACCAACCCCCCCTGCCCACCCACCAACCCCCCCTGCCCACCCACCAACCCCCTGCCCACCCACCAACCTCCCTGCCCACCCACCAACCTCCTGCCCACCCACCAACCCTCCCTGCCCACCCACCAACCCGCCCTGCCCACCCACCAACCCTCCCTGCCCACCCACCAACCCTCCCTGCCCACCCACCAACCCTCCCTGCCCACCCACCAACCCTCCCTGCCCACCCACCAACCCTCCCTGCCCACCAACCAACCCTCCCTGCCCAATAACCAACCCTCCCTGCCCAATAACCAACCCTCCCTGCCCAATAACCAACCCTCCCTGCCCAATAACAAATACTGCTTTCGCTATTCCTAGGGCACGGGTGGTACCGTATATTTTATGCAACCTTCGGTTTTTATTAACCCTAACCCTCCCAAATCCTCCAAAATCCTCTTTGCTAAAGTGAAGGATTTTGAAGGATTGAGGTTACATGCTACATTGTACATGCTCTTTGCTAAAGTGAAGGATTTTGGAGGATTGAGGTTATTAGGCATACTTGCCTTTCCATGGTACATGTACATCCATGTTTATTGTAGTGATTGCAAGGTCAGTGCTTGGGTCATTGGACACTGTTTATTGCTCCTTGCATGCAGGGAGGGTCCCTGACCATGTACATATACATGTACAGTATCACAGATTAGAAACACATGTGTGCATACATGTCATGTGCTTGCTTTACTACTGAAGGATTTTGGAGGATTCAGGTTATGTGTAAGCAAATGGGCCTAGGGAGTTATCGTTAAGTTTCAAAATCTTATACTGATACATTCGTATACAGTATACATGTACGTATGTGTACATGTACAAGTGCACTACAAATCGACTGAGTATAACAAAGGGAACAGTAGGTCTTCGGTCGCCGGTTCTTTGTTTTCAGAGGTCCTCGGAAGGACGTCGTGTACGTACACGTTATGGAGATTGCTTCAAACAGTTTGTCCAAACACAATTGGGAACAAAAGAAAGGAACGATAGAGGTCTTCAGTTGTATTGTAAGCACACGTGTACCCTTCAGAATATTTATTTATTTTTTGTTGTTGTAAACACTGAGAAAGATTTATATTATACGTGCGTATATATGTACATACATGTAGATACTGTACAATGCTTCATGTATATTTTGTATTCATTATGACACGTTCTAGACAGCCTTTGAAATACATTGTACAATAAAAATATTTCCACAATGCATACAATATGAATATATTTCAGAACTGCATACAGTCATGGGCTGGCTGTATCAAGTGTACACGTTTGTGTATCTTAATTGTGCAATATATATATATTGTCATGGTTTTGCAACTCTGATTTTGTGTTATGTTCTCAGACAAAGCGTGGCCAATTCATTGTGAACTACTGAGCCATGTGTGAGCTAAATGCAGTGCAGACAACAAAGGGACATTTACAGTGTATGCATTGTAGTAGTTAAAATCCCCCAAAAAGAAAAGGAAAAAAAAGACGGAATATATGTATAAATAAGACTCAAGGGTGGTCTGCAAGTTTAGTTTGCATACATGTACATGTATATTCATGCAAAATAACAGTAAAAACCAGTCAGAAATGCCCCTGTGCGCACAGTCAAAACAGGCAGTTGACTGATTTTGACCGCTGTAGCAACTTCCCACTAAAGTGCAGCTGTAGTAGGAGGGTTCATACATGTAGCATATTTGTGTAAAATATTAATTGTAGTTTTGCAAGTTTGTAAGCTTTGTTTGACGTCGGAGCAATTTCCAACAATTAATTCTGGGGCAGTCCAATTTTCCATTTTTGTTAAGCATGAATAAATTTAATTTAATTGGAAAAATCAAATCACACCTGGACATCCTTGACATATTGTCATTTCATTAAAACAAACTGGGCATCAAGTGTCTAACCTTGGCTAGTGTTGTATTAAAACAAAACTGCTGTAATAACATTATTTTATTAAAGGGAAGACATTGGTAATGTTGGCAAAACTGCGGGTTTGCCTACTCTCAGGCTGTGCCGGGTATCCGGATACCCGATGGAAACTGTCATTAACCCGATTCCATTTTTCGGTTCAAATTACCCAAAAACGACTTTTTATAATTTGGACTGAACATTATGCCACACAAATGGAAGTCTCCAATTGTGGGGAATTGGGATGCTACCAGTTGCTTTTAATATACAGGCCGGAAATTATTAAAATAAGTCCACATTTATTATGACTCTAAAAACATTATTCACATCCTATTGTTCATGTTAATCGTAGACACACTAAAGTTGTTAAGTTTTCTCATCAAATGGCAAGGTCCAATGCTGCTCATCATTGTCTTTTTAATAGATTCCCAAGATTATGGGAGGTGCTACCAGCAGATGTTAAAGACACAGCTATTTATAGTTTATCTTTATTTATTAATTCACTTAGAAAACATTTATTAGTCCCTGGCCTAGGAGATGCCCTAACTCAAAACTGTGTAGTATTTAAGTTTTTATATTTTTATTTTAGTCTTGTTTTTATATCTCAAAGTGTGCCTAAAGCCATGTTGTTTATCGTTCTTTGTATGATTCAATATTTGTTTACTTCCTAAGCGGTAGCATCAGGAGGTCATCTCCACAGTACCGTAATTTCCTGCGTATAAGACGCGGCTTATCTGACTTTCAAAGGTACGAAAACGTCACTGCGTCTTATATAACGGTGCGCCTTATCTGGTGTCGCTTGAGATCAAAGTGATGATTACCGCTTGTGTAACTTTCGGTGGACCTCAACCTAACAAAGCGGCCGTGTTTTCCAATGAAGGTCGTTAGCGCAAGATTTTCATGCATTCATTCACCGTAAATAATACTCACGAAAGACCTCACCGTGTGTGTACCAAAAAGCAGAATTCCCCTGTTTCTAAAAATAGCATGCCCAACATCGTACACGATCGCGCATTTTTATCTACAACGCTTTCTAATGACTAAGTCTCTATGCGATGTGTGCAAGGTTGTCAACTTTTGCCGTGTCTGTTTTTCACCTCGATTATTAATCAGTGTATTACGCACAACACCGCGGGATCACTTGGGCCGCAACCAGACTACTTTCCTAGTACGACGCGCGCGTGGTGGTGGCGGTGGCGGCGGCGGCGGCGGCGGCGGCGGCGGCATGGTCGTGCTATAGCGCTTCTGGCATTTAGTTTACTTTTTTTGTAATTCTACAGGGGTGATACCTTTGTTTCTGTTTCTGTTTCTGTTTCTGTAAATTTGTGTGTATTTGTTTTTTCTACCTGTGAAATCAATAAATGAAATGAAAAGAAATGGAAAAACAAGAGAAACTTGTGTTCATATTGGTTATTTTATACATTCAGGAGTATCTGTGTTTTTACAAAATTGTTTACGGGAAACATGGAATCCGAAGATTTACAATTTCAGGTATCCGTTTCACGAAATAACTGAAAACACAAGGCCTTAACCTGCATGTATCTCTTTGAATCATGTCAAGATTGAATTAATGTTGGCAAAATTTCCACAAGTAAAAAAAAGCAATGCACTGATGAAAAATAAAAGTGTCTGTTAAATTGGTAAAAGTTGCCGTTATAATAGCGAAAAACACTGGCGATAAATCTTTCAGCTTTCAGATATAAATTATTAGTAATTTTGAAATAGGGTAGTTGAAACCAATGTACTTTGTAGTGTACCTTCCCTTTAAAAATGTATAAATGAAAACAAAGTCGGTCCCTTATAAAAATCCACTGTAGTTTGACTAGATACTAAATGTACATGTAATGCATCTGCGTGTAAAGTTTTACGATAATAATTGTAGTAAAACTAATTTATATAGTTTCCTTCAAACATGTATGTAGGCCTACTGTAATGTATTGGAGTAAATTTGAAGTAAAACTTCACAAATAGTACAGGTTTACTATAATAATACTGCAATTAACTCTCCTACTATAGTTGAACATTAGGGGCAAGTAGCTACATGTACGATGCACATATGAAGTGGTCAAAACCAGTCAACTCCCTGTTTTGACTGACATTGACCCAAATGTGCACACAGGGGCATTTTTGACTGGTTTTTACTGTCATTTTGACCACCCTCAACAATACAAGATGATGCTTAATTTTTTGTAATTACCAGTCAACTGTTAATTAATTTTTGTAAGGGTGAACCATCTGGGATAGTGTCACAAAGTCATTAGTTTTATGATTAATCATAAATATAGTCATCCCAGACTGTGTGAGGTTTACTAGCAATCTGATTGACCTCGTTATCCTGTCCCAAAGCTCATTAAAAATGCGCATACATGTGTTACGTTATTGATAATATTTTTGTTTTGTCTACAGGACGTCATGTGGATGTCTACTGCAATATCAGTATTATTATTTATTTGGCTTATACGAATTATAATGTACACAAAACAGAGGGAGGCGGGAAATTATATTTATTATGTATCCGGTTCCCGAAATAACCGAAAATGCACAGCCTTAGTCATTGCCGAGCGGTTAAGTGCATTGGCCTTGTGTTCCGATGGCCGAATCATCAGAATATGGGTTTGAATCCTGGCTACGACCACGGTACTTGTGTCCTTGAGTAAGATATTTACTGAGGACGATCAGAGCATACTGATCGAAACGTCGAGTTGTACCACCAGTTCTTTTCAGAACTAATTACTACTCAATTGAGATTCCACATGGTGTCACCGCAATTAGTCTTACTTAAGATATTTATCTGTAATTGCTTCTCTTCACCCAGGAGTATTGTGTTTGATTAGCCCTGTAATACTGTCAAACAAGGTTGCATACGTGTACAGCACGTGTACATGTATTGGGCTGTATACTCCCCAGGGAGCTGAGAAAGAACACAGGCATGATATTGACCCAGTGACCAGGGGAAATAACGTAAAGCGCATTGGGACATTATGTGAAATATAAGAATTATGCGCTATATAAGAATAAATTATTAGTATTATTATTGTAACATAGTTTTTCCGTGGGTCTTTCCTGTATTCTGTTGCAAAACGCCTACAGAATTAGTAAAAGACAGCAATCAGTTTTAACTTTTTCAACTAAACTGTTTTATTTCAACACCAAACAACTCGCAATGTTGTGATCCTCCGGGTTTTAAGATTTAAGGAATAAACGAAATCAAAGCAAACGCTCAGAACTATAGATTTCACCCCAGCGCTGTTCACAACAGCAGCCCCAATACCCCTAGCAAAATTTACGTTGATTTTTCAAAACTGCCCAATCACACCCCTTCAACTTAAATCATACACTTACTATTTCTCACGACGCTACACCAAGTACGTGCTTCCAGAGTCGGTAACAAAAGCGATCTACAATTTAGAACAAGGCCAGTTCATTCTATTGATTAAAGTTCCGGAGTAACAGTTCAATCAAAGTTCATAGCAAAGTACATCATCCCAGCTCCGACGGTCTGTCTGGAAGCAAGCTCTCCTGCGGCGAAGTTGCGGTCTCGTTGTCACGTTATTATTTCTTATTTTCTCATTATAAATCTTTTTCTTTTTTTCCCTCTCCCATTCTCATTTATGCAGCAACAACTGCAGGCGTACGTAGCCTGGGTGAACTCCCAGCTGAAGAAGCGACAAGGATGTCGGATGGTAGAGGATCTGAGACGAGACATGCAGGATGGGGTGCCCCTTGTACATCTGGTGGAGATTGTCTGTAAGTCTTTTCCGAGCCAGATTGGGGGATTGCTAAAAAGCTCCTCTACTCCAGCAGGCATGTGATTTTTTTCGGATTGTTTACATTTGTACATGTGTATATAATGTACAATAATTGTCCCTTTGCCTCCAAATTTTCTTGAAAGAAGAGAAGTACCCACCAAGGAAAGAAAGAAGTAGCCTGTATTGTGTTAAAAACCTTTAGTTTCTTGTTTGTTGGGATGTGGAGTGTCTGTATCTCCAAAATTAAACATCCGGGAGGTTCAGGGGGGCTTTGTCCTCTAGACCAAAGGGAGACCCATCTACGCTAACCATTATTCAGGATTTTTTACTTTTGTCAAATCACACCCCAGCCATTGCTATCTAAAACATGATTGATCACAGTTTAACCCTCTCAGTACCGAATTGTTTTGACATAAACAACCGCTGGTGACCGCATTGTTTGACCACTCAAGCATGAAGCACACATTCTTACACAGCAGAAAGCTTGTGTTCAAAGGCCAATTTTACAAACTCTATTATCACCTTGAAGATATCGTTTTACAGCAAAATAAATAATAAAATATATCTTACTTATTGAATTCCCTTTCATAAAATCCAAAAAACATTAAGATCGGTCAATAAATGTCCCAAGTTCTCGGTCTTTGTTTCCTCAGTGTGATCTGTAAACTCAAACACTTTTTTGTACACAAACACATGGCGCTCCGTAGGTGTTTGGCATTTCGGATCTTTCCACTCCAGTTTGAAGGGATTGCATAATAGCAACCTTATTTTATTTCACCATCAATGGAAAGATCCGATCTTGCTCTTTCCAACCATTGTAAGCTTGGGTATGGAGGGTGAACATAGACAAAACTACAGCTTTATAACAAATGGCCTTTGTGCTCAGGCTTGAGTGCTTTTTTGTGTGAAAGCTTGGTCGACTAAAGTCGCCTATGGTCAGGAAGAGGGGGTATGAGTGCAGTCGACTAAAGTCGCCTATGGTAAGGAAGAGGGGGTATGAGTGCAGTCGACTATAAAGTCGCCTATGGTAAGGAAAGGGTTAATACATAACACTTACACATTTTTGTACCTGTTGTTAAGTTGATGATGGTATCAAACATGCCGTGAAATATTTCTGTCTGACATGAAGGATGGTGTGCCCCTCGTGCATTTGGTAGAGATTGCCTGTAAGTCTTTGCCTTGAAGCCAGATTGGGATTGCTAGAAAGCCCATGGATTAACACTCCTGTTAAAGGGACAATATCATCATGATCAGAGCAGACTTTTGACAGGGCATGGAATCGGTATCCTTGTTAATAATTTCCAAACTGAATTGTTCGACTTCATCGGAGTAAATTGTTAGAATGAAAACTAAAAATCAGAATGCAATTTCTCGTTTTCAAACAAAAGTATTTGACTGTTTTTTGTTGTTTTTGTTTTGTTACAGCTGGGGAGACGCTGGCTAGGGTTGAATACAGCCCTCAGACGACCACGGCCATGAGGGAGAACGTCGAGAGAGTGCTGCAGTTCATGGCCTCCAAGAGGATACGTATGCACCACACCTCGGCAAAAGGTAAGGTATAAAGACGGCGCTATCGGAGTGTCCTTGAGCAAGACACTTTACCATAATTGCTTCTCTCCACCCAGGAGTAAATGGGTACCTGTGAGGGCAGAGTTGGTTGTTGTGTTTGATTAGCAATATATGCGCTGTAATGGCAGCAATTGAGCTGTATACTCCCCAGGGAGCTGAGATGGTTTCAGGAATGATTTATGAGCCTGATGAGCAGGGGTAATAATGTAATGCGCCTTCAGCACCAGTTTGGTGGATACGTGTGCTATACAAGTCCACATGACGACGACGACGATGATGATGATTCTTGTAAAATTCTTCATCTTTATTCGTCTTGTGCATATCGTAGCCCTCTAGCGGAATGCACTTCAACATTGGGATTTACGCGGTTCCATTTGCTGCCTCTTTACCGTACAAACATATCACAACAGTGTCGCTTGAATGACTAAATAAAGTCATTGTATGTATGCAAACCAAACATTCTCACTGCTGAATTCCACCCTCTCACCCACTACCTTCCATTATACCATACCTTTTCCTATATTTGTGAACCTCTTGCTGTACTTATCATTAAGTAATGAGGAGTTTTTCTACCTGGGAAAAAAAGACATTTCAGCGGTCATTTTTTGTTTTTTGTCATTTTCTGGTGACCGTTAATACTAGAATGGAGCCAGTAGCACACACGAACCAGTTAACCAGTGATATGCAAACTTTCCTACATGTATGTCACAGCCATAGCACTCATTGTACATGTATTGTTTCCCCCCAATGGTACATATACATGTATTTCTCTCAAGCCACTCCAGTTAATGATTGTTAATTTTTAGCACCCTTATTGACAGACAAAGGGAACATTTACAGATACAGTATGTAGTACGGAATTATTGCTGGGTAGTTTTAAAAACTATGGTCAGATGTACAAAGGTCAAATGAGTGCCTAGTCATTTCACAATGCGAGGAGGAAATAGCCCTCTTATTAATAGTCACTGTGTGAAGCTGTACCATGGATTATGTACATGTACATGTATGTACTTGTAGCATCTTGGCTTGATTCTGGTGTAAATTCAGGAAACCGATGGAGGGTTATACTTTTGGTGAGCACTCAAACAAAATACAAATATTTAAAAAAAAAAATATCTGATAATTTTTTTTTCCGATTCGGGGGGGGGGGGGGGGAGAGCCTGCCCTTCTGTCATGGTTCATTTACATTAGATTCATTGTAGATCTCATGTGCAGTTGACATAAATTAATTTGGGCACTTTTTTTTATTACTGTTAACACCATGCTTCTAATGATTAGTTTGAGTAAATGTGTAATTTTAAAGTATTTATTGTCATTTCCTCAAGAAATATAGCAGTGTTCTAATGAAAAAGAAATTTTTCGGAAATTGCTGCCAAAATAGCGAAAACCGGATGACACATCTTTAACCCTAACTACATGTACATGTACCCCCAAGTCTTGATTTTGGTGGATTCAGCGCTGTATATGTGTGTAGCGCAGCGAATAGAACAAGTAGCCATGTGTATACCAAATCCATCAAACTCCACTTTGCTGCTTTTGTTGGATTCAGGACTGTGTACATAGCCAAGTCATGGATGCTTTGCATTTGCTACTGTACCAATTCCATCAAAGTCCAACAATTGGGGTAATTTCTTACTGCATGTTGATGGATTTTGGAGGATTTGTGATAGCAAATAATTATGCCTCAGAGGGAGTTATTGTTGGCCCTAACCTTCCCAAATCCTCCAAAATCCTCTTTGCTAAAGTGAAGGATTTTGAAGGATTGAGGTTACATGCTACATGCTCTTTGCTAAAGTGAAGGATTTTGGAGGATTGGGGTTATTAGGCATACTTGCCTTTCCAATGTACATGTACATCCATGTTTGTTGTAGTGATTGCAAGTTCAGTGCTTGGGTCAGTGGACACTGTTTATTGCTCCATGCATGCAGGGATGGTCCCTGGCCATGTACATGTATCACAGATTAGAAACACATGTGTGCATACATGTCATGTGCTTGCTTTACTACTGAAGGATTTTGGAGGATTCAGGTTATGTGTATCAAATGGGCCTAGGGAGTTAGGGTTAATTGATTAAAATTTTGTATGTCCTTTGGATTTTTGCCCAACAGACATCGTAGACGGTAACCTGAAGGCCATCATGAGGCTGATTCTTGCCCTGGCTGCCCACTACAAACCCAGCAGCGTCAAGCAGTCACCCCAGGCTGCCAGCGCCTCTACCCCAACTGGACGGAAGGCACAGCGGCAGGCGTCCTTTGCCGCCATGGCGGCCAATGCAGCCGCCGCCATACACGATGTGAGGAAGGAGGCGGCCGGGGCGGGGTCATCGCTACGGCGATACAGGGAGCAAAGGTGAGAGGTCGTATAGGTTGTTTGTTTTTGAGGAGGGATGTTATCTCCGGAATAGCTTTAGGGGAAATGCGTAATTGGTGGCATTGCAACCTTGAGGGTGAAGGGGTGGAAAACTAGAGGCGATGTGACCTTTGTTTACAAAATAGTGGTGTGGTGATGTTTTCTGCTCGACGGTATGAACGCTCATCCTGTTTTGGTTTAGACGTAATGTAACAGGTTACAACGTCTCATTGATTTCCATCATCACTGTAATAGAGATCAATGCAGTGTCTGTAGACGTGTGTGATGAGCGCGCATACCGCTGGGCAGAAACGTCCTGTTTTGGCTTTAGGCCTGACGTCACAGGTCAAATCATCTGTCCTGTTCGTAAGTCGATACGCAAGACACGTGCACATTGGCAATACACGCATTCTTTTGGCTACTTCCGGTTCCAAAACGGGCATACATTTGTGTGTAATTTAACCAAAATTCCTTGATTTTTAACATTCAAATGCAATTCTTGAGGAAGAATTTTGATTTTGTTACTTAGACTTTGAGTCTTTACAACACATACGTGTACATGTACGTTAAATGAAAGGCCCTGAAGTTTTCTAATTTCTTGAGTAAATCCCTAAAGAAAAGTGTGGTCAGTGCATTTACAATGGGCTTCTGATGATCGTTGGAGCCAGCATGTGCAAAGTGGACATGGTTTATGTTGGAACTACGCCATACTTACGAACAGGATAGATCATTTATATTTGCTACCTGTATATTGTATGTGTGCCTGAGGTATTTTTTACAAGAACATCTCAACTAACAGAATTAGTGTACATTGTAGCTACAGTACCAGCCACAAGTAATTCCAAACACTCGCGGGTAACACGCGTGCGCCATCAAGTGCGTGGCGGCTAGCCACGCGAAAAATGCGCGGGGGCACAGGGAGCCACGGAAAACTTGCGGGCCGTGTCGGGGGATCTGCGTGGCCACGAGAAACCAAGGCAGCTAAGCAACGTTAGTTTTCACAACCATTGCCCAGTGGAGGATCACTGATTCGTACAACGATTTGTTATTAACGGGGGGTATGACTACACTCTTTATTTGGGCGGACGACATCTGTTTACGTGTATGTATAAATTTCGACAGGAATGACGCGGTGTTATCTTTACAGGTTTTTGGTCTGCATTCAGGCCTTCATTAATTGACCAAATTCAAGTTTTCATTTTTAATATAGTTTAAACACAATTTAAAACAACACAATTTGTGAGCGTCGTCATTGTATACATACGTTTATTTTTTAGTTTCGTTTTAGTTTTACTGCCTCAGCCACGGACCATTAAATATCCGTAGTAGTCTTTTGCGGTTTCAAAAAATCTGCAACAAACGTCTTTGCGCAAGACTAAAACCTGTATGTACTGAGTAACCTCGATCTTGTTCCACTGAATATTATTATAGTGATCAGTGTGTTGCACACGATATTGCATGCATGGGGGGGGGGGGGGAACAACCTAACCTCGTCCCCAGGTATTTCGATAATTAAATACCGTTCGTAAGAAAAGCGTGTGCTGCATTCAGTAGGGAAGCCGGGAGTATAGGCCATCCGAATTTATTCATCGGTAAAATTACTACATGTAACTCCATATCCATGATATAGGCATTATAGTATAGAGAGGTACTAAGTTTTCGTATCTGAAGTACAAAGTAACACATTAGCTTTTTCCACGAGGGTCTAGGAGGAAGCACGAGGTAGACCGTGGGGACTCCAATTTCTGAACAAAAATGTGACTAGACTGATCCCCTCAGGCCTGGCCCTGTGGCCCTGTGGCCCTGTGGCCCTGTGGCCCTGTGGCCCTGTGGCCCATGCGTTAAATGGATTTCAATTGATAAGTTATGATGCGGTATGATACAGACGGAACCAGTGTGGAGTAGCGCTGGCGTATCTACCAACTAACGTCACTCTTTATCACTTAAATAAGTTCTGATCTCCACTGTGCGTGCCGGTGCCCGAGTGACGGCGTCTTTTGCAAGCCTCGAAATGTACTGTGATCTTCCGACTATATAATCTCGTCCCCACCAACGGCAAACGTGCAGTATCTGTATTCCTCAATCCCACAGCTTTCTCGCCAGAAACTAGAAGATTACATTATCCACAAATATAAATCTTGGCTCCGTAAATGAAGTTTGCATTGCAGCACTACATGAACGTTTTTCGACTGATGGATCAACTATGATAATAACGTCATGCAAACATTCCCTAAAACGTTTAAAAACGTTAAATCGACGATATTTATTAAGCAAAAAAGACCAACCGTGCCATCAAACAAACATCAATGTTATTTAATTTGACAAAAATAATAAACCGGTCTAACAGAAATGGAGGAACATGCTACAGGTAAACCTTCATGGAATGTTATTGAACTCCCATAATGATACCATGACAGACCCAACTGTAACGTTTTATTGCACATACATTTTACTTGTCATGTAGAGGTAATCAACGGTGGAACGGGACAAAACCAATCTACATTCCAACTGTGAAAACGGAGAAATTATCAGTAAATCAACCAGGCCTTAATTATTTAATAATACAAAGAAAATGTTTAAAATGCAATTTGTCATAGAACCCAACTTACAGTACCATGCGGCATCAGAAAATTAACCGACAGTAGTTTTCTAATAAATACATGTATTGTTAAGCAGATCGTATCCTAAAACTCTAAACCTGTGATTAATGAGGCATTAGCTGCAAAACGCCATTTACTACAATTATTGACTCATGCTAATAAAACTCGCAGATAAGCAAGCATGTTTTAACAGGGATTTTAAATGAAACAAATCTTCCTTTGCATGTACCCCGCTATGAAGCTCAACGTTGCAACCATTTCATTCATTTAAAATTACCCATATTTAAATGGACGTTCGGCCCCCGATCTACATTATGCTCTTGAATGACGTTCAGTTCGTGTCGTGGGCTTCCGTGCGGTGTCGTGGGCTTCCGTGCGGTGCCGTGTACTGCGCTGTGTATCGTTGCAGTTGCCCACGCAAAGCCCACGCAAAACTACCCGACACGCCACGAGCTTTGCTCGAAGGCCCACGGCAATTACCCGCGTGGCTGCGTGGCGCCCCGTACCCGGCACGCAATTTACCCGCCACGTCACGGATACTCCACAGGGGGTAAATGGAATTACTTGTGGCGGGTACTGTAATTGCATGCTAGTTAGCCTGATATAATGTATATGTACGAGTAAGGGAAGAGGGCCAAAGTCGTGGTACAGCCAAGTCTTTGAGAAGACCAGCCAGGCTTTGCCCAGGCCTATGGGCCGATATATACATAACAGCAAAAGAAACGTCACCCCCTAAATTTTGTTAAGTAATTATATTATTAAACATAATAAATATACAATGTTGTGGGATGGTTGGCTGCCAGGTCAACCAAATTTGCCACATTGTGTTCGTGTTACACTCCATACTCATAATATTCTTCATTAACCAGTTCGCGTCGGAGGCCGTGTATACACGCAATTTTTTTTTGGACAGCGGATCGGAGAGCGTCTAAACACGCCACAGGATTCTTGGGAATATTTGTATAGATTCCCGGTCGACATGGCAACGAGCCATAAGCATATGGTGGAAGACGCGGTCTCCCCGGTCACGCTCTGGTGAGCACCATTGGTCGTGTTTGTGCGGTAAAAATAAACCCGTCACGGGGTTCGGAAAAACTTTTTTATTCCCGGTGCGAACTGGTTAAACAAATTATATTAATTATAAAATGAAAATAATAAATATTTTTAGGGGTGACGTTTCTTTTGCTGTTATGTATACATGTAATCCCCTATCTGAGCACAAACGACCCTGTACTAATGAATAGATATCTCAAATATATACATGTAGCTCATTGTTAACACAGACATGACTAACACCTCAGCTGTCTTTTTTTCACAACTGCTGCCATTATAATGAGCTCTACTTGGTTTGGCTAGGCCCTCCAGAAGCCCAGGTTAGGTTGATCGGCAGGTACTGTATTGTTATAGGATTAGGACTCGCAGAAGACAGATTAAGAGGTCAGATAGCCTGGTTGTCTGGCGGGGCTTCTCAAAGGCTTGGCTGTACCATGACGTTGGCCCTCCTCCCTAACTATTGTTGTAACACTTGTTTACGGAGCAGTCACAACTGGGCAGTAAGCCCACAATTTTTCTGAAAATACAAATGTACGAGAGCCTTTCAGACTGAATACTTTGTCAGGATAATTGCTACAATAACCAACTTCATTTTGCAATTGGGTAATTTACCAGTAAGGCTATGCCAGGTAACCGATTACCCGGATAACCAACAGAAACTGTCATTACCCAGTTCCATTTTTCGGTTCCAATTACCCGTAAACGACTTCTTAAAATTCCGACTGCACATTTAGGCCACACAAATGGAAGTCTTCGAGTTCATGTCAACAAAAATGTGTGTGGGGAATGGGGATGCTACTAGTAAATGTGTGTGGGGAATGGGGATGCTACTAGTAAATGTGTGTGGGGAATGGGGATGCTACTAGTAAATGTGTGTGGGGAATGGGGATGCTACTAGTAAATGTGTGTGGGGAATGGGGATGCTACTAGTCAATGTGTGTGGGGAATGGGGATGCTACTAGTAAATGTGTGTGGGGAATGGGGATGCTACTAGTCATTTTAAATGTAGACGTGGGAGATTATTACAAGTATAAAGTCCACATTTATTATGACTCTAATAAAAACAAGAGAAACGTGTGTTCATATTGGTTATTTTATATGTTCGGGAATATTTGTGTTTTTACAAAATTTCAAAATTGAGTAACCGGGTATCAGAACATTTCCAATATTGGTTATCCGGTTCCCAAAATAAACAAAGACGCACGGCCTTATTTACCAGTGTTTCCCCTTCACTAACCCCCTAGGCATTTTGGCTAGGAACCATCCCAACTCCTCCAAAATCCATCAACATGCAGTAAAAAGTTACCCCAATTGTTGGACTTTGGAATTGGTACAGTAGCAAATGCAAAGTATCCATGGCTTGGCTATGTACACAGTCCTGAATCCAACAAAAGCAGCCGGTGGAGTTTGATGGATTTGGTACAGCAGCAAATGCAAAGCATCCATGGCTTGGCTATGTACACAGTCCTGAATCCAACAAAAGCAGCCGGTGGAGTTTGATGGATTTGGTACAGCAGCAAATGCAAAGCATCCATGGCTTGGTTACATGTATGTACACAGTCCTGAATCCAACAAAAGCAACCGGTGGAGTTTGATGGATTTGGTAAAGTGGCAAATGCAAAGCATCCATGGCTTGGCTATACACAGTCCTGAATCCAACAAAAGCAGCCGGTGGAGTTTGATGGATTTGGTACAGCAGCAAATGCAAAGCATCCATGGCTTGGCTATACACAGTCCTGAATCCAACAAAAGCAGCCGGTGGAGTTTGATGGATTTGGTACACATGGATACATGCTCTGTTCGTACTGAATCCATCAAAATCGGGCAAAACCAGGAGAAGGATTTTTGGATGATTTGGGTAGTTAGCCAACATGTGTATGACACTTGATTTTTGTTTCATTGCGGTGATTATAACCATGCTTAAATTTGACTGTTAGGCCAATAAAAACAAGTTTCCGGTTTCTGGTCCTAGGTCGGCTTTAATAACGATGCAGTGAGTCATTTTCCTTGCATTTGGTATAATTGGAAAGCCCTGTTATTCCTCTTTACAATGATGTGCCATTTGCTATGATTACGCAATTGGGGGATGTGCAGCACAGCTGAATATGGGGTGGGTGTAAAGTGAAATGTTGCAAAATGCATTGCTATTGTCAAAAGTGTATTGACTCTTGCTGTTAGGAGTTGTTTGGAAGATGGATGTTACTCAAGACACATTCCAATCCTCCAAGCAAAAGGGGAATGCACTGTATGACAATAGCAATGCATTTTGCAACATTTCACTTTACACCCACCCCCATATTCAGCTGTGCTGCACATCCCCCAATTGCGTAATCATAACAAATGGCACATCATTGTAAAGAGGACTAACAGGGCTTTCCAATGATACCAAATGCAAGGAAAATGAGTTGGTAACAAGAGAGAAATCGTCAGTCAAACTTGAGTTTCCGAACTTTTTTTAGGAGTTTAGATACACGTACATGCACAAGTATACTCAGTTACTGGAACCAGAGCATATTTCATATATATAAAATGGTGTCTAATGCTCATACATTTACATACATTTACATATATTTACATACATTTACATGTGTACCACTACAGTGTATTTGAAACAAGTCATTAAAAACACAGCTTGGCAGTTTCATACAAAAAAAAAAAAAATGGAGACTTGTTTTGTTTGATCTTAGTGTTAT
This sequence comes from Zoroaster sp. YZ-2022, assembly GCA_029582265.1. Lineage (NCBI taxonomy): Eukaryota > Metazoa > Echinodermata > Asteroidea > Forcipulatida > Zoroasteridae > Zoroaster > Zoroaster sp. YZ-2022. The sequence continues at coordinate 62,452,223 of CM055816.1, forward strand.
ATGTTTATATTGCACGCTAGTGTACGAGTACAAGCATGCATTTTTTGTCAGCATCACTTGTTTGTTGATTGTCGTTTGAGGTTTGCTTTTGACTTCGTTTGATTGTTGTTGTGTTTTTTTGTGTGTGCTTGTCTCGTTTTGTCGCTATCAGAGGAACGGGCCTGCGTAGTCGTAATTCCACCTCCCCGGCTAAGGAGCAGATGCAGCACAAACTAAGAGCAAGCTCAAGGTACTGGGGCATCTGGAGAGATGCGAAGATATATCACCCTCATTTTTAAATTTTTTTAAATTTATTTATTTTTTTTACTGACATTTTCTCAAATAAACCTAGTGCGTGTATAGGTCTGGAATTTCACAGAGGCTAGAGAGGCCATGGCATCCATTGCCCTGGTTTTGGCCTTGATGCTGCTTAAAAACATTCCCAGGAAAAGTGGTCTTGCCCCTATGAGAATGAAATTCCTGGCCTGCATGTAACCTTTGATGTATACGTATGATGCATTTAACATGGGCAGTGTATCTTCAATAACTTTGCTGCTGACGTGTTTATTCACAAACTTTGGTTTATTTTCCATGTTTCACAGTGCTATTCCCCTTAGAGTTTTTGGCTCATTTGTTACGACCAAATGTTGGGGATGGGGGGATTTGGGTATTCAAATGATGCCCCCCTGCCTTAGCCCGTGTAGCCCCTGTAGCTTCCCCAGTCTACAAAAATCCTATTGCAGCTACTTCTCTCTCACCCTGTAACAAAGATTCTCTCTCTGAAAAAAAAATACAATTTCACGCTTGTCCCCCATCAAGCAAATTTTGAGATGTTAATTTCATGCAAATTTTTACAATTTAACCCTAATCTCCGAGGCATTCTGGCTAGGAACCTTCCTGAATCCTCCAAAATCCATCTGTGCACTTTTGGAAACATGCCCTTATCTTCAAAATGCATTTTCGATGCACTTGTGGCCTGTACTTCTTGCCAGGTAGTAATTTTGTCCCATTTGGAAGAGGTGAAAGTACCAGTTTTCAACAGTGCTGAATTTTTCCAAAAAAGTGCCCCTTGGAGGATTTTGCAGGATTTGGGGTGTTAGGGTTAAATAATTCCTACATTTCTTTTCTTGATCTGTCGCTACCTTTGTATTAAAGTATACATGTATTATTTTTAGCCCGATTTACTTCATAATTTAAAGTCTACATGTCATGTACATACATGTACATGTATACATGTAGGTCCTTTCTAGAGTAGGGAAAATGAGATTCTTGAAGTGCCGCTAAAACGTCGTTGCTTTTGTTGTGTCCCTCTCAGCTCGGACAGTGAACGTCCCAACACCACTGCGAGCCCCCTGCCACCGTCCGTGACCCTCCCCCATTCAGCCAGCCCCACCCCGAGCTCCATCACTCGATCCAGTGACCACTCCGGCACCAGCAGCCCGAGATTACAAGTGCTCAGCGCGATGACGCATATGTCCGATTCTGACCAAGGTAGGTTAAGCATTCTGTCAAATATATTGAGAACAAAATATTTGATAAAAACTTTGGGGAAAACTTTGGGGAAGAAAAAGATGTCCTGTGTCACTTATGATATAATGATGTAGCCGTATGTTCATGTAGTCGTATGCCATCTCCACCAACTGGAAGTGCATTCTTATAACCTACAGCCCAATTTCATAGTGCTGCTAAATATAGCAGAAGAATTTGCTTAAGTATAGGTTAGCAAGAATATTCAGAGCGGCGTGTGCGCGTTCACCATGGATTTGTATTGTTGCGTCACTCATTTGCTCGCAATAACGGCCGGCAAGTTAGCGTGCTTTTCTCTGTGCTTAACGGTTAGCAGCGCTATGAAATGAAAAACGTACAGTAAGCAAAAAAAATCGGCTGCTGAGCAGCTCTATGAAATTGGGCCCAGATCACATCTATAGGCTCATTGATCAGGAAGGTACAACATTGTAATGTTGCTAAACTACTTCTGTGTACAAGTATTTGTACTCTTTCAATCAAGATACATTAACCCTCCTACTGTAGCTGAATTCTAATGGCAAGTAGCTATAGTGGTCAAAACCAGTCAACTGACTGTTTGACTGTTGGCCCAAATATGCACACAGGGGCATTTTTGACTGGTTTTTACTGTCATTTTGACCACGCTCAACAACACAAGACAATGCTTTTTAGCCGTCAAAAAAGGTCGACTCATTTTGACATGTAAATTCATTTACATGTAAAGTTTGACAGTGTTGTACTTTTAAGTGCAGTACATGTAGATCTGCATGTACCTTGGCAAGTTTGTGGGCAATTCTCCGGTAACCAGGCATGATGTATTCTTACTTCTTTTGTAGGAAATCCTTAACTTTGATTTTGAAAATCCTACCATGAAACCGGGTTCCGACTAACTTCAGACCATGGAAACTTTCCTTGTGTATCATTTTATTGTAAATACCAAGATAAAAAACCAGTTTCCTTGCTATACATGGCTATAGAGGTAAACCGCTATAGGCTAGTATATGCCTAATGATAATGGCAAACATTTTTCCTACCTTTTTCATTTTCTCACAATATCATCCCTTGCTGGTAACAGAATTACGCCCATTTATGACCCAGCCAACATTTGCCATCATCTGGAATATATGTTTTATGCTGGACAACTAATATGTGTATGAAATGGGAGCCAAGATCCAACAGATATATTGGATACAAATGAACAAAAAAAAATTCACCTGCTGGGTCACTTTAGGGAGGTCAAAATTTCGGTAACGGAATTACGGCGAAGGACAAGCAGTTTTTATGTCTTGCATACATGTACATGCAAATTAATAAATTTGGGTAAATCCAAAATGGGTAATATTTGTAGTATAGACTTTAGTAGGGTTAACCAGTTCGCGTCGGGAACAAAAAAGTTTTTCAGGGCCCCTGTGCGGGTTTCCCTGTGCGGGTTTCCCTGTGGGGGTTTCTTTTCCCCACACAGACACGTTAATGGAAGCTTCCACAGCGCGTGGCCACGTCTACCGAGCATGTCACTGTACACTCTGCTCGTTGCCACGTCAACCGAGCATGCATACAAATATTCCGGAGTTTCCTCTGGCGTGTATAGACGCTCTCCGATCTGTGGTGCAAAAAAAACATTGCGTGTATACACGGCCTCCGACGCGGACTGGTTAATAACTGCAATGCAAAATAAAATTTGAAATGTTATTCCTTTCTTGAAAAAAAATGCCCTTCAATCATGGTAACGGAATTACGACTGGACGGTAACAGAATTACGTATTGTGTTTGTACAGGTCTGAAAATTACGCCAACTGCAAGGCAAAAACAGTAATAAAAAACAATATTTTATTTGAATTTCTTAGGTATATCCATTTTGTGTTTTTGTATGATAAGCAATAATTTTCTCACAGGTACATATCCTAAACATTTATGAATATGCAAACTGAATTATGAACACTCTACAAATACATATACAATATCATACTTTTGCATTCCAACTAAACATTGTGTCATATTTTTTTGGGAAGAGTGTTTTTTAAAGTTTATTTATTGAAAAATATTGAGTATTAACATTAAATAAAAGTTTGTCACAGAAGAGGCCAAAAATCACAATCCCAACAGTAAAAAACTTCAGGATAAGTGCAGTTTAAGTCCGTAACCATGGATACTGTAATTCCGTTACCGTAAATAGTAACGGAAATTACGAGTTTGGAATGGATATGAAAGTAGAAGGAAATGACCAAAAGTGAAATTTTTTTATAACACTTGTAGGGAGGTATATTTTGAAAAAATTAATGTTGGGTTTTTTATTTATTTATTTTTTTTTGCCAAAAACAAAATACTTGTTTGCATTTTTTGGTAATGGAATTACAATGTACATGTGAATTTCTCATGTTTAATGTTTAACATTTCTGGAGAACAGGAAAAATGATTTTTTTTTAAATTATTATTTTAATATAAAAGTAGTCTTTCTAGTACAATGGCTGCCTAGACACATGAACAATTTGTTTCCACCAGGCCTCCACTAATCACAATATCCAAGATAATTAAATTATAATTTTTAACGAAAATTACACATTTCCCTCCATATTTCCCTCAGTTTTTTAAAATTTTTACCCCTTGGATTGGATTATGAAATTCTGGTCTAGAAGCAATATTCCTCTATTGCTAATGTACAATTTTGACAATTTGTTTTCTCTCCCATGGAGAATTGCCCATATCAACAGTTTGACTGATTTTTTACCTTTGCAGTCACAGAAGGGTCAAACAACAAACCTTGTATTATGTGTACATGATAATGCAGAATTTGCTTTGTGTAGGTGACATGACACAACATGTAGGTGACATTGATAATAAATGTATAATGCCAATTTACTGGTAATACAATGTATATGTACAGAAATGAAACATTGTGTTTTTGCAAAAAAATTGTTATTGGCCTTACGTTTCGAACATAGCAGGTTCTGTGTCTCATTTGGCCTTTGAGAAAGAACCTGCTAGGTTTTCAAGAAAACCATTATTTTGCATTTATACTACAGGTCCTTTACGTTAGTAAGCAGTTTACAATGTCAGCTACATGTAATTCTCTATTGTTTTTCTTATGAAGCTATTTCCTCGTAGACTAAGTGTTTATTCAAGACAGGAAAAACCATTTACTGTTTGTATTTCATTTTCATATTTGCCTAAAGTTCTTGTTTCTCTAACAAACAAACAAAAAACCAAAAATCTAATAAGACAATAGAGGAAGTTTTTGGTAGAAATTCTGTTCTGACGCGTTTCCTGCATGTGTTGTGTCTGTTGCTGTGTGATTTCCTGATGGTGGTGATGATGATGTCGTATGCAATGTCGATCTCCCAATGAAGTCCGTAAGCCAGTTGACGGCCAGGTCATCAGCCCGGTGAAGGACCGCGATGCCACCATTAAGACAGTCGTCCACCGTATGGTGCATCGTCTGGGGTTCACCACAGTCACAAAGTGGTGGTGCGGCGTATCTCCACTTGTGTAGGCAGCTGCGGCATGGCCCACCATTTTCATTTATGCGTTAATTTATTTCATAGATGTTGTTATTCATTCAAACTTCTCTATGTCGGGAGAAGCATTATTCAGCAAAGGCAGTTTTACTAAATTGTCCTGTTTTGGGACAAAACTTACAATAAAACAAGAGACAGTTAAAAATATGTATACATGTATATTCATATTCATATTCATATTCATATTCATATTCATATTCATATTCATATTCATATTCATTCATTCATATTCATTCATTCATATTCATTCATTCATATTCATTCATTCATATTCATTCATTCATATTCATTCATTCATATTCATTCATATTCATTCATTCATATTCATATTCATATTCATATTCATATTCATATTCATATTCATATTCATTCATTCATATTCATTCATTCATATTCATTCATTCATATTCATTCATTCATATTCATTCATTCATATTCATTCATTCATATTCATTCATATTCATTCATTCATATTCATATTCATATTCATATTCATATTCATATTCATATTCATATTCATATTCATATTCATTTTATTGGTCCTTGAAAAGGAAATTTGTTTCATTACATGCAACAAGATAAAATTATATACATACATTCAATACATAAGTTAAAAAAGATTAGATTTTAAAATTTGAATTAAAATAGACACAATATCGAAAAATACAACAGCAAAAAAAATAAGATAAAGATGTTAACGCCGGTGCTGATCATTGAGAAGACGTATGGAATAGGGGACAAATGAATTTAAATATCTGTTTGTTCTGGTCTTTACGGACTGCCATCTTCTACCGCTACCAAGCATTATGAAATAATTGTTGAGGGGATGATCATCATTTTCTAGCACACCCTGAGCTTTAATTAGTACCCTCTCCCGGCAGGCTACATCCAGATTTATATCTACTCCCAGAATCCTAGATGCTTGTTTAACTACCCTTTTGAGTTTATCTTTGTCCATTTTCCTGGCTCCATAATGTGTACATACATTTGTATGATAATTTTACTGCCACAGTTCATGTTTGTACATGTATGCACGTGTACATTGTATTCTCCCTAAGTTAACAAAATTGTCCTTTTCTGTAAGAACAAAGAAAGGAAACATTCAGAGAGTGTTTGGTTTGTTTGGGTCATGAAATTAAAGAAATCTTCAAATATTTTACGTGGAGTGCCATGGTCGAGCGGTTTAGTGCATCGGATTTGTGTTCTGATGGCTGAGTCGTCAGCATGTGGGTTCCAATCCTAACCGCGACCATGGTGCTTGTGTCCTTGAGCAAGATGCTTTACCATAATTGCTTATCTCCACCCAGGGGTAAATGGGTACCTGTGAGGGCAGAGTTGGTTGTTGTTTGATTAGCCCTATATGTGCTGTAATGGCAGCAATTGAGCTGTGTACTCCCCAGGGAGCTGAGATGGTTTCAGGAATGATTTATGAGCCTAATGAGCAGGGGTAATAATATAATGCGCCTTGAGCACCAGTTTGGTGGATACGTGTGCCATATACATGTACATTGTAAGTCCACATTATTATTATTACTGGAATTAGATTAGTACAGGTAGTCTCTTCAGTCTCATACTGCCGATGACTAGATTGGGCTAGTCAAAACGTGGAGAAGACCTACAATGTTATATTGTTCTTATCAGCTAAACACAATCGCACTTTGCAATCTCACTCTCACCGCAAACTGTAACCGATAATTATATTGTGGTTTTTGCAAATTTGACAGTCATTAAAATCCCACAAATAATCGCTTTGCCATCACTGTTAACTCGCTCAACAGAATCCTGTAGTGATACATGCACTTTCCTTGAAATTTCCTGTCACTGCAAAACCGCAAAAAAAATAAAAAAAATAAAGAAAATGCAAACACCTAAAAATTTAAACAAATCAGTTCATTCAGAAGTATATATCTGTATTGAAGTGGTCGTGTCCTCAATTTCGATATCTGTGATTTTTAACAAAGTCGGCCATGTTCCAGTTTGCGACATTATGGCGGAACCCCATCAGCAAAAGATTCAGTCGAGAAGGTTTGCTTGTTTAAAGATTTTGACAACTGAATTTTAGGTTTTGAATATTGAAAGGAGCTATGATACATGTGCTTGTTTTATGTATTTTGAATTTAATTTTTTGTTTGTTTAAAGAGAAGCCTGGGTGGATTCAGTGCGAGTTTACTAAAATCTAGTATACCTATACATTGTTCATGTACACTTTTCGTAAAATTTCTGTAAACGCATTCCTATGTTTGGCCAAAACAAAAAATTCTCCGGTTTCTGGTCATACATGTAGGTTTGTAGGTCGGATTCAAAATTGGTGTGGTGACATGTTTTTTTTTGTTTTTTTTTTGTGTTTTTTGATACAGAACCAGACCAAATTTCCCATACACAAAGTATGGTGGCTAAGAGAGGCTGCATGGAGTGTCGTGGCCGAGCGGTCTAGCTTATCGGACTCAAGTTCTGGTGTTAGCAGCAGAATGTGGGTTCGAATCCCGGCCGTGACACTTGTGTCCTTGAGCAAGACACTTAACCATAATTGCTTCTCTCCACCCAGGGGTTAAATGGGTACCTGTGAGGGCAGAGTTGGTTGATTAGCCCTATATGCGCTGTAATGGCAGCAATTGAGCTGTATACTCCCCAGGGAGCTGAGATGGTTTCAGGAATGATTTATGAGCCTTATGAGCCTTATGAGCAGGGGTAATGATATAATGCGCCTTGAGCGCCACTTAGTTAGTGGATACGTGCGCTGTATAAGTCCACACATTATTATTATTATTATTATTATTATTATTATACAGTGTACATGTAAATCAGGCATACCGTTCATACCACTATGTAAAAAAAGTTATTTAAAGCACAGCGTGTAAAAGTTCTAATCGATCCAGCAATTTTGGCTACAATTGGACATCGTTTCATAGCAAACAAACAAAAAAACACTAAAAATGCTGACATGAAGACCAGAAACCCGGAGACATTTCTTGGCCTAAAATCATTTTTTCCCCTCAATTTTGACAATTTCATGAAAATGTTCTTTTTCATCGGAACATTTTACTTGAGGAAAGGATAACAAATGCTTTCATAATACACATCCCATCTTATATTACTTTAACCAGTTCGCGTCGGAGGCCGTGTATACACGCAATTTTTTTTGGACAGCGGATCGGAGAGCGTCTAAACACGCCACAGGATTCTCGGGAATATTTGTATAGATTCCCGGTCGACGTGGCAACGAGCCATAAGCATACGGTGGAAGACGCGGTCTCCCCGGGCACGCTCTGGTGAGCACCATTGGTCGTGTTTGTGCGGTAAAAATAAACCCGCCACGGGGTTCGGAAAAACTTTTTTATTCCCGGTGCGAACTGGTTAAGGCACTTATTTACTGTTACACTTAGCTTTTGACCATTACTTTGTGAAATATTCTATTTCAAAGTATGTTTTCACCTTTCTATCAGGAAATTATTGCTGTTAAAATAGTGTAGAACACATAGATACATCTTAAACCCTCCTACTATAGCTGCACTTTAGCCCTAACCCTGCCAGACGCAGCACAGTGCATCAGGTGGAAAAGTCTGGTGCACTTTGATGCATTCAGCTGTCAACACCAGTGCATAAGCAGCCAAGTCTGAGGCTATTGAGAGCTGGTCCCATTGAACAATGCCAGAGTTGTATCCTGCTGCGTTGGGTGACCACAGACTCTGAGGCAGTTCGGCCTTGAGATTTGTGACCAGATGGATCTTGCTGCACTCTGCAGCCAAGTCACTTTGACAAACGATGCAATCTGATGCGTCTGGCAGGGTTTCTAGCCAAAATACCCTGGAGGGTTAGGGTTAGTGGCAAGTAGAGGTCAAAATCAGTCAACTGCCTATTTTGACTGTTGACCCAAATGTGCACACAGGGGTATTTTTGACTGGTTTTTACTGTCGTATTGACCACCCTGAACAACACAAGACAATGCTTTTTACCAGTCAAAAATGGTCGGCTCATTTTGACCTGTAAATGTACTTACTACACGTAAGGTTTGACAGTGTGAGACTTAAGTGCACTAGATACACCCTTGGCAAGTATATCAACATTTTGACTGATTCTTGCAGTCACAGAAGGGTTAATATTGGACATTTTGTTGGTAGTCCATGGTGTTTGTTACAGAGGCATTGTACTTTAATGTTTTTGTTGTGTTTGTCCGTCAACAGGAAGTCCAGAGGATGGCAGGTCAAGGTCAAGTTCTCGGAGGTCGTCCATCGCGTGGAGTGATGCACTCCTAGAGGAGCATAACGAAATGACAGGAGATATTGAAAATACTAAGAAACTGCTGAGTCAGCTTCAAGAATTGGTACGAGAAATTGACATTTGTGATTTCATAGAAGCCAAGCACCCCCCCCCCCCCAATAAGCACATTATATTCCAAATCTGATTCCCTGTCAATATCCAGTAGATTTTGGCAAGATTTTGAATGGTTTGGTTGATAGAGAGTAGTGCCGATACGTTTAACTGGTTAACTGACCGAAACTGCACTATTAACCATTTAGAAATTTGCTAACCGCTTTTAATACTGAAACCAATATTTAAATAAAACACCCAACAGTTGTGGAAGAATTTGCCGTCCATTTTGTTGTTCTAGACTTTTTTGCCACATTGGTTATTTAAACAATCACTGCAGAAAGTTTATTGATGGTTAATTGATATACACATTGTTCCATTTGTTGATGATCTACACGTAGTTTGTGTGGCTGTCAGGTGTCGACATTCGGTTAACCGGTTGACCAACCATGAATGTTTCGGTTAACTGGTTTAATAGCAAACTAACCAGGAACTCACAGCACTAGTTGAGAGCATCATACATGTAGATGGGACATGTAATTTGGCCTTGAATGAGCAGGGGTAATGGTATAATGCGCCTTGAGCACCACTTAGTTAGTGGATACGTGCGCTATATAAGTCCACACATTATTATTATTATTATTATTATTATTATTATTATTATTATTATTATACATGTAAATCAGGCATACCGTTCATACCACTATGTAAAAAAAAGTTATTTAAACAATCACTGCAGAAAGTTTATTGATGGTTAATTGATATACACATTGTTCCATTTGTTGATGATCTACACGTAGTTTGTGTGGCAGTCAGGTGTCTACATTCGGTTAACCGATTAACCAACCATGAATGTTTCGGTTAACTGGTTTAATAGCAAACTAACCAGGAACTCACAGCACTAGTTGAGAGCATCATACATGTAGATGGGACATGTAATTTGGCCTTGAATGAGCAATGGATATACTGGATTCTTAATTACTTCGGAGATTACATTGAATATGAATAACTATACTTCACTCTGTGCACATCGTAGCCCTCTAGTGGTGAATTTGTACCCAGTGTCTTGATGATAACCACTTTGGCGTCAAGTGAGCGTTGTGCGTACACTTTATGCGTGTATGTTAGTAGTACGCGCTTGTGTACTTCTGCCAGCCAATGATCGCTGGAGATATTCTGCACGTACGCACATCAACTGCAAAATACGCTAAAAAAAACGTGCACTGTTGCTGCCTTTTCGCCCACAGTGATCTAACGACGTGTGCCCTCAACAGCTCATGCACGGTGCGAATACTGGACAAACCTAATACTCATTCAACAGATTAATTACAGTAACAAATATCCTACTTGTGCAATTGATGAGTAACTGTTTCCCTTATATTTACATATCCACCCCTAGTTGCTGAGTGGTAGACCCCAAGATGATGATGGAAGCTCAGAGGCGGAGGAAGACCAGATGATGTTTGAGGGGGCGAATGCCAAGGAGCAAGTGGTGGGTGAAAATAAAATATATTTTCAAATTTCATTACATGAATGTGAATGGGCTTGTTGTATTGTAACAGTCAAATCAGGTATCTGTTCATTGTGGGTGGCTGTGAGACTGGTTTATTATTCAAGTGAATGGGAAAGAAAAATGTGACTGCATATCCTAAGATTCCGGCGGGAAAAAATGTAGAATACAGCTGCCACTTTTCTATCCAAATATGACAAATATCACAGATTTTTGTTTAACCAGTTCGCTTCGGAGGCCATGTATACACGCACATTTTTTTTTGGACAGCGGATCGAAGAGCGTCTAAACACGCCACAGGATTCTCGGGAATTTTGTATAGATTCCCGGTCGACGTGGCAACGAGCCATAAGCATACAGTGGAAGACGCGGTCTCCCCGGTCACGCTCTGGTGAGCACCATTGTTCGTGTTTGTGCGGTAAAAATAAACCCGCCACGGGGGTTCGGAAAAACTTTTTTATTCCCGGTGCGAACTGGTTAAAAGATGATCAAGGAATGTGTAGTCAAGTGAGGATTGGAAATGATATTTTGGGAGATTTGAGCAATGAATGCACAAAACCAGATGAGATGTTGGCCATTTTGTCATCTTCTAAAAACACATGCTTAGACAATGTGCACAAGTGGCGGTTGGGTTTCGACATTCTTTCCTTCCGGCGAATGATTAGCAAAAGTTGAACGCATTTCAAACTTGCACAGATCATTCACAACTTGCGCAAAATTTATGACGTCAAACGTTCTTTTCACACTCGCGTTTGCCTGAAATTTGAACCGTGCTTTAATACTGTGTAAATTGGACATTCTGGGCACCATACTCTTGATAAGAATCCAGAAATAAATGAAGATTTAGTTGTTGCAAAACTGCTCAGACCCGTAAAAAAAGTAGTCAGTAACCTTACGTTTCGACACTAGTTGAGTCTTTGTCAAAGGTTTCAAACTGGGTTCAAACAAGTATACACTGTACAAAGAACAAGAGAATCAGTTAAGTGGAAAAGAAAACCAAAAAGAAATATCTATAGAAACCCTCTTTTTTTTCCTCAAAAATTATATGGACGTTTTTAGGGGTTTTTCACAGGTTGTATGAGAATCAAGAAATACCTAAAGAAACCTAAGGAAATTTCGTTTATCTGAGAAAAGTGTAAACAATATTGTCACGATCAGGGCAGGGCAGGACAGGGAATTGGTGTCCTAGTTTAAGATGAACACATTGACTGAAAATTACTGGCTCATTTATGCAGCAGAAACAGTAATATGACCTTAAATGGGGACTGACATCCTTTATTGTGTGTGTACGTGTGTTTTGTAATAAACTATTGTTTTTGAGACCCACCTGTGTCTATTTAATCATTGATTTCTGAGTACAAGTATTTTAAAACAATGTTTGAAGTGTTTGGGGGAGGCAACCCCACCATGGTGGAAGCTTCATTTGCATAAGATATGTGACGTAAGGTCGGGAAGATCCGATGTGTACATGATGTACATGTACATACAAACGTTTCACACACGTAGCGTCGATTTCATTTCTTCCGTGATTTTTGTTTCCGGAACTAATAAAATGCCGGGAAGATGTGTTTCTGCAGGATGCAGCAACACCACCAAAGACGGTGTTAGTCTTCATCTGTTCCCAAGTGACCCAAAAATCGCCATATTTGGACGAGCAAAGTTCGACTGACAAGAGTAAAGTGGTCAGGTCCATCGGCTCACATAGTTTTGTGCAGCGATCATTTTGAGCCGAGTTTTGAGCCGAATTTCTCTTCCCGACATGACGTCACGAACAGCTCCTCCGTGCAGGGCGTAAAAGTGGGGGGCATTTTTACAATGGTAAAATAACACTCTCAAAAACAATAAAAACACATAACAACAATTTTATTGATCTTTTACTGATATAAAAGAAGAAAACGATCACATATTTAACTGTTTGATTTAAATCCATGTCAGTCCCCCTTTAATATCATGTGGGGTGTTATTTTCAGTCAGTGAGTTAATCTAAAACTAGCACTCTGATTCCATGCCCTGTTGATCGTGATGATAATTATAGTCACTTTAAATATGTGTAAACATTTTCAAAATGTTTTGGGTGTTACTGTTGAATACTTTTCATGGATTCCTCCTCCCCCTCCCCCTCCCCATTTTCAGGTGGTCTTACAAGCGAGACTGAACCAGAGGCAAGAAGAATGCAATCAGCTTAGGAACGAACTCTCCAAGGTCAAGCAAGATTGCCGTAACCTGCAGGGAACAAAGGTAAGACTAGCTACTTAGACAGGTTGACCAGTATAAGGCCAAAAGAAAAAAGTTTCCGGTTTCTGGTCATCGGTTGGCTTCAAAATCGGTGCAATGACATTTTTTTCTTCTTTTTTTTTCTTTTTTTTCTCGGCCATCTTTTATTTTTTGTCCAACAAGGAAATAGGTGATATTGAATACGTGGGGACCATATTTCCCATGTGTACAAAGTATGGTGGCTAAGAGAGGCCTTACAAATCAGGCAAACGTTCATACCCCTATGTGAAAAAGTCATTTAAAGCACATCACGGCAGAATTCCTATCGATCCAGCAATTTTGGCTGCAATTGGACATCATTTCATAGCCCCCCCCCCAAAAAAAAAGAAAATTAAAAATGCCGACGTGCAGGTCTGAGGCGACACGTGCGGAGACCAGAAACCGCAAACTTTTTTTTTTTGGCCTAAGGGGAGAGATGAAGCTGGACAAATAAAGTATGGAGGCGAGGGTGGTGCTCTATGTAATCCAATAACTGTGAACAATAGGCATACCAACTCGTGATACGGCAGTCAACTCGTGATACGGCAGTCAACTCGTGATACGGCAGTCAACTCGTGATACGGCAGTCAACTCGTGATACGGCAGTCAACTCGTGATACGGCAGTCAACTCGTGATACGGCAGTCAACTCGTGATACGGCAGTCAACTCAAAACAAACTATGTAGATACATCAAACAAAAGCTGGCAAGTCTGTGAAAGACTGTCGGCAAATGTTACTTCTCAGTCCTTTATCCAAGTTTTCTTCATTTTGTTAACAAAAACTCGGAGACTTCCATTTGTGTGGCTTAAATATTCAAGTATGAACCTGCCGTAACACAAACCCTTACAGACAATGTCTGCATTATGGTGAAAGACTGTTGTAGCCCACTACAGCTACAGCTGGATTAGGTGAAATTGGTGCAAGTAATCAAGTCCCATTGTACAACACACTTCTTTGATTGGTGCTGATCATTGATTGGTTTATTGGTTGATTGGTGAAACAGAAGGTACATGTAGTTGGTGTAGTTGGAGTTGTTGAAGAAGGTTTAGCTGGAATAAATGAAATTAAATAAAAATACTTTGAATATTTAAATAATACAGGAAGCCTATGAAAATGTGAGTTATTTGGGAATAGTAAGCACATGAAAAATGAATTTATCACAAGAAAGTGCCTGCAAAACCCTATTTAAAGTTTTAAATATTGTCAATAGCAATGGCCCAAAACCTACATGTTTGTATAATTATAAGCAAAGCAAAACAACACACAATACATGAGGAAACTTTACATACATGTGGATACACTAAATTTTCTGCAACAAGTGATTAAGAAAATAACACAAAATTTGTGATTTCTACTTACTACGCTGGGGGTATGATGCACTGTAAATCATATACCTGACTATGAAGGATCAGGAATTATCTTTTGGGAAGATTTGGAAGCATAAATATAACGATAGGAATGACTTTAATCAACGGTGGAATTTTCTTTAGCAATTTTGCCCATCAACGGTGTAAATCAATAGCGCCCTCAATAGGCAAAACAATAACTATGGAGTCCCTTAGGGGACACGAAACTACTGTCCGGAACAACTGTGATTTCAAGTATGAACGTGCCGTAACACAAACCCTTACAGACAAATCAAGGAAATACTCACGTGTACACTTACATACATGTATATATTTTTCTCTGTTACTGTTTGTTTCCCCTTCCAGGCTGGTCTGCAGTCCAGACTCACCGAGCAGGATAACGCGTTGCTTCAGATGAAAGCAGAGCTGCTCAGAGTGGGCTTCACACAACAGAACCAAGACGTTGAAAAGGTGAGAGCTCGCCGTCAGTCTGCGGCAGCAGTCTGTGTGGTAGAGTTGGCACTCGCGTGTGTACACATGGTTGAAGTATTCACAGGGTTTGCATATATATATGTTAGCCCACTGATGGTGAATTTTCTTGTTTCGTTATTGTTCATATTGTATGATGCAACATTTTTAAAATGGTTGAGTGATTGTTTTTTGTTAATATGATTTTGTTACTTTGCCACACCATACAGCTCAGAAGAGAAATTAAACTGTGTCTTATAATGTTACCACTACCTCTGTCTCCTTTAATACCGGTCTCATGCTGTGTTCCAGTCATCTGGTGTTGCCCGTATTTCTCGTTTGGGAGTGGCACAACTTCGAAGTAGGCATACTTGCGCAAGCGCAATTTGCGTAAAATGCAACTATGGGAAACACGGATGTGATAGGAAAGCAGCGTACTGTATTAAACTCACCCTGCATTTATCCGAACCTGTTCCATTTAAGTCGGATCTCAAGATCATGCTCAATGCAACAGCAGAGAACAACAGACTAGAGCAGACTAGTCGAAGTGTTGAGAACAAACCAACCAGCTCTTCTCAGAGCCATCACTTTTTCCAAAAAGATCATTACATGGTGTACCCGAAAGAACTCAATAACAAAAGAACCATTGTTGTATGTGGTTGCACACTTTTTTTTGGTTGCATTTTCTTGCATTCAGCAGGGTGCCTGCTTAGGGTTCATTTTCACACTCTGCATTTTATCCTTACACCTGGTTCTCTTTCAGTCGGATCTCAAGAGGCGCTTGGAGGAGAAGGAGAGGGTGATCTCTGACCTCTCCCGTCAGATGAGCCAGAAGGTTGACCTCCTCAAGCAACAGCAGGATCAGATTGAGAATCTCACGCAACAGCTGCAGGAGCTGAACTCCTTCAAGGTTAGTGGTTCTAAAGGTTAAATAAAGGTCACATGTGACCTTTCACCACATGTGATGGGCGAGATTAGCCGGGCCATATGCACACAAAAAAATGCATGAGAAATTACTACCCTGGCACGGATAGAAAGAATCTCGTTTCCTGAAAACTAATTCATTTGGCCCAATTGTACACGTCTGAATTTTGGTGATTGATTCCATTGTATAATGAATGCAAAGTATGTGTTCAACGATCAAAATGTCTGCATCGCTCGTAAACAATACAGTCTAATGACCTGAAACTTTCACTAATAAATTGTTTTATATATACATGTATATCTTGATTCAAATGAAGTGAGACACCAATGGTATACTTTACCTTTGACAATAGCTCGGGTGCATTAACCCTAACCCCCCTAGGTATTCTGGCTAGGAACCTTCCTGAACCCTAACCCCCTATAGTGATTCTGGCTAGGAACCTTCTTTAACCCTAACCCCCTAGGTATTCTGGCTAGGAACCTTCCTGAACCCTAACTCCGTATAGTGATTCTGGCTAGGAACCTTCTTTAACCCTAACCCCCTAGGTATTCTGCCTAGGAACCTTCTTTAACCCTAACCCTCTAGGTATTCTGCCTAGGAACCTTCTTTAACCCTAACCCTCTAGGTATTCTGGCTAGGAACCTTCTTTAACCATAACCCCCTAGGTATTCTGGCTAGGAACCTTCCTGAACCCTAACTCCGTATAGTGATTCTGGCTAGGAACCTTCTTTAACCCTAACCCTCTAGGTATTCTGCCTAGGAACCTTCTTTAACCCTAACCCTCTAGGTATTCTGGCTAGGAACCTTCTTTAACCATAACCCCCTAGGTATTCTGGCTAGGAACCTTCCTGAACCCTAACTCCGTATAGTGATTCTGGCTAGGAACCTTCTTTAACCCTAACCCCCTAGGTATTCTGCCTAGGAACCTTCTTTAACCCTAACCCTCTAGGTATTCTGCCTAGGAACCTTCTTTAACCCTAACCCTCTAGGTATTCTGCCTAGGAACCTTCTTTAACCCTAACCCTCTAGGTATTCTGGCTAGGAACCTTCTTTAACCATAACCCCCTAGGTATTCTGGCTAGGAACCTTCCTGAACCCTAACTCCGTATAGTGATTCTGGCTAGGAACCTTCTTTAACCCTAACCCTCTAGGTATTCTGCCTAGGAACCTTCTTTAACCCTAACCCTCTAGGTATTCTGGCTAGGAACCTTCTTTAACCATAACCCCCTAGGTATTCTGGCTAGGAACCTTCCCGAACCCTAACTCCGTATAGTGATTCTGGCTAGGAACCTTCTTTAACCCTAACCCCCTAGGTATTCTGCCTAGGAACCTTCTTTAACCCTCACCCCATATAGGTATTCTGGCTAGGAACCTTCCTTAACCCTAATCACCAATGTATTCTGGCTAGGAACCTTCTTTAACCCTAACCCCCCTAGGTATTCTGGCTAGGAACCTTCCTGAATCCTCCAAAATCCATCAGTGCACTTTTGGAAACATGCCCTTATCTTCAAAATGCACCATGCATTTTCTTTGATCTTTCATATTCAGCACTTATGGCCTGTATTTCTTGCCAGGTACATGTAGTAATTTTGTCCCATTTGAAGAGGTGAAAGTACCAGTTTCCAACAGTGCTGATTTTTTCCCCAAAAAGTGCCCCTTGGAGGATTTCGGAGGATTTGGGGTGGTTAGGGTTAAAGGCAAAAATCGAAATCAATTGTATATCACCCGACAGAAGACTTGTATCAATCAATGCAAATTGGGGTACCCACTGCTATATAGGATTCTAGCCAGCCTATTGTCATCGGGCAAACTTGGTGGTTGAGAGGTTAAGATGTCTGCACTAGTAAGCAGGAGGTCGTGGGTTCGAATCCCGTCCAAGTAGCCTGTGCATTTTTGTTCACAGACACTCTGAAAGCACTGAGTATACAGTGCATCATACATTATGTCAGTGTAAGGGCAAAAATCAATATCAATTGAATTAATTTTGTAGAGGGAAATAACTCAATTTTGATTTTGATTTCACAGACAGAGTTACAGAACCAGTTAGAGAACACAGCTAATTCATCCGACTACGAGCTGCAGTCACAACTACAAGAACTGACTCAACGGCTAGATAATGTCAGCATGGCGGAGGTGGGTTGCATTTGTAGCATCTTCCATAAACATACACCGTGTTACACTTGCTTACAATGAGAACTTCCTTTGTTGGTCCTGTGGATTTCACGGCAGGCAACAGTAGTACATGTTTACATAATAATAATGTAGACCTATATGGTGCACGTATCCACCATGCTGGTGTTCAAGGCGCATTACATTATTATCCCTGCTCATCAGGCTCATAAATCATTCCTGAAACCATCTCAGCTCCCTGGGGAGTATACAGCTCAATTGCTGACATAACAGCGCATATAGGGCTAATCAAACACAACAACCAACTCTGCCCTCACAGGTACCCATTTACCCCTGGGTGGAGAGAAGCAATTATGGTAAAAGTGTCTTGCTCAAGGACACAAGCACCATGGTCGTGGCTGGGATACATGGGATACATGTTGTACTTTATTGATCTCCATCTAACATAGCCTATTGTAAAAAATACTTTGAGATACAGTGCCTTACTCAATGACAAAAATTGTAATTGTTCTGCCCACAATTAATCAAGATAGAGGAATTTGACTGCCTTACAGCTTTTGCATACCACAGTTTCATAGGGGTCGCTCTTTCTGTAAACAAATGATGCAATATGTCGCATTATCTAATAGACTCGTCCTGTGAGAACAACAACGTCGTATCTAAAAAACAAAATTAAAAAAAATGCAACAAGGTCGTATACTATGTGCACTCGTGCATATCGTATCTTCTTCCATCCTGGAACCCTGTAAAGATACGACCTTGTTGCACTGAACAAAATCCATGTCTGCAATAAGGTCGTAACTGTGATACGACCTTGTTGCACTGAACAAAATCCATGTCTGCAATAAGGTCGTAACTGTGATACGACCTTGTTGCGCTGAACAAAATCCATGTCTGCAATAAGGTCGTAACCGTAATACGACCTTGTTGCACTGAACAAAATCCATGTCTGCAATAAGGTCGTAACCGTGATACGACCTTGTTGCACTGAACAAAATCCATGTCTGCAATAAGGTCGTAACCGTGATACGACCTTGTTGCACTGAACAAAATCCATGTCTGCAATAAGGTCGTAACTGTGATACGACCTTGTTGCACTGAACAAAATCCATGTCTGCAATAAGGTCGTAACCGTGATACGACCTTGTTGCACTGAACAAAATCCATGTCTGCAATAAGGTCGTAACTGTGATACGACCTTGTTGCACTGAACAAAATCCATGTCTGCAATAAGGTCGTAACTGTGATACGACCTTGTTGCACTGAACAAAATCCATGTCTGCAACAAGGTCGTAACTGTGATACGACCTTGTTGCACTGAACAAAATCCATGTCTGCAATAAGGTCGTAACTGTGATACGACCTTGTTGCGCTGAACAAAATCCATGTCTGCAATAAGGTCGTAACTGTGATACGACCTTGTTGCACTGAACAAAATCCATGTCTGCAATAAGGTCGTAACTGTGATACGACCTTGTTGCACTGATGCGACGATATACAAAATAAAATTCATATAGTTTTTGGGGGTGCGATTTCAGGCAATTTTCTTTGTTGTTTTCCTTGTAGAAAGGGGAGCAAATACTTTCAAAGGAAAGATTTTGCAAAATAATTATTCAGAAGTACATGTATGATTTTATAGTAACTCCATGTCAGTTCCAAAATAAATTTTTGGCAGGTTCAATCTTAAATCCATTACAGTGAGTAACAACAGTTAAACCGTGATTTTGACATTTCGTTTAATAAGGAAATATTCAATTTCAAACTATTTGTTATCCTTTGTTATCCAATAAACGAAGACACTTTTAAGATTAAAAAAAAAAAAACCATGCCAGGAAGTTCCCGCAAAGCAATGACATGCATGTACAATGTAAAAAGGTGATATTTCTTTCTTAGTTTTGATGAAATACCATTGAGTTAAAAAAATTATTTACAATGTGTTTATTTAAAATTTTTCTTGACAGGTCAATCTAGCGACCCACATTACGTCCCAGGATCGGCAACTAACAACGCTTGAAGAGCGAATGCATAGTAACGCAACACTTCCCTTCAAAGAGGTGTGTGTAATACATGTACTTCTTACATTTGTTGCATCTTGTCGCACTCAGCATGGTTCTAGGGTAATAATGGAAAGTACTCCATGGAACATTCCTTTTGGGAAACCAAATGGAACGTCGCCCTGTTCCCAGTGAGAATAGAGTACATTCCCGATGGCAACCGGCCTGTGATTTTGCTGGATTTTTTTTCCTGATTTAAGGATTTTTTTCTCCCTTTGCCTCAAAATGTTCTTGAAAGAAGAGAAGTAGCCACCATGGAAAGAAAGAAGTAGCCTGTATTGTGTCCAAACCTCTAGTTTCTTGTTTGTGGGGAGAGTCTGTAAATCCTTCAAAATTAAACATCCGGGAATTTCAGGAGGCTTTGTCCTCTAGACCAAAGGGAGACCCAGGCCTGCTACCCATTTTTCAGGATTTCTTTAATTTTGTCCAATCACACCCCTTTGGAACGTTCTTAGTGTTTCCTTAACAAGATGAATACATTTTTACTCGGTGTATAAACATGTTGTTTAAAACTAATGTTCCTCTTTTGCCTTCTTTAATTTGTTGATACCTTTTGCATGATTTTGCATGCAGGGCTCAGAGGAATTGCAGACGATGCGGAGCGCCCTCAGGAGTCTGAGATCAAACATGAGTGGCCACGATCCCAACCACCACTCCTTAGACTCATTAGAACAGGTATGACGAATGCAAATTTGTTGTCATCAAAATGCACCATTAAGAAAAATTTTAAAAAGTAAATAAATAAAAAGCAGGTCAATGAGCAAATTCACCCATACTTGACAAATATTTGACATGTGTATCACACAAACTACATGTAAGATTTCAAATTCACCCATACTTGACAAATATTTGACATGTGTATCACACAAACTACATGTAAGATTTCAAATTCACCCATACTTGACAAATATTTGACATGTGTATCACACAAACTACATGTAAGATTTCAAATTCACCCATACTTGACAAATATTTGACATGTGTATCACGCAAACTACATGTAAGATTTCAAATTCACCCATACTTGACAAATATTTGACATGTGTATCACGCAAAACTACATGTAAGATTTCAAATTCACCCATATGACAAATATTTGACATGTATCCATAAACTACATGTAAGATTTCAAATTCACCCATACTTGACAAATATTTGACATGTATCACGCAAACTACATGTAAGATTTCAAATTCACCCATACTTGACAAATATTTGACATGTGTATCACGCAAACTACATGTAAGATTTCAAATTCACCCATACTTGACAAATATTTGACATGTGTATCACGCAAACTACATGTAAGATTTCAAATTCACCCATACTTGACAAATATTTGACATGTGTATCACGCAAACTACATGTAAGATTTCATATTCACCCATACTTGACAAATATTTGACATGTGTATCACACAAACTACATGTAAGATTTTTAGTCCCGTGACAAAGTTATCTGGAAAAAGACGTCCATCTCTAATCAGGGGTCAATTTCACAGAGCTACTAAGAAGACAATGTTGCTTACCGGAAAGATTTGATTTATAGTAGATTTCTTTGGTTACCAGCCACACTGTCGTATAAAAGTATGCATTTTGACTGGTAGTCTGTTTTGTATTGCTCAGCAATAATATTTGTTTAACATAATTTTCAGCTTAGCAGCTCTATGATATTGGCCCCAGGTTTTCACTACATGTTCAATAGATCAGTCGATCAATAGATCAGTCGATCAATAGATCAGTCGATCAGTCGATCAATAGATCAGTCGATCAATAGATCAGTCGATCTATTCCATGATATGGAGCCAATTTCATAGAGCTGCTTTAATCAGAAAACAAAATTGCTTAACCAGTTCGCATCGGGAATAAAAAAGTTTTTCCGAACCCCGTGGCGGGTTTATTTTTACCGCACAAACACGACCAATGGTGCTCACCAGAGCGTGACCAGGGAGACCGCATCTTCCACCGTATACTTATGGCTCGTTGCCACGTCGACCGGGAATCTATACAAATATTCCCGAGAATCCTGTGGCGTGTTTAGACGCTCTCCGATCCGCTGTCCCAAAAAAAATTGCGTGTATACACGGCCTCCGACGCGAACTGGTTAAGCAAAATATTTGCTTAGCAGATTTGATTGGTAACCAGCCAAACTTGCACATATAATGAGTGTACTTTGGCTGGTAGTCTGTTTTATAATGCTTTATAGTGAAAATAGTTGCTAAGCGAAATTCTGTGCTGAGCAGCTCTGTGAAATTGGCTCATGGTTGCGTATCTTTGACAGCCATGTTTGCTAAATACAATGTAAGGATTCAGTATGTAGAGTGAATGTTTGGCAAGATTCTGAATGTTTTGGAAAGGTTTGACCGTAATGAATAAGACTGCTTTAATTGTAACTATACCCAAAATCCACCACCTGGTTTTGCTTCATGATGATGGATTCAGTACTCCACAGTACAGCCCAGCTAATAGAGCATGTATCCATGTGTACCAAATCCATCAAACTCCACTGGCTGCTTTTGGTGGATTCAGGACTGTATAGCCAAGCCATGGATGCTTTGCATTTGCTGCTGTACCAAATCCATCAAACTCCACCGGCTGCTTTTGTTGGATTCAGTACTGTGTATAGCCAAGCCATGGATGCTTTGCATTTGCTACTGTATCAATTCCATCAAAGTCCCAACAAAATTCCTTTTTACTGCATGTACCGTAATTTCCTGCGTATAAGACGCTCGGTGTATAAGGCGCATTACCCCAGAATCGGGGGAATGTGATTAAAGTGTCAACGTACAAGGCGCACCGCCGTATAAGGCGCACCATGACCGCTCAGTAGTGCAGTGCATGCCAGAAGCGCTATAGCACGACCATGCCGCCACCACCACGCGTCGTACTAGGAAAGTAGTCTGGTTGCAGCCCAAGTGATCCCGCGGTGTTGTGCGTAATACACTGTGATTAATAATCGGTGAAAAAACAGACACGGCAAAAGTTGACAACCTTGCACATCGCGCAGAGACTTAGTCATTAGAGCGTTGTAGATAAAAATGCGCGATCGTGTGCGATGTTGGGCATGCTATTTTTTAGAAACAGAATTCTGCTTTTGATGCGTCACACACGAGTGAGGTCTTTCGTGAGTATTATTTACGGTGAATGAATGCATGAAAATCTTGCGCTAACGACCTTCATTGGAAAACCACGGCCGCTTTGTTAGGTTGAGGTCCACCGAAAGTTACACAAGCGGTAATCATCACTTTGATCTCAAGCGACACCAGATAAGGCGCACCGTTAGATAAGACGCAGTGACGTTTTCGTACCTTTGAAAGTCAGATAAGCCGCGTCTTATACGCAGGAAATTACGGTAGATGGATTTTGGAGGATTTGGGATGGTTCCCAGAAAAATTGCCCAGGGAGTTCGGGTTAATGGAATTTGCACCAAAAAAAAAAATAATAATAAAATTGATCTTGTTTTGTTTTCTTTCTGTAGGGTATATGCTCGTTAATGGATCATTTATCCACAATGCAACACCAGGGATTACGCAAAGATAGCGATACAGTAAGTTGCTAAAAACAATTAAAAATTGTGAACAAAAAGCATTTAAGGGAGGAGGGCCAAAGTCATGGTACAGCCAAGCCTTTCAGAAGCCCAGCCAAGCCTTTCAGAAGCCCAGCCAAGCCTTTCAGAAGCCCAGCCAAGCCTTTCAGAAGCCCAGCCAAGCCTTTCAGAAGCCCAGCCAAGCCTTTCAGAAGCCCAGCCAAGCCTTTCAGAAGCCCAGCCAAGCCTTTCAGTAGCCCAGCCAAGCCTTTCAGAAGCCCGGCCAAGCCTTTCAGAAGCCAGCCAAGCCTTTCAGAAGCCCAGCCAAGCCTTTCCAGCCAGCCAAGCCTTTCAGAAGCCCAGCCAAGCCTTTCAGAAGCCCAGCCAAGCCTTTCAGAAGCCCGGCCAAGCCTTTCAGAAGCCCAGCCAAGCCTTTCAGAAGCCCAGCCAAGCCTTTCAGAAGCCCGGCCAAGCCTTTCAGAAGCCCAGCCAAGCCTTTCAGAAGCCCAGCCAAGCCTTTCAGAAGCCCGGCCAAGCCTTTCAGAAGCCCGGCCAAGCCTTTCAGAAGCCCGGCCAAGCCTTTCAGAAGCCCAGCCAAGCCTTTCAGAAGCCCAGCCAAGCCTTTCAGAAGCCCAGCCAAGCCTTTCAGAAGCCCGGCCAAGCCTTTCAGAAGCCCGGCCAAGCCTTTCAGAAGCCCGGCCAAGCCTTTCAGAAGCCCGGCCAAGCCTTTCAGAAGCCCGGCCAAGCCTTTCAGAAGCCTGGCCAAGCCCAGCCTTTGCCCAGGCCTACATGGAAGTGTCTATATAATCCCCTTGCTGAGCACAAAAGACCCTTTACTAATGAATAGATCTCAAATACATGTAGCTCTTATTGTTAACACAGACTTGACTGACACCTCGGCTGTCTTTTTTCACAATTGCAGCCATTATAATGAGCTCTACCTGGTTGGGCTAGACCCTCCAGAAGCCCAGGTTATGCTGATTGGCAGGCACTGTATTGTTACAGGATTAGGACTCACAAAAGACAGATTAGCAGGCCAGGTACATGTAGCCCCTGCCTGGCTGAGATTCTGAAAGGCTTGGCTGTACCATGAGTTTAGACCTCCCAAAATTCAGTATGATATTTTGTCTTGCCCTTGGAAGGATTGAAGAATTAGTTATTTGAATTATGGTATACATGTACATTAAACAATGAACCTGTATAGGTGTACTTTACACCCAGTGAATACTCTTCCCCGGTAACCTTTTAACATTTGAATGTAATGTAAATGGAGTCAATAGGGCATGCTTACCAGCCATATGCTGGCCTAGCAACAGCAGCTTCTTGCATACAGGGCACCCTCAATAGATAATGCACGGATTGGATATTTGATGTGTGAATGTTTTTGTGTCGTTCGTGTTGCAGAGTTCCACAGAGAGTTTATCTAGGCGATACTCAACGGACAGTAACTCACAAGAACTCAACCACCACTCATCTCATCAACGCTCAAACCGTAAGTCACCTCGTTACAGTTAAATGTTTGCTGAAATAGAAATTCCCAAAATGTGTTAAATACTCTTCACAATGTAGGTATGCTTTGGCTTGTCAGAATTAAACATCAAAGCATATATTTTGGAGAAAAAAAATATAAAGGTTGTTTCAACAACCAATCTGTCAATTCACCACAAGAATATTTCTATTTCAGCAAATTATCAAGGGGTAGGGCGTACACAGAATGCACTGAAACAAAATCTTAATAAATGATAAATTCCACGAGGTATAGAGTTCAATCAGGAACCTTGGATCTCATTTTGTGTATAAATAGCATCGCAACTATGGTTCCCTGTATTAAACTGCATCATTGTTTACTCTCTCCCTACAGACGGCAAATCAAGAAGTTCCTCGATATCCTCGTCCACAAGTAGCAACCCAGCGGCATGTACTAAGGTCTTATACTTCACAGAGAGAACAGTAACACCATTCATGAACTCAATTCCCAAAAGGTATTTTTTTTTTTTCTTCTGATAATGAAACCAAAGATTCCTTAGGGATGAGGGCCGAAGTCGTGGTACAGCCAAGCCTTTGAGATGCCCTGCCAGGCCCAGGCTACCCGGCCTCCTAATCTGTCTTTTGTGAGTTACAGTACTTGCCAATCAACATAACCTGGGCTTCTGGAGGGCCTAGCCCACTCACAAAAAACAGATTAGGCGGCCAGGTACATGTAGCCTTTGGCCTAGCTGGGCTTTCTCAAAGGCTTGGCCGTACCAGGACTTTACCCCTCCTCCCTTACAGACATTTTATCCAAAGTGTATGCTAAGTTTAGGGGAAAAAAAGTATGTTCCAATTTGCATCAATTAATTTTATTTGTTTATTTGTGATGGTTTTCTGTACAGGCTAGGGGAGGTTACCTTACACGATTTCAAGCAGATATTTGATCGAGAGGGTGATTACCGGTATCACTTCAAAGCACTGGATCCAGAGTTTGGAACAATAAAGGAAGAGGTAAAAAAAAATCACAATTGATGTTGAACCTGTGCATAAAGGACACCCAAGGGACTGGTGAAAAGGTGCCCACAGTGTTCAGGTTTATACAGATTGTATTATCAAACCTTTGCATAGTGGACACCCAAGGGACTGATGAAAAGGTGCCCACAGTGTTCAGGTTTATACAGTTTGTGTTATCAAACCTGTGCATAGTGGACACCCAAGGGACTGATGAAAAGGTACCCACAGTGTTCAGGTTTATACAGTTTGTGTTATCAAACCTTTGCATAGTGGACACCCAAGGGACTGGTGAAAAGGTGCCCACAGTGTTCAGGTTTATACAGTTTGTGTTATCAAACCTTTGCATAGTGGACACCCAAGGGACTGATGAAAAGGTGCCCACAGTGTTCAGGTTTATACAGTTTGTGTTATCAAACCTTTGCATAGTGGACACCCAAGGGACTGATGAAAAGGTGCCCACAGTGTTCAGGTTTATACAGTTTGTGTTATCAAACCTTTGCATAGTGGACACCCAAGGGACCGGTGAAAAGGTACCCACAGTGTTCAGGTTTATACAGTTTGTATTATCAAACCTTTGCATAGTGGACACCCAAGGGACTGGTGAAAAGGTGCCCACAGTGTTCAGGTTTATACAGTTTGTATTATCAAACCTTTGCATAGTGGACACCCAAGGGACTGGTGAAAAGGTGCCCACAGTGTTCAGGTTTATACAGTTTGTATTATCAAACCTTTGCATAGTGGACAACCAAATATGGACTGACAGGAAGTATCCACATAAGAAAGGTTCCCTTGGGTCATACATAGTCATATGTGACAGAGTGTAAAATAATTTTTATAAGAAGATATTTTCCAAATTTGTTACGTGCAGAAAACTTTATAACCTTTTTTTTTATATATACATAACAGCAAAAGAAACGTCACCCCCTAAATTTTGATAAGTCTGAGAACATGTCCTCAGCCGTCATGCATGACGAATTTTGAGGACAACCAAATTTGCCACATTGTGTTCGTGTTACACTCCATACTCATAATATTCTACATAAAACAAATTATATTAATTATAAAATGAAAATAATAAATATTTTTAGGGGTGACGTTTCTTTTGCTGTTATATATATTAGTTTCTTAAATATTATTGAGCTGGCGATTTGTGGCGTTAAACTTGCTCTTATGGTATGGAATTCATTTGTGTTTGTGTGCAATAGGTGGTTGATGATGATGCCATACTCCCCGGCTGGGAAGGCAAAATCGTGGGCTGGGTGGAGCAGGACAACGGCTAGCCCAGTGGGAGGACGCACACAAGAAAACAGCCATTACATCAATCGCTCATAGTTTGCCCTTGTGAGCAGTTTGTTATTTTGTTGTTGTTTTAATGCATTTATGAAAATATTTAAAGTGGAAACTTTTGTAGGTCATTTTTAAACTGAAATTGTGGGTGCAACCTTCTTAAAAAGAAGCTTTAAAATGATGACTGCAGGCTTTGCTACTACGGTCGTGGCAGTCAACCTCGGCTTCAATAGAGAGGCAACAAGAGAGGACAGTAGAGTTCATGTTTCTTCATCAGCATTCAACGTCCTCGAAGGATGGAATAAACCCCACCTCAGGCGTGACTGGTGTCACCAAGGTCCAAAAATTGTTTAACCAGTGAACATTTCAGGAAATCGCCAGAAGAGTGTGCAATGCCTTTTTAAAATGTCCTGTTCATCAAATATTGTTAACTGATGATCATTATTTATTCTAAATTCATAAAGAAAGCACTCCTTAAAAAACGAAATAAACCATTGAAAATCTACCCACCAAGTACGCCTATCTAGTTAAAAGTACTTTAAAATACAGTACATTGCTGCAATAATGAAGGCCAAAAGATTTAATTTATACAGCTATAATGAACAGAGCAATAATAACCATTAATAGTGAAAGTCAAAATGACCATTGGGTCCCATTTCTTGTATATCAACCAGTTCGCGTCGGAGGCCGTGTATACACGCAATTTTTTTTTGCACCGCGGATCGGAGGCCATGTATACACACCATAGGAAACTCCGGAATATTTGTATGCATGCTCGGTTGAGCCACGCGTGTATGGTGACATGCTCGGAAGACGTGGCCATGCGCTGTGGAAGCTTCCATTAACGTGTGTGTGGGAAAAAGAAACCCGCACAGGGGCCCAGAAAAACTTTTTTATTCCCGACGCGAACTGGTTAAGCATTGTAGCCATGAATCAATATAAGCAGAAGTCTGTTACCTCACCAAGGTATGGCCAGACCACTATGGCACCAGTACACAACATTGTATTCTTAATGCGTGCATACGCAGCAAGTAATACTGGGTGAGTAGTGCGATTACTCAAGTACTCACGAGTAGTAATTGCTAATCGTACTCGTATTCGCGTCTTTTTACTACTCGATTAATTGTCCCACTGTGATGATCTCAAAAGTACTCACGAGTAGTAACACATTCAGTAGTAACGACTGATTCTTTGTCGTCGTTTATTTATTAAACATATAAAACCTGAAATAAAATCAGATGTTTTCAGAATAATTACCATAAAACATGTTTGAAATAGTATACTTTTGGAATACTTGAATAACCAATGACCTAGGCTATGACTAGTATGAGTAATGCTTACAAGTTGAAGGGTTAAAAAAAAAAGTAATGTTACAAGTGCGTCGATTACTTTCGATTAATAGCGATTACTCGAGTAGTGAATTTCACTAATCGCCCAATATTGAGTTTGGCTACTATTACTTGACAGCATGATGGACGAAGCATCAAACGGCACTTGCTATTACCAGGGACCAATTTCACAGAGCTGCTTAGCACATAAAATTGCTTGCCAGAAAAAAATTTTGCTTAGCAGATTTCTTTGGTTACCAGCCAAACTTTCATACAAAATGTATGCATGTTGGCTGGTAGTCTGTTTTTATATTGTTTTTTTAGCAAAAAAAATATTTGCTAAGCAAAATTATGTGCTTAGCAGCTCAATGAAATTGGCCCAAGAACTATTAATGGGACGCAAACTAGATGCGACTGGGCTAGCAGAGACGCACACTCTCTTCATTGGTAAGACTGTGCATTTTTGGTTATTTAGGGAACTGGATACCCGAAATTGGAAATCATCGGATATCCGAAATTGGAAATCTTTGGATACCCGAAATTGGAAATCATCGGATACCCGGGTACCCATAAACAATTTGAATGGCCCAAATCCATTGTTCTTGGACTTGGAGTACTATGCCGTGGACTATGTTATTACACGACTGGCACACTTTGTGTATGCAATAGACTTCTGGTATAACTAATGACCGCTATCAGAGAATGATTCATATGCTCTGTTGTAGGTTTGCGGAGATACAAGGTGCAAGTAATTTAAATTACGCGTGGCCCTGAGAATCTTTGAAAAGGATCAGATCACGCTATCCTTTAAACGTTAAACCCACGTTTTTCTTTTTCCAGAATCACCCATAACTTGAGACAGATTGTTTTCACACAGTGTCGCCACAAACCTAGTAAAGTTTTCAATCCACCAAAACCATGTATTATTGCATATGTGTCATTTGAATAAGAACTGAATTATCAAATAAACAATTCAAGTTCCAGATGAATAAAATTCAAGTTAAAGCAATTGTATATTCAAGCAGTTAAATGGAAGGTACAACATTGGTAATGTTGGCAAACTGCTTCTATGAGTATGCTTACTTTCTTTGAATCAAGATATACATTGAAGGGAAGGTACAACATTGGTAATCTTGGCAAAACTGCTTCTATAAGTATGCTTACTTTCTTTGAATCAAGATATACATTGAAGGGAAGGTACAACATTGGTAATCTTGGCAAAACTGCTTCTATGAGTATGCTTAATCTCTTTGAATCAAGATATACATTAGAGGGAAAGTACAACATTGGTAATGTTGGCAAAACTGCTTCTAAGAGTATGCTTACTCTCTTTGAATCAAGATATACATTGAAGGGAAGGTACAACATTGGTAATGTTGGCAAAACTGCTTCTATGAGTATATCAAGATACATGTATACAATAAAGGGACAATATCATCATGGTAATCGGGGCATGGAATCAGAGTGCTTGTTAACTCGATTAATTCAGTGACTGAAAATAATATCGCACATGATAAGGTCATATTACTGTCATGTTACTGTTGCTGCTGCATAAATGAGCCAGTAAGTTTCAGTCACTGTGTTCATCTTAAACTAGGACACCGATTCCATGTCATGTTGAAAGTCTGCTCTGATCGTGATGACACTGTCCCTTTAAACAACCAACCTGTGAAAGGTTCCATTAATGAAATAGTAAAGATGCATTCAGATTTATTGTATTCAATTCTCACACAAAATTGAAGAATGACTTCTCTACCTAAATTCAAAACAGGAAACAACCAACCAACCGGCTCTTCTTAGAAGCCGTCACTTTTTCCCAAAAATAAATCATTACATGGTGTACCCGAAAGAACTCAATAACAGGAAATTATTTCACGTTTCTTGAAAGCGACAGCAACTCGGACTATCATTTATTCTAGGGAAGATTGATACCACGATAAGCTTTAATACACCAAGTAAGTTTCACACCATAATTTGACAATTTTGGAACTTTTGAACTGTCAATCCTGTACCCTACTTTGTTGTCCTCTTTCGGCTACTCCCATTAGGGGTCTCCACAGGGGATCATGATACGCATATTTGATTTGGCATAGGTTTTACGCCGGATGCCCTTCCTGACGCAACCCTCCCATTTATCCGGGTTTGGGACCGGCACTAAGCATGCACTGGCTTGTACATCCCCAGTGGCTGGGTTCAATTCGGCCCTCACAGCAATTATGGTAAAGTGTCTTGCTCAAGGACACAAGCACCATGGTCGCGGCAAGGCTTCGAATCCACACACACTCTGACGACTCAGCCATCAGAACACAAATCAGATGCACTAAACCGCTCTACCATGGCACCCCACAATCCTGTACCCTACTTTAATGTTGAAAAAAATAACAAAGTTGAGCATCTTAACATTCCAATGACTAAGGGAGGAGGGCCAAAGTCATAGCACAGCCAAGCCTTTGAGAAGCCAGGCCCAGACTACCTGGCTTCCTAATCTGTCTTGTGTGGGTCATAATCCTGTAACAATACAGTACCTGAGAATCAACATAACCTGGGCTTCTGGAGGGCCTAGCCCAGCCCAGCTCATTATAATGGCTACAGTTGTGAACAAAAGACAGCCGAGGTGTCGGTCAAGTCTGTGTTATCAGTAAGAGATATTTGAGATCTATTCATTAGTAAAGGGTCTTATAGTGGTGATTATATAGGCCCATAGGCCTGGGAAAAGCCTGGGTCCCTGGCCAGGCTTCTCAAAGTCTTGGCTGTACTATTTGACTTTAGCCCCATCCCTAAAGTAATAAGTATTTATAACAACTATATTGAATGGTAAAAGGCTCTGAGACTATAAATATATTGTCAAAATTGTGATTATAACGTTTTCATCATTTTTTAATAAGGTTATACATTTTGTCAGTTTCGAGGCTGATCTGTGACAGTTTTTACGTAAATAAATCTTCCTTATATTGCAATTGATTATAAAAACAAAAAAAATTGTGCAAATTAATTAAATCAATGATCATTTGATACATGTACTACAGTTCTTGAGTTGCATGTTGGTTGTAATTAGGTACCGTAGATATGACTGAATTTGTACTTCATTATTTTCTCTTAAGTTAAGCAACGTGGGTGGGGCACCTCGACTTAATTGGAATTTGTTCAGTAGTAATATTATTTCATTCATTTGCGTGTGTGCGCTTTACAAATTTCCCCTTTGGACCAGTGTAATTCCTTGAGCTTTTTCTGCTCCCTGTGGAGTATACAAATACAGCCCTGAGCTGCTGTAGCGCTAAGCGCCATTAAATCCAAAAACCCACCTCTACACCCTCTCAGAAACCAATTTCTACTACTGAGTGGAGAGAATACAAGCATGGTTAACTATATAGCTCAAGGACATACGTGTAAGCACCACAATCTTGGCCAGGATTTGAACCCCCACATTCTGACGACTCGGGTATTCACAAATCTGATGCACCATAAATTGCTGGGACATGGCACACCGAGTGGATTTATAATCAAAGTCAATGGCAATCTCTGCACCTCCCAATGTCTTTTTTATTCTCCTGGGTGGAGAGAAGCAATTATTGTGGTCTTTGCTCAAGGACCAAATCCTGAAGCACCAAAACCTGACCACGATTTGGAACCAACTCAGTTCCGATGGTAGGTCTGATGGTGCGTCGGTGCTAGCACAGAAGACATTGTCTTGACCAAGGCAATCTACTGGATTGATTAAAATGAAAAAGGACAACTTCCCAGTCTAGTGTTAGTAACAGTACAGTAAAGTCTGTCCTGAGCCACGTTGGCTCATCAGGCCGGTGTTTATCTCCGGTTCCGTTGGCATGAAACAACTGAGAATATTTCTATTTCTCCTGGATGGCATGCCAGTCTATCACAGGTTACTTCTCTAGCTATTTCCAGTATTCCATTTATAATCCTGGGTGAAAAGAAGCAATTACAGCAAATTGAGGATTCGGACCCACATTCTGTTGACTCAGCCATCAGAACCATGGCACCCCTTCTCGTGTAGTAGAAGCAGTAAACAGCCTTGGTCAAAGCTTAGATTAAAATGAACATGTGGGGGATTTTTTATTTTCAGAAACCATCCAGATCTGGAAAGAAAAACAGCCCTTTAATATACCAAATAATTTGTTATTATTTTACTTGAAAAAGTCTTGAAGTACTATCATACATTGTATCCAGTCTACAAACTATTTGAATATATATTCCATATGTGTGCCCGTGTGTGAACCCATTAACTTAAAGTTGCGTTACAAACCATGAGTACTTTATTTTGTATGATACAAACAAAACACAAGATTTAAATAAATTATGTACATGGATCAGTTGAATCATCTATGCATTGATTGTGTCATGTTTTCATTTATCTTTGAAAAGATTTTTATTCATTGAACAAGTTTTATTTAAATCATTTTATCACGAAAGTGATCAAATGCGTTATGCGCAACTTAACAATACGGATCGGGTTTCTCAATGGGCATGCATATTGTTGTGCACTCGTTGACTTGAAAAAGTCTTGAAGTACTATCATACATTGTATCCAGTCTGTACAAACTATTTGAATATATATTCCATATGTGTGCCCGTGTGTGAACCCATTAACTTAAAGTTGCGTTACAAACCATGAGTACTTTATTTTGTATGATACAAACAAAACACAAGATTTAAATAAATTATGTACATGGATCAGTTGAATCATCTATGCATTGATTGTGTCATGTTTTCATTTATCTTTGAAAAGATTTTTATTCATTGAACAAGTTTTATTTAAATCATTTTATCACGAAAGTGATCAAATGCGTTATGCGCAACTTAACAATACGGATCGGGTTTCTCAATGGGCATGCATATTGTTGTGCACTCGTTAGCCAGCGGCAGGTTTATGGGCTATTTTCCACGTCAAGCCTTTTATATGCCCAGGGTGGATCATGGCACAGCCAATCAGGGGCGTAGGCGGGAAGTTTCCCGCTTTTAGGTCTCCACCAATAGTTTGTTTGGTGGCAAACTTTGGTGGAGGTTTTTAGCCAATCAGGTTGCGCGATGTAAAAGTTGGCGCTTGGTGTCAAGCAACCAGTGCGGTTTGGGGCATTCTTGTCACAGCTCCTTGTCCATGGAGTTTTTGGGTTAGCGGTTTATGATTTTTCAAGAACAAATTTGATTTTCTTCGGTGGATACAGTTCTATCTGTGCACGATTCAACTAGTCTGGCGACAGGAACTTTTACAACGGACCAGTTTCGGTTGGTTGTAACAAATAGTTATTTTCAAGAACTATTGTATAAATTTCTTCGTGGGCAGATCGACTGGTGCACGACTCGTGAGACAGCTCGTCTGGCGACACGAATTTTTGGATTCTCTTGATTATTACTAATAAGTAATATTATTAGAAGAGTTTTTGTGACAGTAGTTCATCTTCGATGTAGATCTTCTGTCGTCTTTTTATGGATTGATTAATCACTGCAGTACATCGGCCTTCACACCTCTTCGTTTTGTTTGCGGTTGCACAACCTTTAACTGGGCTGAATTTGTTGTCACGAGGGAATAACGTTAACTTCACAATTTACGAGGCGACCTTCGAGTCCGGTCTACCGACTACAAGCCCTTGATCGCAATTGCAGCAAGTTCATTGTCTATTTGCGTCAGTCATTTCAACGATGCCACGACCGAAGCGTCAGGTTCGCCCTCCAGCCCGGTTGCGGGCGACTCCAGTGACGGGTGAGGCACGAGAGCTCCCCCTACTGAAGGCTAAGCGTAGTCGCACGGCTCTCCTTCCCAGATGCCAGGCTCATCATCAGCGGTGCCGGTGGGCTCATCATCGGCGGCGGAGGTTTCAACCCCAAGCTCGGTGACAGTGTCTGCACCCTTGTTATCTGAATCTGATGCTAGCATGACCACGTCCACCATTCCTGTCCTACCACCACCAGACGTCCAGTCAGGTCAGTCTAGTGTACCCTTGGCCTTGCAGACGGGGAGCTTTGCCGCTGGACTTTTGGACTTTAATGATTGTGGTAATCACACTGGGGCTGGTTTTGTTTCTAGTAATATTAGCTCTTTTTGTCAAGGCATTCCTTGTTATACTACTAGTGGCTATAATTATAGTGCCCCCCCCCCCCCCCCAGTCATTTAACGGGTCCAGCGTGTGGAGCCTTAATCCTGCGCTTTCTGGCTTTAACCAAGCCGTTTGCTCAAGTCAGCCTAGCGTTAGTAGTACTAGTAGTAGTGGTGGCATTGTGCCATCAGCGCTCGCAACTTCTGTTCTGCCAAGCGTTAGTCACCAGCTCCCTACACTTACAGGGGGGATGGTCACTGGGCCTCAAGTTTTTCCCAGCATGCTTCTTTCAACGCAGATGCAGGCGTCTAGTGCTGGTTTGGCTTCTTTAACTCATCAGCCGGCTCCTATTTCATGTGCTGACTCGGGATTACTGCTGGGGGGACACATTTCGCAGTCATTGAAAGAAAAGATTTGGAGTAGTGCTTACATTGACATGTCAATTTTGTTTATTGAAAGTCCTTCTTCAGTGCTTGCCAAAGCTCATAGGTCTTCGGGTTCTGAGGTTGCTCTTGTGGTAGAGGGGATATGTTTCTGCGGCCAAATGCATCCCCCACAGGCCGCCAGAGTAAGCTTGATACCTGGGAGAAATGGGTTTCGGCCTTTCATACATTTATGGCCATTTATATTGTAAAATTTCCTTGGCGTGCAACTGAATTGTTGAAGTACGCGGAGATTATTCGCATGGCGGCTGTGTAATTCCCGGGAACAGGTTGGCGTTCATACGATGAGCAGTTTCGGCTGCGGCAAGAAATTTACCCCAGCCGGTCATGGGCGGCTTTAGGTGTCGAGCTTTGGTTGACTGTAGCGGCGTCGGACGTTGCTAATAATGGCAGCCTCAATGCCGGCAAGCCTCAAGTGGTCGGTTTGCGCTCCAGTGGCAGAGTGTGCTATGCCTTCAATAGTGCGGGGGGTTGCAAGTTCTTTGGCTGCAAATATATGCACCAGTGCTCTAAATGTTCACGTTCTGGCCATGGTGCGCACGCATGCCGCTCTATGGGTAGTGCTGGGCAGCGCACTCGTACAGCATTTACCAAAAGGCGGAGGGGTCGCAGGGGGCTGCTTCAAATTCCAAGGGCAGTTTTCGTGCCTCCTACTCCAATTAAATTGGGAGTGCTGACAAGTTGGCCTGCGGACTATACTCATGCGGTTGATGCGCAAATTCTCCGGGACGGTTTTTCATTTGGTTTCTCATTGGGGTACACAGGCCCACGGCAACGGTGTGATGCCGGTTGCTTAGGTTCGGCAGCTGCTAGGCCCAATATGGTATTTGCAAAGTTAAATAAAGAAATTAAGGGAGGTCGCATTGCTGGTCCATTTTCAAATTCCCCATTTGAGCGTTTGCGGTGCTCGCCTATCGGTTTAGTGCCTAAAAAAGCCCCTGGGACTTTTCGTCTCATTCATCATCTGTCTTTCCCACAAGGAAAGGGGGTAAATGCTTTCATTTCATTGATAAGGATAAATGCAAAGTGAATTATGCATCCTTTGATGTAGGGGTGCGGCTGGTTTTGCAGGCAGGCTGTAGTGCATGGCTTGCTAAGGCAGCAGACATTAAATCGGCTTTTCGGCTCTTGCCAGTTTCCCCTCGTGATTACGAGCTTTTGGGTTTCAAGTTTGGGGGCCAATTCTATTTTGACAAGTGCCTGCCGATGGGATGTTCCATTTCCTGCTCGCTCTTTGAGAAGTTTAGCACTTTTCTGGAGTTCCGGGTAAAAGCAATCGCACATTCGGGTTTTGTCACACATTATCTGGATGATTTTCTCTTTGTTGGGGCATCCCGTCAAGCCTGTAAGGACCTTTTGGAAGTTTTTGAGGGGACATGCAAAGCACTTGGTGTTCCCCTAGCGCAAGAAAAAACTGAAGGGCCGGTACAAACAATTTCATATTTAGGGCTCGAAATCGACACTGTTCGAGGGCAGGTCTGGGTACCTCAGGTCAAAGTTCAAGCACTCACAAGGCAGATTCAACTCTTGCTTGGCAGGCCAAAAGCCAGTTTAGTTCAGATTCAATCCTTAGTGGGGTCATTGAATTTTGTGTGTAAAGCAGTTGCACCGGGGCGCGCGTTTTTACGGCGTCTTATTGCACTGACAGTGGGCCTCAAGCAGCTGCATCACAGGGTGTGCCTTTCACAAGGTGCAAAGCTCGATCTGGTCATGTGGCTGTCATTCTTGCAGCACTATAACGGTCTTACTCCATTCCTGCGGGAAAATTGGGATTCAAATGTTGCTCTTGAATTATTCACTGACGCTGCTGCATCCATCGGCTATGGGGCTTATTTCAAAGGGAGATGGGTTCAAGGGCGTTGGCCGTCAGAGTGGCTGGCTAGTTCTCAGCTCCGTCCATTGCTTTATTGGAATTTTTTCCTGTGGTAGTGGCGCTCCTCTGCTGGGCCCCCTTGTTGGCGAACTGCAGGGTGTTGTTCCGGTCCGATAATGTTGCTGTTGTGGGGATCATAAATAAACAAACGTCGCCTTGTATATATGCGCATTATGCAATTAGTGCGGGCAATGGTCATGCAATGCCTCAAATTCAATATAATTTTTAAGGCAGTGCATATACCAGGTGTTCATAATAACATAGCTGATGCACTTTCTCGTTTTCAGATGGGGCGCTTTCGGGCCCTATCTCCAAGGGCCCAGCCGGACATGACTCCTTTACCTCAGCTGCCCCAAGTGTTTTAGCAGCAGAAATGGGACGGTTGTTAAGTTTGGCGTTCGCTAAGAATACACACAGGGTTTACATGTCGGGGTGGCATGCCTTTTGCCATTTTAAAGCACATCAAGCTTTGGCTGTGTCAACTGTTTCTCCGCAAGATATTGCAGGATTCATCTCATGGCTGTCTTTACATTACTATTCTCCATCCACAATTAATACATATGTGGCAGGGGTGGGGTGTTTTTGTAAACTCAGGGGATGGGCCGATCCAACTGATAATTTTATTGTGGCAAAATTGCTGGAAGGTTGCAGGCGGGACGTGGCTAGGCAAGATGAGCGATTGCCGATTTCATTGTCGCTTTTGTGCCGACTTTTAGAGGCGTTGCCCAAGGTGTGTGCTTCCCAATTTGAAAGCACCATGTTTCGGGCAGCTATGCTATTGGCTTTTTTCGGCTTTTTGCGCGTTGGGGAGTTTACCGCCAATTCCACTAACCATATGCAAGAGTCTATGTTACAGTATTCCGATGTGTGTTTCTGTGGCAATCAATCTAGCATGTCTGTGGTCCTGGCCATACGTCATTCTAAAACTAATCAGGCTGGCCCTCCACAGTGGGTTCATATCGCAAGGCTGCAGGATGTGGCAATCTGTCCAGTTACTGCTTTGCAAGGGTATTTGCAAGCGCGGAAACAATTCGGTCGATTCACAACTCAGTGCGCCGCCAGCGGCAAGCCCAATTTCAAACTTTCAGGGTCGACATCGCGTCTATCGCGTTGTATTAGATGGTGGTCAGTACAGCAGTATGGATTTCGCGCGAATGCGAGTGGATGAGTTAAATCAATTTTTGACTAATTGGGGAATACCTTGTGCGGGAAAGAAGAGAGAAGAGTTGATAGATTTAGCGGAGAAGGGGTGTAAGAAGTACAGTCGATGCATTGGCGATACCCGCTTCCGGTTTTGCGATGTCGACTTTTTCCCATGATGCACTGCGTAATTTGGCCTTTTCCCGGCTTGCCGCTGGCGGCGCCCTTGTTGTGAATCGACCGAATTGTCCGGCCCCTTGTTCTGCCATGAACGCGGTGATCCCCTCACACGGTATCAGTTCACAGCGGTGCTTAGAGCTGCTTTGGCATTTTGTGGGGTGGCGGGCGATCGCTATCGGTCCCATTCTTTCCGGATGGGAGCTGCGTCCACAGCTTTTGCACTGGGGGTGCCCGTTGCAGACATAAAGAGGTCTGGTCGCTGGCGCTTGGAAGCATTCCGCCGGTATACATTCGCTCCTTTTAGTTTCATTGTCCAATCAAGTTGTTTTATTTCCTATGCAGGGGCTCATAGTGTCTGGGTGGTAGGTGACTCCATTGTGCGCAGGGCAAGCCAGGATTTGAATTTACCCAATCTGGTGCGTTGGAATGGCCGAGGAGGTGCTCAATTGAAGGACCTTCATGGTTTGCTATCAGGGTTTCATGCCCCTAGCCCCGCTTTGATCATTTTGCATTTATAGGGACGAATGATTTGGTGTCTCATGACTTGTTCACTTTGAGACAGCTCATCACTTCGGCCTTGGGCATTTGCCGGCAAAGATTTCTGCAAGCTATTGTAGTTTGGTCATTCTCCCGAGAATGTTCTGTTTTGGTGCCACTTCTCAAAAATCCATCGAGAACGTACGTAAAGCAGCCAATCGTTGGGCGAAAGCGCAGTGTAAAAAGCTTGGGGCTAGGGTACTGCAGCACCCGCAGTTTATCTGGTCGGATGCTAGCCTTTATCGTTTCGATGGGGTCCATCTGTCCCCAAAAGGGCTTTCCATTTTCAGGGCTAATCTGTGTAATTGTATTCTGTCTGTGCTGTAATGGGTGCACTTTGTGGGTGTTTTTGTTCTGTTCCTTTGGGTGCGCTTCTCGCGTGTGGCAGTTTTGGACGGAATAGCACATTAACTTCCCACTTTTAGTCACGGGGGTCACTAACACCAGTCTCTCCTTTACTCCCCGGTCCAATCTTCGTGGGAGAGACATGACGGTCCCTAAGCCATTGCCGCAGCTAGCAGCTGTCATGTCTCTATGTGTCAGGAGCAGACGTACGGTCAGCTCAGCCTGCAACAGTCTGTGGACTAACGACTTGTGCCACCAATCTCATACAAAAAAGCCAGAGTTATCAATATATTTGTTTTAATAGGTTCTATATGCAAACCTTTATTGCCAAGTCTAGGTAAACAATGCACCATGACAGTTACATTAAAATGAACACAAGTTTGCTTCTCTGAATGAAATACAAACACATTATACATGTACAACAAACATTAATTTTGTTTCAAAAACAACATTTTTTGCACTGATTTATATAAAAAAAACTACTAAGATAGACCAGTCTTACAAAAACAAAACAAAAAACAACATAACATAATATAACTACTAGTTACATAACATAACTACATTTATACGGAAGCGTTGAAAGGACATCGTAAAATAAAAATTTACTTGGTATAAGTCATAATTATGACTAACATCACACATGTACGTCATAATTATGACTTTAAACAAATTACTCAGCTTAGGTCATAATTGACTTAAATATCTCCTAATTATGACTCAATAACATAAGTCATGCTTGATAAGTCATAATTATGAGATATTACGTCATAGGCCTAAGTATGACTTAAGCCGAGTAACTTTTGTTTACGATGTCCTTCTAACGCTTCCGTACATTTGAATACATGCATGTACAAAAAAAAGAAGACAAGATATCAAGGTGATAATATTCAGGCACGCAACTGACCAATGAGTGTGAAGCCCAACATGGCATACAGTGTGGGAAGGCCTCAGAAATGTTTACATTCTACTGAGATGCTCTGTGGGGCATTCTCATTTGTTTTTTTAATTCAGAAATCCGCAGATCCGTCGAAAAGAAGCATGCCTGTTTTTTTGGAAGTAATAATAATAATAATAATAATAATAAACCATAGAACACATGTGCTATGAGTATACAAAATATTTACATACTACACTGTTATAAATAAGGCAGTGCTGCTTTTTACTTTGTAGGGTCTAATGTATGAAAACAGCCTCAAACTCTTCAGAAACAGCATGGATCCTGCCATTACAAAGCTTATAAAGACAAACAGCATGATATGGGGGACTAGATGATGTATCACATGATATCACCCATTTACACAATAGCGCCCTCAGTCAAACTGTGGCGGCTAGGCAACATAAAATCATGATGAGATGTCTGCAGAAAAATTTCATACCTACATGTAGATCTGTTTTAAAACCACCCATACCAGGGTGGAACCTACATGTACATGTAGCAGCTAGGATCTTTATTAAAAGCACAAAGCAAAAGAAAAAAGAAAATAAAATAAATTTGTAATCAAGTACGAGTAAGACACTTTAAAATCTTATTCCTTGGTAAATTTAGGAATACGTAATGTTTATATACGGACATCAAAGTACATCATTTTAAAACTGCACATTTAAACAAACACTGTTGCCTTCCTTGACATACAGGAAACAGGAAACACCAATTGTAAACTAGTTATGTGCCTTTCCCTACACAGGTGCAATTCTTTGGACAGAAGACCCCACCCAAACCTCCTGTATCCCCACCCACCCCACCCCACGATGAATCCCCTACCCTAGGGTGGTTCCACCCTGGTATGAGTGGTTTTAAAACACATCTACATGTAGAAGGCACACATAAAATACAGTTACAAAATGTTTCATACCTGAAAACAAAATTGGCTTTATAATGTATACAAATTGATATTTAAAAGAATGATACACAAATATGTAAATAAACAAGGTTAATAATAAATCCTCAAAATCAAAACTTCTTACAAGAACAGTAAAAATCATAAACACAAACATGGAATTTCTTTCTATAAAATAATGGACAAACTAAACACAATAATGCAAAAATAAATTGCATTTGATAAAAAAGTTTAAAAAAATGATATTTATCTTTTTTATAACAGCCTCTGAAAATTCACAAAATATTATGATTTTTAATTTGTAATGAAATTTGTTCATCAGCTTTTCCATTCTTTCCTGCATTATTTCTGGTCAGGACTGGTCAGGAGAAAAACAAACAAAAACAAAATTATTTTTCAGTGCTACAAAAATTACAATGAAATAATCAAAGGGAGAGAAAAACAAACTGTTATACATAACAGTGAATAAATATCAATGTTTTTCTCTTTTGGGGAAGGGGGAGGTTGCAGCTCATGAGTCCTGCTTCATACCAGTGGAAATTTCAAGGTCATGGGCGGATCCAGAACATTTTTAGGGGGGGGGCGCTGAGAATCAAAAACAATTATTTTTCAGTACTACAAAAATTACAATGAAATAATCAAAGGGAGAGAAAAACAAAGCAC
The DNA here is from genome assembly GCA_029582265.1 of Zoroaster sp. YZ-2022. Classification (NCBI taxonomy): domain Eukaryota; kingdom Metazoa; phylum Echinodermata; class Asteroidea; order Forcipulatida; family Zoroasteridae; genus Zoroaster; species Zoroaster sp. YZ-2022. Next base: position 62,493,908 of record CM055816.1, read on the forward strand.
AGTGAGGGGGAATGGGAGTGCATTTCCCCTCTCTCTCTCTCTTTTTCTCTAATTTTTTTGTTTATACGATTTTTAGAGTGGGGGCTACAGCCCCCTTAGCCCCCTCCCCTGGATCCGCCAATGAAGGTGTCTTTCAAATTTTAATTCCTAATTGTGTGAAGCAGCTGAAATTCGACACAAGAATTCCAGTACCAAATATAATTTCCGACACCAAGGTTTAAAATTTCATACATGTAATATCATTTTCACAATTCATTTCATGACAGAAATCCATGAATTTCAACATACATGCACACTGTACATATACATGTGATGTATGTTTTATCACTTTTATAGTGACAAAACGGCCATGTCGGCACGTTACGTTTGCTTGCCCAATGGTTTGTGAATTTCCTGTATGGTACTTTAACAATAACTCCCTCTGAGGCATATTTGCTATCACAAATCCTCCAAAATCCATCAACATGCAGTAAGAAGTTACCCCAATTGTTGGACTTTGATGGAATTGGTACAGTAGCAAATGCAAAGCATCCATGACTTGGCTATGTACACAGTCCTGAATCCAACAAAAGCAGCAAAGTGGAGTTTGATGGATTTGGTATACACATGGCTACTTGTTCTATTCGCTGGGCTGTACACGTACTGTACATGTACACTCACTGGCCAAAAGTATTGCAACATGCTCAAAATAGCACTTTACAAGTAACAGGTGAGATGATCATTTAATCCGATTTCATCGATCGTGTATTACATAATTTCCGAGCAAGAACAGTAAAAAAGAACATTGACTTCAAAACACAGGCACTTTCAAGAAGTCTTAATTAGTGTAAATAAAATAAAATAAATTATTGTAACACAGTTCTCCAAACTGAACTTTGGGGATGTTGCAATACTTATGGCCAGTGAGTGTACATGTACGTCAGCCTGCTACATGACTATAGCCCATGACATTCTATAAAATGCAAAAAGCTTGAATGTACAACATGTACGTGTACAGACCAACAAGTTAAGCTTCCTTGCTACACTTTAATTAAGCCATCTTGGGATAAGGCACAAGATAGGTTGCCATGGCCTTCATAATTGTGAATTTATTTACACAATAAAATCATTTTGCCATGATTACTAAAAAAAATATAAAGAAATGTTCTCAAATCTGTTTTGGCAACATTTAAGAAGTGTCACTTCATTGACCCCTGAGTATGAGGTAGCTTGAGTATACATCATTGGATTTGTTCATAGTTTTTTGTTTGGTTGCATTTCGGTCATATAAATATAATAATAATAATAATAAAAATGTGGACTTATATAGAGCACGTATCCACCAAACTGGGGCTCAAGGCGCATTATATTATTACCCCTGCTCACCAGGCTCATAAATCATTCCTGAAACCATCTCAGCTCAATATATACAGTATACAGCTCAATTGCTGTCATTACAGCGCATATAGGGCTAATCAAACACAACAACCAACTCTGCCCTCACAGGTACCCATTTACTCCTGGGTGGAGAGAAGCAATTATGGTAAAGTGTCTTGCTCAAGGACACAAGCACCATGGTCGTGGTTGGGATTGGAACCCACATTCTGACGACTCGGCCATCAGAACACAAATCCGATGCACTAAACCGCTCGACCATGGCACTCCATATATATGACCAAAATGTATTGGATCAGACTAATATGTTGATATTGTGCATTTGCTCGTCTTCGTTTATGTCCACATGCTCAATGCAACAAGATGCAACAGTTGTTGCATCTCAGCAGAGAACAAAGAACGAACCAGCTGGTGGATGGTGTTGCATTGAGCAGCCTGCACACTTTTCTGTTGTTCCAGTGTGTTGCGTTCAGAAGGGTTTCTGTGTAATGCTTGGAGTGGGTTTAGGGTTAATGTAGTTTTTATATTCAAATGACTGCATAGCCTGTACCAACCATTAATGATTTTGTGTGTGTGTGTGTTTGAATGAGCTTTGTAACTTAACAGTCTGGTACACCGGAAATAACTCAGTCGTTACTTGGTGGTGCACATGGCTATTAATCACAACACATGTTCTAATTACAGGATTAGGGTAAGTACAGCCTACAGGGGACTGAATAATCAGAGCTGGCCCTTCACTAACAATATGCAGGACTTGTCCTAACCCTGGGCCTTGGGCAATTGAAAAGGAGATACCTCGACAGCAGGCATTGCTGACTATAAGCTCTGCATGAATAACCTTTACTTTACTCGTACAGATTATGGACATGACTGTGAATTGAACTGAATAACCTGAACATAAAAGTTACCAAAATATTTAATTTAAAAGGCTCAATGTTTGGGGTAAAAATAATGATCTATGTTAAACATCTACCTGAGCTGACAAATTTTTCATTGGTCAATTGCTCAATTATGGGTGGAGCTTCGATTAACTTATTCAATTAATTCTCACAATTCTTAACCCCAGACACTTAACACTACAATCCACTCATGTTGTGTTTTCTATGTTCACGAGTGGTGCGAAGCACTGGTGGTGGGCAATTTCATTCGAGTGCACAACTGCCCCCAAAAAGGGCCAATGAATATGAGCAGTATACACTATATAATCAGTGGGGAATCACAGTGCCTTTGGTTACGCGACGACACTGTTTTTTAAAACATGGCAGCATTTTCCTTCTGTCGTTCCGTCATCGCCGAGAAGTTCATCGAGCCGCGCTTCCGCAGGTTGATCTTGGAGCTAATCCGGTCTGACAGCTTCCTCTTTCGCCGGGGCGTTCCCACCTCCTCTGCCTCCTTTTTGTCCTTCTTCTGTCTCTTCCTCTGCTCCCTCTCCGCCTTCCGAGCCATCTTCCGCATCTGCTTGCTGTCGACATGGAGTTCTTTGGCCAGGGTCAGGCTGTCGTCAGCGTTGGGGAAAACTGGGAACTCGGCGCCGACGGGAAACTCGGCCGGTGAGATGGTGGGGAACTTGTCCGAGATGGTGGAGATGTCAGGACTCTGGATTGCTAGATCAATGGGGTCTTCTTCCTTTTCGTCTTCTTTAACTGGTGAATCTGACTGGCCATGGTCTACAGATTTATCTAGTCAAATAAAGAAGGCCTTTTTAATTATCATTGAGAGGTATTATTATCCCTGCCCCATTATGTATTGACCAAACACAGCAGTGATTATGCATCCAAAAGTGCAACAAAATCTGACATTAAAATAGATGTATCGCTTTTATGATTTATGGGTTGTGTGTGCGCACAACGACCAGTCAGTAGCTTGATGATTGAAGGGTGAGGCACCCATGTGTGCCCTTGGTAGGCAGTTACTATGGTGGGTGAGGCTTAATTAATCGGTCTATTGCATAGGAATATGAGTAACCTCCGTTTCTCATTGTAGTTTTACCATACTTAAATCTATAGTTTTACTGTAGTACATGTATGTAAAGTTTTACGATAATAATTGTAGTAAAAATAGTTTTGTAAATTTGAAGTAAAAATGAAGTAAAACGTCACAAATAGTACAATTTTATTAACAATAAAGTAAAACTGTAATGGATTTTTGGACGGGGAGGCAAGGGAAGCCATATTTATTTACAACACAGCCTGGGGTTTGTTTATGGCAAATCGTAGCCCTCTAGTGGTGAATTTGCACCCAGTGTCTTAATGATAGCCACTTTTGCGTCGTGTGTACAAATTATGTGCGTATGTTACTTCTGCCAGCCAATGATCGCTGGAGATATTCCGCGCGTACGCACAACAACCACTAACAACATGTGCCCTCAACAGCTCATGCATGGTGCAACTAAACCGAGTTCTTGTGACAAAAGGGAACAATGGATCCTCGGTTGGTGATTATTGTTTGCAAATGTCCTCGGTTGAAAAACGTGTACAAATCAAATGGGTGATGCCTAAAAAAGTTTAAGTCCAACAAAAGAGTGAACAAAAGAGGGAACAATGGAGGTCCTCGGTTTACATCATAAACAAACATGTGTGTAGGTTACTTGTGGTATTGAATACTAATTACCTTCATTGACAGTTTGATCAGCGAGAAGAACCAGAGGTGGACTGAAATCACCAATCACAGCCTTCCTCACCAGCACCACATCGGGATTCTTGGGACTTCAAGAACAAAATTAGCAACAAGAAAAATCATCACCTTAAAAACAAAACTGTCCTTTCACACAAATGGACACAAAAATATGAACAATGTTTTTACTTTATTCACGGGTGTGATTTGACAAAAGTAAATAATCCTGAAAAATGAGGATAAAGCCCCTGAACCTTCTGGATGTTTAATTTTGGAGGATTTACAGACTCTCCACATCCCCACAAACAATAATAATAATAATAATAATGACGATTCTTATACAGCGCAGATCACCGTGAGGTCCCTATGCGCTTGAGAAAAAGAGAAAGAAAGACAAGAAAGGAGAAAACAAGTTTGCATTTCAAGTCTTCTCCACACAGTCAAAAGTTCACAAAGGACACTGAAAAAATGAGAGAAAGAAACTAGAGGTTTGAACACAATACAGGCTACTTCTTTCTTTCATTTGTGGCTACTTCTCTTCTTTCAAGAAAATTTTGAGGCTAAGGGAGATTTGTAAAAATCCTGAAATCAGGAAAAATCCTGAGAAATCGCAGGCCTGTTTATTAAAGGAGGAGATTTGCAATGACACCATGTGAAAGTAATCTCTCTGAAGACGACTTTGAGCAGGCTGGTCAAAACAGAGAAAACCATTATGGTTCCTAATAGAACCACAATCTCATTTAGCCATGGTTGGGATTTAATAATAATAACAATAAACAATTCTTATATTGCGCATATATATCACTGTGAGGTCCCTATGCGTATACCCCTGCTCATCAGGTTCGGAAATCATTCCTGAAACCATCTCAGCTCTCTTGGGAGTAAACACCTCATGGTGTTACCAAAACCAATAAGTGGTTCCACTCCTACGGTCACATCCTGACACTGGCAATCTTCCAATATATTTTGTTTCCTGATATGGGCCTACAGCTAAAATACTCAGAGAATACTTGACCTTTGACCTCTTATTTACCTTTTGTAAATCACATCAGACCATCCTCTGTGTTTCTTCTTCGATCTCTTCTTCTTGAGACCCTCGCCCTCCCTTTGACCTTCACTACTGCCGAGGTCATACGCCGAGTCAGTTGACATCATTGTGTCATCAGCTTGGAAGTTCTCGTTCACGATGGCGACGTCGTACGTTCCCTTCTGGCCAGAGTTCCCACTGCTATCGTCCGGGTACGAATCAAGAGAATGATCATCTCCATATGAGTATCTACATGGGTTATTCCGAGGTCGCGTCCAGGTCATGCAGAGGTCATACATGCAGTGGTCATGCCACCAACATGCAAATTTTTCAACAATGGGTTCACGAAAAGCGTCATTTATGGTATGGTCAATCGTATTTGGCAGTCATGCACATTTGTGGATCATGCAAAGTAATTGATGTTATTGCCATGAGTAGGTCATATAAAGGTCATTATGTTAAAGTTGATCATGAAGGTCACAGTGGAAATATCATGAAAATGTATATGACAATATTAAATAAAGCCGTTATACCAACATCATGCATATATTTCCATGTACATTTTTTTTTTAAACGTTATACATGTAGGTCACGATGCCAAGGTCAAACAGGGTCATGTCAAGATAACAGCCATTTGGAATAACAGGCAGGTCATTTATGGAGGTCAAACCAATGTTATTAAATAAATGTAGCCGAATTTAGTTAGCAAGAATGTAGAATGTAATAATGACATCACAGATAAAGCAAAGTTTCATATATTTTGTCAGAGATAGCCAATGAGAAAATGATTGATACGATTAGTATAAAGTACACAAGAGTTACAAGCAGGAAGAGCATTTTGGACATTTTGAATCGGTCAGGAAATTTTAGATGAACAAGATTAAAAGAATCAGTAATGCAGTTATAACATTGGTTGCACAACAGACAAAGCATAATGTAATTAAGAAAGCATTGAGTTTAAAAGTTAATATAATTTAGTATTTTGGGGGAGAGAGGAGAAGAAAAGAAAACAAAAGACAAACCAGTAAACAGAAGTACATGTATGAAATAGTAGAGATCCATAGATCAGGAGTTCAAATCAGACACCCATAACCCACAACACACTCAGTCCTGGAAAAACAAGTTGTTTTTTAGTCAACAATTATTAATGGTTACCATTTGCGGTAACACCATGTGGTTTGAATCTCAACTATTGCAAAGTGAGATTGTGGTTAAGCTTGGGCAATGTCGATTTTTTTTTTCATCCACAATATATCGCCAAACATATATCGCGATTTTCGATAGTATCGCGATTATTTGTTTATCATTCATGCATGATTGCTTAGAGCTAATAACCACAGGTGTGTACCCTTCTGCAAGCGTCACAATAAATCGCAAATTCATTTGAATAGTGTGTATGTACTTCTGAAGTAGTTAACTTTTGTTTCTCACTTCCAGAAGCTGAAAAGACTGTCCTAATTTCATTTCCATGGAATTTCTGAATTGACAATACAATGACGATTTTTTGAAATCGCGATATATATTTGTTTAATCACGAGTTTGCGATATCTCGATAACCTGAAAAGGTTCTCGATCGTAATCAAATAAGAAAGGTATTGCGATATTCGATATTATCATGTTGTCGCCCAAGCTTAATTGTGGTTCTGATAATAAACATACATGTAGGTCTTCTCTATGTTTCGACTAGCATGCTCTACTCATCATCAGAAGCGATAGTTGAGATCTTAACCATATGGTGTTACCACAAAGTGTAACTGATAGCAATACTCCAACCATGCAAAGCCTCAAAACTTTAAACAATTATTAAAATTATTAAAATAATTATTAAAATAGCAAAGAGATAATTAAAAGAGATTATTAAAATAATTATTAAGATTATTAAAATAATTATTAAAATTATTAAAATAATTATTAAAATAGCAAAGAGATTATTAAAATAATTATTAAAATTATTAAAATAATTATTAAAATAATTATTAAAATAATTATTAAAATAATTATTAAAATAATTATTTAAAGTATTAAATAATTATTAAAATTATTAAAATAATTATTAAAATAGCAAATAGTATATAGAGCCACTATATACTATTTGTATATTTCTCACATAAACAATCACTGATTTACATTAAACTTATTTACTTGGTGTAAATTTGATGAAGGTATCAAACATCTCTTGAAATATTTCTGTCTGAAGTGCTATCATGTTGTTACAATTAATCTCATTATTTTGCAAATTAATTTTTGTCCAGAGACAAAGATTCCATGTTAGAATGGATAAAAAAAAATTAAAAAAACGGAATGCATTTTCACTATTGTCTTGTTAATGCCACAATGAAATAAGCTGCAACTTTCACAGGTTGCCTTTTATACATACATATACATGTATCTCTTGATTCATTTACATACATTTTAACCCTACCCCAGGGATCAAAATTAACACTAGTCCGCTAGCCCGGGACTAGTGGTTTTAGCAGCAGGACTACTAGTTGCTGGGGTTTGGGTAGTCCAATGGGGCTAGTGAAAAAAATATATATATAAAAGTATGGACTCCACGTTTTCACCTTTTTGAGGACTACTAAAAACTGTGAAGGACTAGTAAAATTTTAACACTACTCCTGCAGTACCCCAGTCATATTGGCTAGATACTGTCCTGAATCCACCAAAACCAATCGACATGCACCATACAACAAGACACCCAATTTGTTGGAGTTTGATTGAATTGGTACAATGGTAAATGCAAAGGATCCATGACTTGGCTATACACAGTCTTGAATCCAACAAAAGCAGCCGGTGGAGTTTGATGAATTTGGTACACATAGCTTCATGCTCAATTCGCTGGGCTATATATACATCCACCAAATTCAGGAAAAACCAGGGGGTGAATTTTGATGGACTTAGAGCCAGTATTTTGGTAAAATGGCTGTAAATGCATCCGTACTGTAAGAATCAAGACATAATATGTATAGTGTATAGGATTCAGGATTCTTGGGACTTTGAGGGAAAAATAAAATTACCAACAAGAAAAAAAAATCACCATCATTAAAAAAAGAAACTGTCCTTTCACAAACATGAAAACAGAAATATGAACAAAGTTTTTGCTTTATTATCCCTCCTACTATTGCTGCACTTTAGTGGGAAGTTGCTCCAGAGGTCAAAACCAGTCAACTGGCTGTTTTGACTGTTGACCCAAATGTTCACACAGGGGCATTTTTGACTGATTTTTACTGTCATTTTGACCACCCTGAACAATACCAGACAATGCTTTTACCAGTCAAAACAGTTGACTCATTTTGACCTGTAAATGTACTTACTACACGTAAGGTTTGACAGTGTTTGACTTGTTTGACTTTTAAGTGCACTAGATATACCTTGGCAAAGAAGAAGATTTGCAGTACAGTGTAAAGAAACAAACCTGTGAAAGTTTCAGTGACTGTCTCACACCAGGCCTTGATCTTAACCACAGCCACCACGGCCATTGCTGTGGTGGCACTCTGAGTTGGCCGCAGTGCCCCTTAACTCTTTCTCTCAGGAATCAATTGTTTTCATTATTGTAATTTGATACTGTGAACAATCGAGGTCAAGTGTGGAAATTATTAATAATTTGTTTACCTTTGGACTATTGAAGAGAGTAAGGTATCAAAATAAAGGTTATGATTTGTATTGGTCAAATGTGCGCTCTGTTGTCAAAACAAGACCCGTTGTTAGGTGATGACGTTCAAGCCTTTTAAAACGCACGTTGTTAAAACGCGCTGCGCACGCTTGCCGTCCAGAAAGAGTTGAGTTGTCCTTATAATTTTGATGCAGCCAAGGCCAAAGTGGCCATGCCCTCTCAATCCTTAAGGTCAAGGCCTGTGTGACCAAAGATCTTTCCAACATCCCCAATCTTTCTCTGACCCCACTCGTCACTCCCGACTCCCCAGGCTAATATTCCTACATATCTGAGCTATCGGTATCAAGCACCACCACCACACCTCCTTACCTCTTGTGGATCCACAATGCATCAGGGTTCAGGCGTCTCCTGCCGATCCAGCCAGTGGGGTCATGTTTCCGCTGCCACACGATGACCACAAGGATCAGTACCAGGAGCACGATGGCTACAGAGGCGCAGATGATGGCTGCCAGCACGCCGATTGAGAGACCGGTCTGACCGAATCCTTTAGGGCTCAGTGGTTCTGAGGAAACACAAATAGATTCATGGTCAAGGAGGAAAGTCTCAAAACTCAGGATCCTCGCAACGTTCCAATAGGTACACTCAGGGAATGATATTCTTTCAACAAGTCTTTTTTTTGTGTGTATAGACTACTCCAAGATTTAAGGCTTCTCAATTCTTACAAAGTGTGGATCCATTAACAGACATTTTACCAAACGTTTATACTGGCTATAAGATTTAAGGCTGAGCATGGTGGAGTATTGATATCGTTTCGGTTTGCGGTAACACCATGTGTTTATCTCAACTATCGCTAAGTAATGCTACAGTCACACTGTCACGATCTGGCGTTATGATTGTTCACGTATGACCACGATTAAAAAAATAAATTTCATTTGTTGTCATACGTGTACATCCGTGGAACTTTCACTTCTACATGATTACACAAAGACTCCACTAAGGTTCCACAACGTATGACCCCGATTATACAACGATTGCTATAAGAGTATACAAAGTATTTACTAGGTATGCGTAATGATTACCCACGGATAATCACGTATACACAGCGATTGACCACGATGTTACTAAGGATTCACAACGTTGACCACGATTATACACGGATGTACAGCGATTGCTACAAATGAATGAAATATAAAAGTTCTGACCCTATTTATACTTTTTCAAAACCAAAAAAGATCAGAATCGTTGTGAAATCGTGATTAATCGTGATAGATCGTGATAAATCGTACTGCAATCGTTATAAATCGTTGTCATACTTGGTCATCCGTAGTGTAATCTTAACATTCGCAGTGTATCCGTTGAGCATCCGTTGTGTATCCTGTGTACATCCCAAGTCATACGTAATGCTTCCTGTGTGCATCCTTAGTGATTTCTGCCACGATTGTACAAAGGATGTTCATGAATGTCTACGATTGCCATTACGTATGCACTAAGTATGACTAGGGATATACACAGGATACACAACGGATTTATTTCCCCACGATTCCAGAACGATAATTTTGAACCGTTTGAAACTTCCGTTGTGCCATCGTGGACCATAACGGATGCCCACGTATGATTAGGACTCTACTACGAATGACTAAGTATCCCAAACGTATCATTACGTATGACTACGGATGACCATCCGCTGGACATCCGTTGTGCATTCGCAATCAAAAATCGTGACTGTAGCATAAGGTAACAGGTTCTGAAAAGAACCTACTTGCACAAGAACCAATATCGGGCAACTCGTTTCTCAACTAAGGTGAGAATGTGTTCAGGGAGAACCATGGGGACTTCACTCAGCGAGATAAATACATGGTGTTACCGCAAACTGAATCAATATGTATAGACTACTGAAAAATTACTTGTGCATGCATGTTATGCTGTTTTTATGAGATGTATTGTATTAATACTCGTATTAAATTTTGCGTCTTAAGTTGAATCTCTATGACCGAGTCGGCGACTGGTTGAATCTCTATGACTGAGTCGGCAACTGGTCAGCAAATGGTTGTAGGCCTACTGCATACCTTCCAATCTGACTACGACTCAGTAGGGTCTTAGTCTGATCTTTAATAGTAAAATCTTAAGGTATGCCACTGGTGGCCTTAAAGGGACATTACATTTGCATTTTTCATTTGAGGGGTTGGCTTGTTTGGAACAGCTACTGTTCCCGGTGGGAACACTAATTGTTCCTTCAAAATAAACCACCCCACACACTACAAAGTGGACCAACGTTAGATACTTACCGAGTTCCGTCGTGACCAACACCTCCTGTGAGTAAGGCCCTTCTCCTCCAGCGTTACTGTAGGACATCTTGACCCTGTAGTCTGTGTTCTCTCGTAGCCCTGTGATGGTGAAGTTGGTGGTGGTGATGCCGGTGACCTGAACATTTTGGTACGACATATTGCTGTCTATTTGGCGGAAGGCGATATTGTAGTGGTCAAATGATGCGTCCTCAATGGGCTACAAGAAAGAGATCAATTAGTATAATTGTATAAAGGTTTTTCGCTTGGTCTTTAACTGCAGGATAAAGACATCAGGATGGCGGCCACCCTTATCGTGACAACCCCATCAGTCTTTAACCAGCAGTAAAGACCATACGAAAAACTTTTAATAATAATAATGTAGACTTATATAGCGCACGTATCCACCAAACTGGTGCTCAAGGCGCATTACATTATTACCCCTGCTCATCAGGTGCATAAATCATTCCTGAAACCATCTCAGCTCCCTGGGGAGTATACAGCTCAATTGCTGCTATTTTGGCGCATATAGGGCTAATCAAATGCAACAACCAACTCTGCCCTCAGACTTAAGTATAATGACTTTTAATGATGACACTTTACCTCCCACGTGACTCTGACTTCGGATGATCCCAGGGCTATGGCTATCACACCGGTAACTGTCTTTACAGGTGCTAAGATACAGCAAAGTATTTTTTACAAAAAACAAAAACAAGTAACATTAAACAAGTTATGAAATGTTTTGAGCCTTTGCATGGTGGATTATTGTGATCAGGTGTGGTTTAAATTTCAGCTGATGCAAAGTGAGATTGTGGCTCTGATGGGAACTGTATACATGTAGGGCTTCTCCATGCCAGTCGAATCTCAACTGATGCAAAGTGAGATTGTGGCTCTGATGGAAACTGTATACATGTAGGGCTTCTCCATGCCAGTCGAATCTCAACTGATGCAAAGTGAGATTGTGGCTCTGATGGGAACTGTATACATGTAGGGCTTCTCCATGCCAGTCGAATCTCAACTGATGCAAAGTGAGATTGTGGCTCTGATGGGAACTGTATACATGTAGGGCTTCTCCATGTCAGTCGAATCTCAACTGATGCAAAGTGAGATTGTGGCTCTGATGGGAACTGTATACATGTAGGGCTTCTCCATGCCAGTCGAATCTCAACTGATGCAAAGTGAGATTGTGGCTCTGATGGAAACTGTATACATGTAGGGCTTCTCCATGCCAGTCGAATCTCAACTGATGCAAAGTGAGATTGTGGCTCTGATGGAAACTGTATACATGTAGGGCTTCTCCATGCCAGTCGAATCTCAACTGATGCAAAGTGAGATTGTGGCTCTGATGGGAACTGTATAGGGCTTCTCCATACCAGTCGAATCTCAACTGATGCAAAGTGAGATTGTGGCTCTGATGGGAACTGTATACATGTAGGGCTTCTCCATGCCAGTCGAATCTCAACTGATGCAAAGTGAGATTGTGGCTCTGATGGGAACTGTATACATGTAGGGCTTCTCCATGCCAGTCGAATCTCAACTGATGCAAAGTGAGATTGTGGCTCTGATGGGAACTGTATAGGGCTTCTCCATACCAGTCGAATCTCAACTGATGCAAAGTGAGATTGTGGCTCTGATGGGAACTGTATACATGTAGGGCTTCTCCATGCCAGTCGAATCTCAACTGATGCAAAGTGAGATTGTGGCTCTGATGGGAACTGTATACATGTAGGGCTTCTCCATGCCAGTCGAATCTCAACTGATGCAAAGTGAGATTGTGGCTCTGATGGGAACTGTATACATGTAGGGCTTCTCCATGCCAGTCGAATCTCAACTGATGCAAAGTGAGATTGTGGCTCTGATGGAAACTGTATACATGTAGGGCTTCTCCATGCTCGTCGAAACGTAGACAAGACCGACACTGTTCTTATCAGAACCACAAATTGACTTTGTGATAGTTGAGATCAAACCAAACCTGATCAAGATAGGAATACATTTCCTGAAGTATACAATTTAGGTACATAACACGTGTAAAAAAAAAAACCCAGAGAAAATGGGTAAATGTGCCTGTACCGGCGTTAACATGCACCACAGTTTACACACGAATGTAATAATGCGAAATAATTGTTATTGGCCTTACGTTTCGAACCTAGCAGGTTCTTTCTCAAAGGCAAAATGGGACGAAATATAAACAACATGTATACATAAGCGCAGAAGTTAGTCAGGTGTGAAATGAACACAAAAGAAAAAAGATATAAAAAGCAGAGTCAGGTACTGGTCCTGGGACCAGACTAAAGAGGGATTAAGCCTATGAATAAAAGTTGATTTAATTTTGTCCTATGAATAGAAGTACCAGGGGTTTTTGGCTGGAAGAAGAGATTATGAGATTAGTGAAAAGCAATGAGTCAGACATGGGGAGTAAAACAAAACAGACAAATAAACTAACAAGCAAAACAAATTTAAAACAAATGTAAATGCAAAAATGTCTGTGTTATAAGTCTACGTTAGGAACTGATGTAGTAAACTTGCTGCGTTTTCACACCAAATCACCCCCCAAAAATACCTTGTTTGCATGATATTGGTGCGACTGATAATAAACCATTTGCACGCTACATACAAATGAAAACTGAAGAGAGGTACCATTTACCATGAATGAAAATGTTTTATCGAAATTACGCTTTTTTATTTTGAAATGTTAGCATCTCTTCTATTTTTAAGACCCCGCAGAACAAAAAAAAAACTTACCTTCAACCAAAGTCGTTACAATTACGCTCACATAGTCGCTCCATTCACCGAGGTAAGTATTCCCAGCCCGGAGACGAACGCGGTACTCAGCGTTGCGTCTGACTTTAGATATGAGCGTGTTGAACGGTCGATCGTTATGGCTGTGGGTCAGTACCGTTTCTTGGTCTTGCTCCCCGTCTCGCAGCATGTATGCTATCTGGTAAACGATGTTATCTGAATAATGCGGAAGTATTTGGAGATTGTAACTGACTTTATATTTCACCATTTATAGCAATGGTCGGTGAAGCACTAACTGTGTACAAAAGAATGGAAATGCCTGACACAGCATTTTGGTGAGCAGCCATGTCGAGTAGCATGTTATATTCAACATGGCGTCTTGTGAAACCACTTGCAGTCATCTTGTTTTACTTACGAAAAAAAAAAAAAAGACACTGAAGCCTCCATTGTAGGAAAACTCGCTATCTCAATTCCTTTGTTCCATATTCTGTTAGAGTTTTTAATGAATAAATTTGAGCTGTGCATTTTTTTTTACTATTTATAAGTTATCTTTGTTGTATATGTACTTGGTTTGGAGCTTAAATCACTTTTAGACATGTAAATTTTCTATTGGACAATAAAATGAAATATGAAACACAAATCCATGTGACCAAACCAAAGCTTGATGGGGAAAATAGTCTGGTCCCCTTGCATGCATTGATAGATAAATAGTGCTATTTGCTCAGTGCACGTCGTAGCCCTCTAGCGGTGAATTTGCATCCAGTGTCTTGATGATCTAGCCACTTTGGCGTCAAGTGAGCATTGTGCGTAAACGTTATGTGTGTATATTATGGTACTACACGCATGTGTACATGTACTTCTACCAGCCAATGATCGCTGGAGATATTCCGCGCGTACATGTACGCACATCAGCTGCAAAATACGCCAAACGCGACGCACTATCGCTGCCCTTTCGCCCACAGTGGTCTAACGACATGTGCCCTCAACAGCTCATGCACGGTGCGAGTAGTTTGTAAAGGGAATCTGCTGTACAAATTGTTGCAGTGTGATAGTGTCCATATCATTGGTTGGTGAAGTACTAGCTGTGTACAAAAGAATACAAATGCTCAACATGGCGTGTTATGAAACCACTCTATTGAATAGTACAGTATGATATGTCAGATATTTGGGTCTAGCTAGATTTTTGTGCCAAAATGGATTTTTGGGGTTACTTTTGTCAATTAGGGTATGCTGAATTCAAAAAAGTTTGGTACCATTTTTTAAAGAGCATCTTCAGCCGCCATTTTGGATTTCAAAATGGCGGCCATTTTTCGTATTTTTTGGAAAAATACCTTAACTTACCGGCTACTGAGAACTGTTTTATTGTTGAAATTGCTACATTTTGATGAAATGGAACCTTCATAAAATCATTATTCTTAATTGCTTGTGTTTTATATACATGTATGCCACCCCAAGCACTGCAAAGAGGCCATTGCTTGCAGTCACGCCCTCCGTATAAGACGTATCTGTTCCACTGATACCTTATACAGGAAACGGTCGTCTGAACTGAGGCAACACCTTGTATCCCGGGGTCACAGCAAACGCAGGGTCCAACTAGCTATCAACAGGGCCCTCTGTACCCCCGTAGCACCCTCTTGGCTACCCGGGGTAACAAGAAAACCCTTCCCAACAGAGTTCACCTGGTCACTACTTATCACCCAAGATTACCCAGACTTTCATCTATCGTAAATGATAACATGACTATTTTACACTCCTCCGATAGGTTACGCTCAGCCATCCCTGAGCCCCCTTTGATTGCTTTCCATCGCCCCCGTAACCTCGGTGATATATTGGTTCGGGCTAGGCTCCCTAGCACCAACAGTGACCTTGACGTCACTGATCATGATTCACCACAGGTTGCTGCAATTGTACCCGCTCGAGATGCAAAACCTGTTTGCATAACCTGCTCAGAAGGTGAAAAGCCACAGTGGTCTCACATACACAATCAGAACTAAATCTCAGTGTGACACACCCAATGTTATATATGTAATCTCATGTAAAAGATGGTATACAATATGTAGGGGAGACAAAAACCAAATTGTGTCTCCGCTTTGCCAACCATGTTTCCTCTGTGAAAACTAAAAAACCCTACCATGTGGCAATCCATTTTAACAACCCTAATCATAGCATTAATGATGTTGAACTCATTGTAATTGATGCCTGCACTAGCAATGATACACATCGCAAACTTAGAGAGTCACACTGGATACATCAACTCAAAACACTTCAACCATTTGGCCTCAACATCAACACAGGTATCAAATAACCCAGCTACCTTTACCTATATCATTACTATTCACCTGTATCACTGCTAGATTTTATCAACTGCCTTGATACATATGTTTAACCTTTATGTTATGTTATCTTGTATGTTATTACAATTTTTCCCAACTGTCTTTTATAGGACAATTTTAATTTAGCTATTTACACCCACACACCAACTCCTCAATTTGTATGGTGTATCATTACTATTCACCTATATCACTGCTGGATTTTATCAACTGCCTTGATATATATTTTTTACCTTTATGTTATCTTATCTTGTATATTATTCCTTTTTTCCAACTGTCTCTTATAGGACAATTTTAATTTAGCTATTTACACCCACACACCAACCCCTCAATTTGTATGGTGTAAACCCCCCCTTTGTTGTCGTATCCCTTTGTGTATTGTCCTATTTTTACCCTAGCTGTACTACAAACTGCCACCTCTACCTATTGTGTGGCTCCATAATCCCTCCTTTACCCTAGCTTTACCACAAGCTGCCACATCTACTTATTGTGTGGCTCCATAATCCCTCCTTTACCCTAGCTTTACCACAAGCTGCCACATCTACTTATTGTGTGGCTCAATAATCCCCCTTTGTTCACTTCTGATACTCCTATTGGCTTTTTCTAGACTGATGCTTATCTTTAATTGGTCACTATTTTCCCGCCTTTTTTGATCCCGCCCCATGATCCTTTGCTTTCCCTTTTCCCTATAAATGGATGAGTTTTTATGTTGTACTTTGTCAAAGTCTCTGATGAAGGTCCGGTTTGGATCGAAAGCTAAGGCCACCCCCATTTAATATATATATATATATATATATATATATATATATACATATATTTTGAAATTCAAAGAATGCATCTTTTACTGTAGTGTGCATTTGATTATGTGACAAAACTGTGTTTACACAGTAAAGCCAAATAGGTATACCTGGCCCATTTTTGGTGCACATGTAGGCCTACTCACCATACGAACCCTTAGGATTAGGGTTAGGGTTACGGCAGGGTTAGGATTAGGTTAGGGTTAGGGTTAGGGTTAGGGTTAGATTTAGGGTTAGGTTTAGAGTTTGTAAGGTGAGTACCCGTGTACCAAAAATGAACCAGGTAAAAGGTGACTACCCGTGTACAAAAAATGGGCAAGGTAGACCGATAATGCCATAGTAAACAGTGTTGGTTCATTATTTACGCAACTTTTTTAACAGTGTAGTATTTCAAATGGTCATTCTACAGTATGATGAGGCTCCTGTTCATGAAAATTGATTTTAAAAATATTAACAAATGGCTTTAGGCATTCATACTGGGATGATACTGCCATTTTATACTAGAAATTAAGTAAAAAATGGCGGCTGAAGACATGGTTGAAAAAAATGGTACCAAACTTTTTTGGAATCAGCACCCCAAAATTAATAAAATAAGCCAATAATATCCATTTTGGCACAAAAATCCAGCTGGAATACATATCAAACCGTACTAGAACTTTAGCGTAGCCATTTTGTTTTTTCTTAAATGCAAATCCATAAACCGAGGTTGGAAGGGAAAATAGTCTGGTCCCCTCGAATGCATGTGTGGTTGATTGTGCTATAGTTTGTACATGGAAAACCTGATAACAAATTGCTAGCAGCGTGATAGCTCTCTGTATATACCTGGGTTGCCATTGATGGAGTCTGGCGCAGACCAAGACACCACCAGGAGATCGCCTAAAGGATCCACTACAATGTCTTGTGGTTCACCAGGGGCTGTGAGAAGATTCAAAAGTACAGCAACATTGTATCAACATTTTTTATCTGTGAAAATTAGACTTTACTGTTAATAATAATAATAATAATAATAATAATAATACTTGTAGCTTTGCATGGTGAGGAGGATAAGTAAGACTAATTGCGGTGACACTATGTGAAATTCTCAATTGAGTAGTAATTAGTTCTGAAAAGAACTGGAGGTACAACTCGACGTTTCGATCAGTATGCTGTGATCGTCTTCAGGAGAATGCTTTGTAAGTCAAGTCAAATCACAAATAATTTCTTTGCAAGGCGAATCAAGTCATCATATATTCTTATGTCTCATTCATTGCATCTCAACGCACTTTACCTCTGGTCATTGGGCCAACATCATTACTGTCTCATTATTGTATCAGTGTTGTTGGTCTCTGTCTCGACCTAGTCTCGGTCTTGTCTCGTTCTCAGACCAATGAGGTCTCGAAGATTTGCTGACTTGACTTGACTTGCAAAGAAATGACTTGACTTCAACTTTTGACTTGATTCGACTTGCAAAGAAATTACTTGTGAATTGATTTAATTTTGCCCTACACCGACGTGTGTATAGCACTGTATACTCAGTGCTTAACCCTACACCGACGTGTGTATAGCACTGTATACTCAGTGCTTAACCCTACACCGACGTGTGTATAGCACTGTATACTCGGTGCTTAACCCTACACCGACGTGTGTATAGCACTGTATACTCAGTGCTTAACCCTACACCGACGTGTGTATAGCACTGTATACTCGGTGCTTAACCCTACACCGACGTGTGTATAGCACTGTATACTCAGTGCTTAACCCTACACCGACGTGTGTATAGCACTGTATACTCGGTGCTTAACCCTACACCGACGTGTGTATAGCACTGTATACTCAGTGCTTAACCCTACACCGACGTGTGTATAGCACTGTATACTCAGTGCTTAACCCTACACCGGCGGTGTGTAGCACTGTATACTCAGTGCTTAACCCTACACCGGCGTGTGTATAGCACTGTATGCTCAGTGCTTAACCCTACACCGACGTGTGTATAGCACTGTATACTCAGTGCTTAACCCTACACCGACGTGTGTATAGCACTGTATACTCAGTGCTTAACCCACACCGACGTGTGTATAGCACTGTATACTCAGTGCTTAACCCTACACCGGCGTGTGTATAGCACTGTATACTCAGTGCTTAACCCTACACCGGCGTGTATATCACTGTATACTCAGTGCTTAACACTACACCGACGTGTGTATAGCACTGTATACTCTGTGCTTAACCCTACACGACGTGTGTATAGCACTGTATACTCAGTGCTTTCCCTACACCGGCGTGTATAGCACTGTATACTCAGTGCTTAACCCTACACCGGCGTGTGTATAGCACTGTATACTCAGTGCTTAACCCTACACCGACGTGTGTATAGCACTGTATACTCAGTGCTTAACCCTACACCGACGTGTGTATAGCACTGTATACTCAGTGCTTAACCCTACACCGACGTGTGTATAGCACTGTATACTCAGTGCTTAACCCTACACCGACGTGTGTATAGCACTGTATACTCAGTGCTTAACCCTACACGGACGTGTGTATAGCACTGTATACTCAGTGCTTAACCCTACACCGACGTGTGTATAGCACTGTATACTCGGTGCTTTCCGAGTGTCTGTGAAAAAAACTACACAGGCGACTCGGGCGGGATTCGAACCCACGACCTCCTGCTTACTAGTGCAGACATCTTAACCTCTCGACCACCGAGCTTGCCCGATTACTTGTGATTTGACTTGACTTACAAAGCAATTATTTTTGACTTGACTTGCAAAGAAATGATTTGACTTGCAAAGAAATGATTTGACTGAAACTTGTGACTTGATTTGACTTGCAAAGGAATTACTTGTGATTTGACTTGACTTGCAAAGCAATTATTTTTTACTTGACTTGACTTGCAAAGAAATGACTTGTGACTTCACTTGATTTGCAAAGAAATGACTTGTGCCTTGAATTGACTTGCCAAAAAAATGAATAATTATAACTTTGATTTACTGGCAAAGAAATGAACTTGACTTGACTTGGAGAAAATCACTTGGTCACAACTCGGCCATTTGCATGCAGGGTCAAAGGTCATGCCATCGATCTCTCTTTCTATTCAAGCATATCAAGACATATCTTACCTCCCTCGGCAGTCAGTACAAACGGCGTCACCAGACTGAGCTGTCCCTCTCCTAACTCATTCAAGGCCCGGACCCGGAAGGCATACCCGGTGTACGGGACCAATCCCGTTACCGAGACAAACGCATCTTGTATCTCCCCTGGAAAGTCTTGGTAGTCTGTGTCCATGAAGCGGATATACTGAAGTCGGTAACCCGTGTCTGTCAAGTTGCTGTTAGGGGTTGGCGGGGACCAGGACAGGTCTACGGATGTTGACGTAATAAAAGTGACCTGTGGGGTACCAGGGATATCCGGGGCTGAATAAAGAAAAAAATGATGATTGCAAAAGGATAAAACTTGAAAATTTGTTCGATGGGCCATGCACTCCCTTTGTATTTGACAAAAAGGTAACAAAAAACAATAAATATGATAGCAGCAAATCAAATTCCTAGTATTAACCCTCCTACTTCTGGTACCTTTTTCATGCAAGTTGATGCACCATTTGAAACCATTCGCTTTTGTGGTTTTGAATGGTAAAATAACTGTGTACAGCATTGATTTCCTCAAATGGTTTTGAATGGTAGGTCAGCTAATACAAAACCTTGTTTGGATCTTTCCAAATGGTAGTACAGCTAATACAAAACCTTGTTTGGATACTTCTAAGTGGTGAATCAATGGACCCTCTATGCATTTGAATGGATTTGAATGGTAGTAAAGCTTGCTACCAACACTGTTCAAATGGTATCACCATGTGTGTACAAAACCAATGGGCATTTTGGTAAGTGGAAATTTTGAATGGTTTCAAATGGTCAAACAGTAGGAGGGTTAAACATCAATCAACATTACAGGTGCACCATGGAATTCAATTTGCTTTTTTAACCAGTTCACTTCGGAGGCTGTGTATACACGCAATTTCTTTTTGGACAGCGGATCGGAGAGCGTCTAAACACGCATTCCGATTTTTGTGTGTGTCACCGGGAGACTTGTCAACACGCCACACGTGGCATGCCGTCTGACTTGTATACACGCAATCGTTTCTCGGAGTCCATGGGGTCACGGTTCGGTGGCCCTGGACAAAATGCACTGCAAATACTGAACGAGTTCACTCTTTTCGTTGATTTTTGCCTAATCCCTTTATCCAAGACCTATTCCTTTGACGTACCAGCCAGGGATTTGTAAAGAGGGATTTATATCCATTGTTTACGAGGCATTCGATCTCTCTCCAGGTATGCCGTCTTTTCGACCGGGCGCTGGTCGCTAATAGGCCGTTGCATCGGGGCTTGCCAACGGTCTAATTGTGCTGAACAAACACAACCGTAATTAAAAAACTAGCCATTTAATTCTCAAAATGTCAATGAGTAAAGGTGTTTATTTGGGTGTCCGAACTTAGTTTCATTAACCCTCCTATGTACAGTGCAGTTGCCATAGAATTGT
The DNA here is from genome assembly GCA_029582265.1 of Zoroaster sp. YZ-2022. Taxonomy (NCBI): domain Eukaryota; kingdom Metazoa; phylum Echinodermata; class Asteroidea; order Forcipulatida; family Zoroasteridae; genus Zoroaster; species Zoroaster sp. YZ-2022. Next base: position 62,515,195 of record CM055816.1, read on the forward strand.
CAGACCTTTCAAAACCTTTCAAGTTTGCTGTACTGAAGGGTTTTGAAAGGTGAGAAAACTGTCTGACAAAAGGGACCTATGAAAGGTTTTGAAAGGTGAAACAACTCTCTGAACAAACTGGTGTTGAAATGTTTCAATACCTTTCAAAGGGTTTTGAAAGGTGTGGTTGTTCAGTAGCAACAAATTCTGGAGGGTTTTAAAGGGTTCATACATTATTGATAGCCATTTGGCCAGTAAGCAGATTTTGAAAGGTTTTGAAAGGTCAAACCATAGGAGGGTTAACAAAAAAAATTATTAATGGCTAGAAATTTTTTCAGATTTTTCACTGAAAATAAATATTCCCGACGTCAACTGGTTAAAAAGTGAATCAGAAAATAAAAGTTAGAATAACAAAGAATGTTACTTTGTGTCTGTTTTGAATTTCTACTTTTAATGTGTTATTATTGTATGTAAATTTTTATTGTAAGCAATTTTATACTGAATTTAACAATTTTTTTGTTTGTAATCAAGTATGAGTGCTACAACTCTGGGTTCCACCAACTGAGCTATCTAGCAGTCTTCAAAATTTCAATATAGTTTGTGGCCTGCTCTGGCAAAACCCGAAACTTCTCGGCATTTACCATAATGCGTAACAGCCATGAAAAGGTTAAAAACTGACCCCAGGGACCAGTCTTCATGTCACCAAATAGAGCATTTTCTCTAGATGTTGATGGAAAGAGAAAAATCCTGAAACGTTGTTAATTTTCACGATACATTTGGGAGGTCACTTTTGAAAATTGGGTCCATGTTCAGGGTTTTGCGAGAGCGAGTCACATTTGTATGTTCCTGATTCACTCCAAAAAAATCACCTCTGAATACTGCAGACACTTCCCCGTATGCATTCCCCGCAGTGCACTCGTACGTCCCCAGCTTGGCTAAACTGAAGTCCTGGATGACCAAAGCCCCATCGCTGTGGATGAAGTGACCGACTAGCCCAGCGCTGAGGTCCAGACCATTCCGCGTCCATCTTGATGTCGGTGTCGGGGACCCCTTTGTAAGGCACTGTAGTGTGACTGTGTCCTCGCCCCTCGTTGCGAGAATGCGATTTAGGATTGGAGTACCTGGAGTTGAGACGTCAGAGTCAAAGTACATTTTCTTATGACATTCTGGGGATAATTGGAAGAATCCTTTTGCCGTGGATGATGACAAATGGGTATACAGTGTCAAGCCGGCCAACTGAAGTGCAAAACCCGTATCTTTTGCTCATAAATCCCTGATGCAAGAATTCCATCAGTTAACTGCAATACATGCATTCATATTTAAGTCCTCGGGCAATCTTGGTGGTCGAGACTTCTGAACCAGTAAGCAGGAGGTTGTGGGTTTGAGTCTGGCTGAGTCACCTGCTAATTTGGCATTGGCATTTGCCCCTGAACCACTGCCCCTGAGCAAAGACCATTATTAAAGCAAAAATAATATGTGACCCGCTCCATTGAAAAGAGGAATGTCCCCTATTAACACATGTTTCTGTGTAATGGATTTCCAAAGAGGAATGTCCCCTATTAACACATGTTTCCGTGTAATGGACTTCCAAAGAGGAATGTCCCCTATTAACACATGTTTCTGTGTAATGGACTTCCAAAGTTCGCAAAACGTGCATGACTGCATTATTACATTATCAATTTATCACATCGTAACACAGGAATGAAATGAACCAAAAAATGAATGTTTGGCATCATCAGAAAGCCCATTAAATTCTCTTTAAGTTGATATCCATGTCTCACAATGTAAAATTTGGGGGACATTCCTCATTTCGAAGAAGCGGGTCACATATACGTACGCTTTGCATCTCTGCCTAGTCATTATTATTACCTATGGACTTGATTCCAAATACCAGAATTCCACTGGTGTAAAGCCCGACGTCTTGGTAAGTTCATGTTTACCACTGCCAATCAGCAATGCATGTACCTTAATTTCCATTAAAAATAAGTTTTCCCCCTAAAATTTAAGCTTTCCCCCTACTTACCCAGCTTTATGGAGCTGGCACTACCACTGAACAGAAACAAATTTAATGACTCACCTTGGACAACTACAGTCACCACTGCGCTGTCATTCCCCAAGAAATTTTCGGCCAGGCAAGAAAAGTCACCGTCGTGTTCCGCCACAGTGGGTTGGTACACGACAAGGTAGCCGCTCAAAGGCTGGGAGTTATATTTGGACGGATCGCTTGTCACCGCCGCCCCGTTGGGCAAGAACCAGCTTAGATTTGGCCGAGGCCGGCCGGCTGTTACGCACTGCAGAAGGACGTGGCTGTCCGTTTCGGAGACAGTGACGGGACTTGTGATACTGACGATCTCTGGAGGGACTATGAGAGAGGAGATTGGTTTTAAAAAACAGGCACCAAGAGTAACGTTAAAATAGTTCCCAACTCAACTGGTGCCTACAATGTATAGGTGTGGTAGTGTCAACTTGAACATGCCATGACCAAGGTTTTAAGTTAACATGCCTTTCGCTACGCTTAACGGTTAGCAATGCTATGGAATGAAAAACATACAGTAAAAACAAATTGGCTGCTTAGAAGCTCTATGAAATTGGCCGTTAAGCAGAGAATTTTGCTAAGCAAATATTTTTGTTAAGCAATATAAAACAGACTACCAGCCGAAATACATACAATTTGTATGAAAGTTTGGCCGGTAAACAAAGAAATCTGCTAAGCAATTTTATCTGCTAAGCAGCTCTATGAGATTGATCCCAGATGCTTACTGTTTACGAGGAGCATTGCTGATGCAGCAACATTCCCGATACCATTGTTAGCGACACACATATACAGTCCTTCGTCCGATCTCACTGTGTCTGGAAACATCAAACTACCATCGGCTGCCACGAAACTTGTTGCACCTCGAGACGCTGGCGGATTTGTCCCCAGTCCGATTTCGATGCCTTGGGTGCCGGTTTCGTCGGCGAGATACCAGCGGATGGTTGGTTCCCTGCGAGCTGAGGCTTGGCAGGGAATGTTTGCAGACATTGACTCGTTGGCAGTAGTGTTGGTCGGCGGGATGGTGAAGAAAGGTATATCTATAAAATGGAAATCAGACGTGAAATGGGTCACTTATAAGGCCTGAAGGGGTCATTGTCACCCATGGTTGTCATTCAAGTACACAAACCAGGATAGGATTGAGATTGCCTGGGTACCATTGAGGAGTATCCTACATGTATGTTACAACAACCCCTTCTGCATCAAATAAGGGATAATTACTTTGTAATCTTTTACCTGTTGTCTCCAGGGTTAGGGTTAGAGGTTAGGTTTTAGAGGTTAGCGTTAGGGTTACCTCTTAAATTATTATATTTTGTTTTCCTTAGAAAGAAATAATTTCTTCTTTATGCAAGTCTGAAACATCCTTTCTCTGAATAATTGGTTTCATCAAAACATACCAGGCGTCCAGACCTGGGCCGAGATTTGGTTGGTTCCCGCTTCACTGGTAGCAACGCAAGTATAACTCCCCAAGTTGGTCTTAGTGATGTCAATCAGAGACAGGCTGAAGTTACTGAGAACGACCACATTGGATTCTGAAAGTACATGTGTAGAAGGAAACAGTTTTTGCGGATCAATTAAAAGGGAGTATACTCAATCACAAAATTAATGAATTATAATCTAAAAACTTATTTGTGACTCACTTCATCGAAACGAGGAATGTCCCCCAAATTTCACATTTTGAGATATGGATATCAACTTAAATAGAATTTAATGGGCTTTCTGATGATGCCAAACATTCATTTACTCTCTTTGAATCAAGATGTACATTAAAGGGAAGGTACAACATTGGTAATGTCGGCAAAACTGCTTCTATGAGTATGCTTACTCTCTTTGAATCAAGATACATTGAAGGGAAGGTACAACATTTGTAATGTCAGCAAAACTGCTTCTATGAGTATGCTTACTCTCTTTGAATCAAGATATACATTGAAGGGAAGATACAACATTGGTAATGTTGGCAAAACTGCTTCTATGAGTATGCTTACTCTCTTTGAATCAAGATATACATTGAAGGGAAGATACAACATTGGTAATGTTGGCAAAACTGCTTCTATGAGTATGCTTACTCTCTTTGAATCAAGATACATTGAAGGGAAGGTACAACATTTGTAATGTCAGCAAAACTGCTTCTATGAGTATGCTTACTCTCTTTGAATCAAGATATACATTGAAGGGAAGATACAACATTGGTAATGTCGGCAAAACTGCTTCTATGAGTATGCTTACTCTCTTTGAATCAAGATATACATTGAAGGGAAGGTACAACATTGGTAATGTCAGCAAAACTGCTTCTATGAGTATGCTTAATCTCTTTGAATCGCGATATACACTAAAGGAAAGGTACAACATTGGTAATGTCGGCAAAACTGCTTCTATGAGTATGCTTACTCTCTTTGAATCAAGATATACATTGAAGGGAAGGTACAACATTGGTAATGTCGGCAAAACTGCTTCTATGAGTATGTTTACTCTCTTTGAATCAAGATATACATTGAAGGGAAGGTACAACATTGGTAATGTCGGCAAAACTGCTTCTATGAGTATACTCTATTTGAATCAAGATATACATTGAAGGGAAGGTACAACATTGGTAATGTTGGCAGAACTGCTTCTATGAGTATGCTTACTCTCTTTGAATCAAGATATACATTGAAGGGAAGGTACAACATTGGTAATGTCGGCAAAACTGCTTCTATGAGTATGCTTAATCTATTTGAATCAAGACAGGTTGTGTTCACACCGCTACGATGTGCACAGAGTGGATATACATGTACCTGTGTTACTTTCTAATGCATATGTCTATATTCGTTAGTCTGTCTGTGTCCATGCTGACTTACATACCTAGCACCAATGGCTGGTCATCCTTTAGCCATTGCAGGACAGGCACTGGGTCGCCGGTCCCCACACAGTCTAATCTCACAGAGTCTCCCAGCTCGATGGTCAAGTCGGTGGGATACACAGCAAAATCCGGAGGAACTAAATGAAAGAAAATGTACATGGAATTTTTTCTCAGTCAGCTCTAAACGTGTACATGTTTCAAGTGAGTGAAGGATGGTCATAAATGCCATTACTCAAAGGCAGATCAACTGCAGGCAGGTATGCCGAATAGACACACACAAAAAAAAAAAAAAAAAAAAAAAAGAAGAAGAAAAAAAGTGCACAAATTGCTGTATTTGGATGTATAATGGATCTTGGAAAATAGGGGGGGGGGGAGGATTGCAATAGCCATTGTGCTTCATTCGTCAACATAGTTGTGGTGGCCCCCTATGTAATCTGTGTATACCCCTTAGACTAGGGCCAGATCAGCTGAATAAATTGTGCTTCATTCGTCAACATAGTTGTGGTGGCCCCCTATGTAATCTGTGTATACCCCTTAGACTAGGGCCAGATCAGCTGAATAAATTTGCTGCAGCAAGTATTCATGTTCGGTCGTGATGAAAGCTTTATTCTTCTCTCTGATCGTCTCCTGAAGACAATCGGAGCATACTGATCGAAATGTTGAGTTGTAATCTCTGGTTCTTTTCACTAAGAGAATTTCACATGGTGTCAGTGCAGCAAACCTTCTTTACCTATCCTTTTCACCATGCAAAGCTACAATTTTTGTATGATTTTGTATGATTTTCACCTACAATTTCTAAACTCATTATCTCAAAATGGGTGCCACCACACTATACATACTGTACGTCATTCCTATCAATTCATAAATAATATTAATATTGGAGTCTTATAAAATCTATCATGATGGGATACTCTAATGCGCTTTGCATTATTGCCCCTGGTCAATGGCCAATATCAATCCTTAAACTTTCTCAGCTCCCTGGAAAGCATACAGCCCCGAGCTACCATAGCGCTTTGGAAGCATTTCTAACACAATATCAACCTCTATCATCACAGGTACCGATTTATACTCCTAGTTGAAGAGAAGCAATGAACAGTCAAGTGTCTTGCTCAATGACCATGGTCGCGGTCAGGATTCGAACCCGCATTCTGACGAGTCAGCCGTCAGAACACAAGTCTGATGCACTAGATCGCTCGGCCATGTCACCCCAAATCCATCGAGGCTCTTGACTTACCTAGCACGACCACAAACACCGATGTTTCCTCAACCCCTAAGGAGTTCTCGGCGCGACACGTGTACGACCCCTCCTGGCCCTTCTCCAGGTTCTGCAGGTCAAGATCGCCGTTCCCATAGACGCTGTGTTTTGGATCGTTACCAATGGTGGCGCCGTTGAAAAGCCACGTCACACTCGGGGGCGGATTGGCCTCCGCCCGGCAGGTAAACCGTGTTGATGAACCCTCAATGATCCGCTGGTTGGTGGGTAGGATGGTGAATACTGGTGGGCCTGCATAATAATAAAAATAATAAAGATTTGAAGCGCGCACATATCCACCCTGTTGGGCGCTCAAGGCGCGGAATGCAAACGTGAATGCAAACAATATACAATGACAGCATGGAAAAAAATTATGTACAATTATGTACATGTACAATGCAATTGCAAATGTGACCTGTCACCACAAAATGAGCGTAAAGTCGGAAATTTAAACAATTGAGTTATTGGTATTTCTGGATTCAGTAGAACAATGATAACACTTGGGGTTGCAGCGATTCCCCAAACCACCAGAGGGGGATTTGCAGCTTTGTTTCCGTCTTTGTTTCAAGTTGTTTGTCAGAACACGATAAATGCTACCAATGAAATTGGCCTGAAATTGAGGTTTTTAATTGTCTGATCGAACTGAAAATTTGGAATTTGATATAAGGAGATTTACAAATTGCAAATATAATAACAAAAACAAATTAGACCTCCCCTCCGATTTTTCACTTTTCCCACTGTACTGTGAAATGGTTTAATGCGACTTTACGCTCATTTCGTTGTAACAGGTCACAAATATGCACTGTACATCATCTTTGAAGAATTGTGACACAAGATGAGTTTTAAGCAGCAACTTAAATCTAGTTATACTATGACAAGATTTGAGTTTAGTTGGAAGATAATTCCAGAGTCTCGGAGCCGCATCAAGAGGGCATCATCAAAGAGGAAAAGCAAATCAAAGAGGTGGAGATGGGAAGAAGTGAATTGATCACCTCAAGCCTTTCTGTTAACACTAGCCCGGCGTGCATTGTCTAGTAAAAACTGCCGAGGGCTAGTAAGGCCAGGGTTCCACGAGGTTAAAACCACCCGCTTGGGTTGTCTGGCCGATATACACATGTATAGACTGCATTACAAAAAATATAATTTAACACTCCTACAAAAATCCAATGGACTAGTAAAGCTCCCTGCAGGCTAGTAAAAAAGTACAATTACAACCAGTATGGAGTCTAGTGTAACCCAAACAATTTAGTGCAAGGCCTGCACACTGAGTCAAAAATTCATTTATTCACTTAACAACTCTCTATCCATTTCTTGTACATTATTTTGTGAAAAAACTCATTTGAAGGTTCTTTTCTTTTCTTTCTGCTAGAAAAAGAGCATTTTTACATTTCGGAAAATAAGGATTCCCATGAAATATGAGAACTGTTCTCGCAAAACCAGGACAATGTCACCAGCAATACTGGTTTTTGAGTGTTTGAAGGGGTTTTATCACCTAGTCCCATCCCCAGTGGGTGATACCCAACTCTACCACACACTGGGGATGGCACTATGTGATAAAAACCTGTTGATCACTCAAAAAACACTCAAAAAACACTCAAAAACCATCCAGTATTTCTGGCAACTTTGTCCTGGCTTTGTGGGAGCAGGTCTGCATCTGAGACAGGCGTGTAGCAAAGGAGGTGCGCAGTTCACCACCTCGATTTGATTTTTGCCCAATTACACACTGACGTAATGTATGCAGCACTGTATACTCAGTGCTTTCCGAGTGTCTGTGTACAAAAATCCACAGGCGACTCAGGCGGGATTGAAATCCACGACCTCCTGCTTACTAGTAGACTATATAAAGGTGAAATATTTGTCGAGAGGCCATTCTCCGTCAGTGGGGAGAATAATTTTGCTAGAAAGAAACAGAGAGAGGACATTGAAGAACAATACAGGAATAAAAAATCCTATATCAACTCAATAACTTGAAGATCTTACTCTGCACTTCGAGTGTAGCACTCCTGCTGACGTCGGACACCGAGTTCGTCGCCGTGCACACGTACGTCCCGGCGTGCCGCCTTTCCACTGGGCTGACCATCAACGTTCCTGCAGCGGACACTTCCACTCCAGAATGGAGGCCGCTGGGGGCCTGGAGGGTACCGGTGGTCGGTGTTGTCCACGTGATGGTAGGGGTGGGGCTCCCCTCTGATTGACACTGGAAGAAGGCCGACTCCCCTACTCTTGTAATGGTATCAACCGGTGAGGCTGTGAAACTTGGTGGGACTGAATATTATAAAAAAAATAATAATTATCAATTATTAATTATATCAATTATATTTTCCCCAATGATATTAACCCTCCTACTTTTGGTACCTTTTTCATACAAGTTGATGCACCATTTGAAACCATTCGCTTTTGTGGTTTTGAATGGTGAAATAGCTGTGTACAGTATTGATTTCCCCAAATGGTTTTGAATGGTAGTACAGCTACATGTAATACAAAACCTTGTTTGGATACTTCTAAGTGGTGAATCAATGGACCCTCTATGCATTTGAATGGATTTGAATGGTAGTAAAGCTTGCTACCAACACTGTTGAAATGGTATCACCATGTTTGTACAAAACCAATGGGCATTTTTGAAAGTGGAAATTTTGAATGGTTTCAAATGGTCAAACAGTAGGCGGGTTAAAGATGTATCGCCCGTATTTTTTGATATTTTTCTGAAAGTTTTCTTTTTCATCCCTATTTTACATGTACTTGAAGAATGGAAAACGAATGTTTAATATGAAACGTTCCATAATCATGAGAAGCATGGATTTACAGTAAATATGTACAGAAATGAATTTATGGTGGGTTCCGTCATAAAATAATTTTGGCACGGTCTAAATGTCAAACCAAGATTCCGACAACTACATGTATTTTTTTAAAAAGCTTCCTTAAAAGCAATTTGTTTTTCTTTCTAAAAGGAAATTATTTTTCTTCTTTGGTAATCTTTTTTGTTTTGTTTTTGCCAACAAATACATGTACATAATACAAGGTTATTGGAACCACACCAAATTGCCCATATGACATAAAACACAATAAATGGGGCCACTTTGCATCCGTCACGTTAGCAGTTTTTCCAATGGTTGTTATTTATTTTTAAGTACCTGAAACCGACCAAAAAGTGTTTCAACGTGTGAATGGACATGCAGGCTTATACTAGAACTAATTTGAGTCCTGAGGACGATCAGAGCATACTGATCGAAACGTCGAGTTGTACCCCCAGTTCTTTTCAGAACTAATTACTACTCAATTGAGATTCTTACATGGTGTCACCGCAATTAGTCTTACTTATCATTCTCACCATGCAAAGCTACAAGTTTTACCTAATTTGAGTTGATTGATTTATTTATTTAAAAAAAAAATATTTTTTTTACCCTCAAATTTCCATAAAAATTCTTTTTTGGTGGTTTCAGATAAAAAAAAATTACAACCATTAGAAAAACTGCTAACGTGACTGTAGGAAAGTGGCCCCCTTTATTGTGTTTTATGTCAGCAGCCTAACACAAGTGGAGATACGCCGCACCACCGCTTTGTGACTGTGGTGAACCCCAGACGATGCACCATACGGTGGACGACTGTCCACTCTCTCGTCTTAATGGTGGCATCATGGTCCTTCACCGGGTGTTTTATGTCATATACAAAGTATGGTGGTTACAGCTAAGAGAGGCCACACAAATCATGCAAATGTTCATAGCTCTATGTGAAAAACTCGTTTAAAACACAGCATGGCAGAATTACAATTGATGCAGCAATTTTGGCTGTAATTGGACATCGTTTCATAGCAAAAAAATAACTAAAAATGCTGACACACTGGTCTGAGGCACAGAGACAAGAAACTAGAGACTTTTTTGGGGCCTTTTTTATACATGTAGTTGGTCGTGTTTTTTTATTGCCAAATTTTAGCCGTCTCACACAGGTAAGATTTCAACAATTTAGGGGAAAAAAAACATTTTCTGTGCGGCGACCGACCTTCGGGTTATTGGACTCCATTTCAGTGTTATATACAGAGACAGAGTCCATATTTGGGCTAGCCCCCTTCCCCCACATCCCTTGCTAGATACCAGTTCCTCCTCACCCTGTACGATGAGCTGTGCCTGGGACGTGACGCTGTGCAACCCATTGCTGGCCGTGCAGACGTAGATACCAGAGTCCGTTGCTATGATGCTGGTTATCCTCAGCCAACCAGGCGAGGGCTCTTCTACTCTGTCGGAGGGGATGTTGCCTCCTATCTGTTGAGAAGATGGAATTCACATCCGATGTACTAGTTGTGCTCAATTTAACGTGAAAATCCTTAATTTGAACTGGAAATTTTTCTAGGAAAGATTGATAACTCAATCAGCTCTCTGCATACATGTACCTCCCAAATGACCTGTGAGTTGCAGGTTTGTCCTGCGAATCGACCCTTTAAACCCGCCGACCCGTGAGCATGACTAAAAACCCGCAAATAAAAATCATCATCATCATCATCATCATCATCATCATCATCATCATCATCGTAAATCATCATGCATCGTCGTCGCATCGTCGTCATCATCGCCGCATCATCATCGTCGTCGTCGTCGTCGTCATCGTCGTCGTCGTCGTCATCGTCGTCATCGTCATCATCAGCATCATCACCATCACCACCATCACCACCATCACCACCATCACCACCATCACCATCATCACCATCATCACCATCATCACCATCATCTGGTTGCAGATCAGGCGACCACAATCTTCCTCCATGTACAGCGATCTATTGCAAGTTTGGCAATCTGGTTATCCTGTAACATGCCCTCCCTATCCCCCAGCAAATGCTGAACATATATATGTCAAAGATGACAGGTGCTGGCGTCCCTGTACTGTGAAATGTTAAATAATCTTGTGCTTTTGATTTAATTTTGCCCTACAATGACGTGTGTATAGCACTGTATACTCAGTTCTTTCCGAGTGTATTTGTCTGTGGAAAAAACTTCACAGGCGACTCAGGCGAGATTCAAACCCACGACCTCCTGCTTACTAGTGCAGAAGTCTTAACGTCTCGACCACCGAGCTTGCCCGATGACGACTGGCTGGCTAGACTCCTATATAGTAGCGGGTTCTGCGATATTTATAGGTTGATGAAAAAAACTTCACAGGGCAAAATTAAACAACGGTTTATCACCCGACGCAAGAATTTCACCAACCTACAAAAGTCTTGTTCTTGTTATATCCAAGGGCCAGAATTGTTGACAATTCCTGACTCACCTTACTCCATGTAATAACTGGGTCTGGGGTCCCCATGGCATTGCATGGTAATGTCACTCGACTCCCGACGGGTACCGACTGATCGGCCGGCGTCCTGGTGAAGACCACTTGTTGTATCGCCTCCGTCACTGTCAGCAACGCTGACGCCCGGTTCTCACCCCACTCGTTTGTGGCATGGCAGGTGTAGAACCCGGTGTCCGCCGTTTGGAGGTTGGTGATGCGAAGAGTTGTGGTGGTAGAGGTGAACCGGCCTGAGCTCTGTTTAGAAGGGGGGAAAATGACAAACAAGCAAATAATTACATGTGGGTCATTCCACACTAATGAGTATACAGTACATGTATGATAACTATTGGAGTGTGGCATGGGAGGGTCAAATGACGAAAACAATTTTGAACAATTTTGAACATTCCTTAGAGTTGTAACCTCCAGTTCTTTTCAGAACTAATTACCACTCAATAGAGGATTTCATATGGTTTCACCGGAATTAGTCTTACTAATCCTCTTCACCATGCATACATGTAGCTAAAAGTTTTACCCATTCCTTAGCATTTAATGATTGTGCACACATGTACCAAATAATAATATGATTGGTACTTAAGAGATTGGAGGATCATGGCTGTGACACTTGTGTCCTTGAGCAAGACACTTAACCATAATTGCTTATAGGGGCAGAGGCAGTTTATCAACTGCCTTGTTCTGGACTAGTTACCCCTCCCAGTCCTATTCGCACCGTGAAGGGGCTGGTTATTAACTTGTCTTGTTTCGGTGCGAGGGGCTGGTTTCTTCAGTGTGGAGTCATTGTAACAACTCAATGACTTATTAGCCCCCACCTTGGAGTGGCCATTGGCCTTGTGTGGGGCGATTTGCATAAAAAAAATTCAAAAAAATCATATTTAAGACATAGACAGACAATTTGTTTTAAGACTGACAGGAAAGTGATAATAGAATTAAATAATTTACTCAAATGCTTATAATATTTTGAAGATGATCCCCCTGTTATTTGTTTTAAATACCAGGAGGGTTGTCTTGATTTTGTCAGGTAATAATCCTTAATAGGGGAATAGCATTGTGAAGGGACAACATATGGGGTGAATTAAAACCCTCCTATGGTTTGACCTTTCAAAACCTTTCAAAATCTGCTTACTGGCCAAAATGGCTATCAATAATTATGAACCCTTTAAAACCCTCCAGAATTTGTTGCTACTGAACAACCACACCTTTCAATACCCTTTGAAAGGTATTGAAACATTTCAACACCAGTTTGTTCAGAGAGTTGTTACACCTTTCGAAACCTTTCATAGGTCCTTTTGTCGGACAGTTTTCTCACCTTTCAAAACCCTTCAGTACAGCAAACTTGAAAGGTTTTGAAAGGTCTGACAATTCTATGGCAACTGCACTGTACATAGGAGGGTTAATCTGTTTTATTAGTGCGTGTACGTGTACTTCTAGTAAATTTATCATTTGAAGGTTGTTGAAATGTTAAATCTCAACATGCTCCAAGATGCAAAAAGGAGATGTTTTTGTATCTTGTCAAAATCTGTTGCATATCGTCCTGTCTGAACAACAAGGTCGTATCTAAAAAATGCAACAAGGTCATATGTGCAATAGTGCATAAATTTGCATACATTAAAACAAAATGAGTGCAACAATGTCCGTATCTTCTTCCATACATGTACATGTAGGTTTTGCATGTTCATCCTGGAACTCGGTAAAAAGATACGACCTTGTTGCGCTGAGCAAAATCCAAGGTCGTAACTACGATACGACCTTGTTGCAATGATGTGAAGATATGTCACAATGATTCCTTGGTAAATAAATGGCTGTGTGCGAACTATTCAATAGGATTGTAGATTTATCCAAAACAAGCATCAAGTACATGTATGTACATGGTATGATGATTTAAATCAAGGTTCGAAACTTGAGGCCAATAACTTTTACTTTTATATTACTGGGGCTAATTTTATAGAGCTGCTTAGCAGATAATATTGCTTACCAGAAGAATTTTCTTAGTAAATTTCTTTGGGTACCAGCCAAACTTTCATACAAAATGTATGCATTTTGGCTGGTAGTCCGTTTTATCTTGCTTAGCAAAAACATTTGCTTAGCATAAATTTCTGGTTGGTATCCTGGCGTAAATCCGTGTGGGGGGGGGGAGGATTTTGAAATTTGGGTGCACGGTATAGCTTGAAGTTCTGCATGTGTATTTTTATATATTTTTTTTCAATGCATGTTCATCCTATGGACCATCCCCCTCCCATCTCCCCCGGGATTTACGCCTGTGGGTTGGTAAACAGTTTGCAACAGCTAATTCTCTATTGAAAATGTGAACATTCAAGTGTCACACAGTCAAGTGGTAAACACATGAAAGGCAATTATACATGTAGCTAGATGGTGTACATGTACAACGTTGATGATTACCAGCACTCGTGTAGAGCTCAATTAATTCTTGCATAATTCACCCCCTCCCAATTTTCTCCTTTTTTTGTTTAAATATGTATTTTTTTTTTACTAAACAAAATAAAATCAGCAGGCCCATCGATCACCAAGTGGCTACACCACAGATTAGCAGATTAACAAATTGATAACAATTATATTTACTCCTATATATTCTCCTGAAGACGATCAGAGCACACTGATCGAAACGTCGAGTTGTACCTCCAGTTCTTACTACTCAATTGAGAATTTCACATGGTGTCACCGCAATTAGTCTTACTTATATTTACTAGATGTTAAAGTTGGTACACATATCAATCATCCTGCAAAATTATATCGTCTGAAGTGCTATCATTTTAGAGAAACAAGGAAGTGTTACACGATGTACACGTATTCATGTCAAATTAGCGGGTTGTAAAACATTAAAACATTTAACAGTTTTTCATTAGTTTTTTCCTAAACATGAGCACCTGGGTCTGTCCACACTAATGGGTCCAAAAGTGTGACATTTTAGAGGAACATGGGGCATTAATATAAAAAAATGAAGTACTTTGTCATAATTTTGTTTCTATGTACATTCCAAGTGCATTGAGGATTGTGCTTTTCAAAAATTAAGACAACTTTCTCAGTAATTAAGTACAAGGGAATCTTCTTTAAGATGTTATGTTCGTAACATGGACAGACATTTAATCAGAAATTGACCAGAAGTACTAAAAAAAACAGATTAATTCACCCCACATGTTGTCCCTTTACAACATTTGCCATTCCCCTAAGGATTGTTACCTGACAAAATCAAGAATTCACATGCTAATTTCTAAAATACCCAGAAGATGTTTTAGTTTTGGCTCATAACAATTAAAAAGGGGTTTGGCCATTCCAATTTTATTAGTTGGTTTACGGATTTTTTAGGTGCTGAAAAAGGTTGTCAGACAGGGAAAAAAATTAATAAAAAATGATGGTAAGTGTTGTATACATGTACAGTGTATATGTAAATCCATTGGACGACAATCATAAGCTCTGCTTTTTATACTGGGATTTGCCTCCGTCTCGCAAAAAAAAAGTAAGGATTTCCAATTTTTATTTAAAAAAAATTTTTCAACAAAATAAGTCACCGCATCCGTAAACCAACTAATAAAATTGGAACGGCCTTAGGGATGTAAATGAAAAATGGGTAATTATTTAATTCTATTATCACTTTCCTGTCAATCTTAAAACAAAATGTCTGTCCATTGTTATTTATTAATGTCTTAAAGATGATCCTGCAATTTCTTTAGCCCTCTTACTACTACAAGGGTCAAAATCAGTCAAAATGTTGATATACATGTACTTGCCAAGGTATATCTAGTGCACTGAAAAGTCGAACACTGTGAAACCTTACGTCCAGTAAGTACATTTACAGGTCAAAACGAGTCGACCGTTTTTGACTGGTAAAAGCATTGTCTGGTATTGTTCAGGGTGGTCAAAATGACAGTAAAAACCAGTCAAAAATGCCCCTGTGTGCACATTTGGGTCAACAGTCAAAATAGGCAGTTGACTGGTTTTGACTTCTGTAGCAACTTCCCACTAAAGTGCAGCAATAGTAGGAGGATTAAAGTACCAATAATATTTTCTTATTATTTGGTATAGGCCTACACAATCATTAAATGCTATGTACAAGGAATGTTCAGGAATAGATCGGGACAAAATAGCTGCCTTTATTTAACCCTCCCATGTCACACTCCAATAGTTATCATACATGTACAATGTACATGTATAGTATGGAATAACCCACCTATTGACCCTAACCCCCTAGCTATTTTGGCTCAGAAACTTCCTGAATCTGCGAAAATCCAACACCATGCACAAACACTACATGTACATGTACAATGTACATGTACATGCATACCTGCCAACTGTAATTATAGGACACCCGGCACCATGCAAAGTATCACTGTCTGGGCTATACAGTACTGAGTCTATCAAAATCTAACACCATGCAGTAACACTACCACCCAACTGTTGGACTTACCGGTAGCTGGAATTGGGACACCCGGCCCCATGTAAAGTATCCCTGTCTGGGCTATACAGTACGGAGTCCATCAAAATCCAACAAACCCTACTGTTGGAGTTTGAATGGTTTGGGGTGAGATGAAGCTAATTATTTCTTGAAAAATAGAGAGTTGGAATGAAGATGTACATTGTACTTTACCAATATACAAATGCTGTACATGTATGTTCCCTTTAAAGGAAGTGTGTGAACTGGGTAAATAAATGGTTGTGCTTGAATTCTAAAATTAGGTCACTATATAAACATACACATAGAATATGATGACTCAAAGATATTGTGATAACAGCTGCACAATATCCAAGTTCAAGTAGGCCAACAAAAATAGTGTCCGGTTTCTGGTCTCCGTGCGCATTGCCTCAGACCCACGTGTCAGCATTTTTAGTTTTTTTTGTTTTTTTTTGCTATGAAACGGATGTCCAATTGCAGTCAAAATAGCTGGATTGATTGGAATTATGCCGTGCTGTGTTTTAAATAATTTTTTTTTTCTTCACATCTATAGGGGTATGAACGTTTGCCCGATTTGTGAGGACTCTCTTACCCACCATACATGTACTTTGTTTATGGAAAATTTGGTCCGGTTCCAATAACTGCATCACGTATTTCACTGGTTGGCAAAAAAGAAAGAAAAATGAATTACCAAAAAAATTAATAAATAAAAAAATGTGTCACCACACCGATTTTGAAGCTAACCTACATGTATGACCAGAAACCAGAGATTTTTTGTTGTTGGCCTCAGTCTAGCTCTGTGGTAAATACGGTCAAGGAAGTACTGAACACAGTATACAATTTCACAAATTTGCTTTAATCTACTATATCTCCACATGATCAATACCATCAATAAACACCCCCTTTTTGAACACATGTACATGTACAGTATCAAAGTTCAAGTCCACTAAAGTACATGTTTGTCATTTCAAGAGACACCTCCATAGTGCATACATGTACTTGTCCATCCCATGTACATGTAGAGTGTACACTATGTACAATTATGAATCACAGGATTCTTATGTTTCGGCTCTTTCAGAACTCTTTGAATCTTTGGTAATCTTGAGCTTCTGCTCTTAAGGAAAGGTAAGTGAACAATTTATTTATAATGTTTTCCTGCAGGTTAATGACTGGTTTTGGGCGTAGTCAAAGGCAATAAGGACCGAGGCCAAGGTACAGTATATAACATCTTTATCGCCCGTGACCACGCACAAAACAGGTCATTAACCTGCGGTAAAGGCCATGCGTCAAACTTTTCATAAATCATAAACTGAAATTTGTATTTTTTGTCGAATAAAGCCAGATAGAAGTGGGCATTCATGTTTTGGGGACACACGAAACACCAAAGTATGTACATAAGTCAGGCAAGTGATGCGAAACAATCTTCGTCACTCTGATTGGTTTAAATCCACGTCGCGCGTTGCACAAAACAACTGGAGAACAGCTTGCATTGCTCAGATTTTGATAAACCATGTCTTTACCATCCGTTAATACACCCTGACATGATTATGTTTTGTCCAATCAGATTGTCTAAACTGTCTTGGGCATTTATGAACGTGAAGTATTTTTTTAAATCACAATATTAATAATAATAATAATAATAATAATAATAATAATAATATTTTAAGCGCATTTCACATGCATGTAATGTCCAATACATGATTGTAAACCACTGGTTATTGGGATATTTCCTGTAATCTTTCTCAGGTCCCTGGGGAGCATACAGTCCTGTGTAACCATAGCACTTTGGAGGTGTTTTAAAAAAAAAAAAAATTTTTTGCAAACCAAATATCAACCTCTACTCACACATTTACCCATGAATACTCACGGGTGAAGAGAAGCAATTACAGTCAAGTATCTTTCTCAATTCTCAATTCTACCGTCACTCACGTTACATTTATAAGAGGCTACATGTACTCGTTGCTCTTATTGCTTCATTAGAAATTGATCAATCTGAATTATGTACACTCATGGGCACTGATCGCTACTTACACTGTAGAAGTGTGTGTGGGGGGGGGGGAGGGGGAGGGGGAGACATGTAGGCAGTGTCGGATGCAAAATTAGACAAATACATGTATGGGGTGTACCCTGGGTCACACAGCCTCACCCTGCTTTTAGACATCATTTTTGGGGCCAAAACAATTGCAAGTTGAACAAAAAAATTCTTGCTGTAAACAAAAAATATTAATGATTTTATTTGTTTTAATCCAGCTTGAACCGAGGTCCTGGGGCCTGCTTAAGAGCCCTGGAAATGTGTAGGTTCTAGGCGCTCTCAAATGCAATATTTATATGAGAGTTTTCAAGTATTCTGGCTAATGATGCTTAGCGGTGTGCTTGAGTAAGGTGGGGCGATATCGATTTTTTTCATCCACGATATATCGGCAAACATATATCGCAATTTTAAATAGTATCGCGATTATTTTTTCATTCATGCATGATTGTTTTAGCGCCGATAACCATGGGTATGTACCACTCTACAAGCATTCACAATAAATCGTAAATTCATTTCCATAGCGTGTGTGTACTTATGAAGTAGTTCGCTTCTGTTTCTCACTTCCAAAAGCTGAAAAGACCGTCCTAATTTTGTTTCCATGGAATTTCTGACTTGATTCACAATGGCGATTTTATGTCATCGCGATTTGCCGATATCTCGATATCTTAAAAAGGTTCTCAATATCATAATCGAATAAAAAAGGTATGACGATATTCGATATTATCGTGTTATCGCCCAAGCTTAGTTATGGTGACTTCTTTTACATTTTATGGGTTGCAAGAAAAACTGCAGAACACTCTTCAGGATTCAGGGTAGACCTACTTAATTATTTTGGCATGATTTTTTTATGGGCCATCAAAATAGTTGGGGGACAATTAATTATTGATATACTGTCATCCCCCTACCACCCCATACTTTAAAAAGTAGGAAATGCATGTCCTCCAATTGGCCTCAAATCAAAACCGATCAATGCCAATGGAAAGGGAAATGGGGTGGTAAATTCTTGTTCTAGTGTCCCAACAAGTCTGTCTAAAATTGTAGATTCGCCTCTGTGCAAGCATGTAGCTGCGGCGTGGGGGCCTGCCTTATACAGCATTCAGATTTGTTTCCACTTCCTCAGGTAAAATAGCAATGTTCCCAGGAAAAATCTTTTTTTGTGTGAAAATGCTGTTAAAATAGAAAAAAAAACATGGTGATACATCTTTAAAACTGACCTTTGTTCTGACAGACATGGCCACTTCAACACCTTCAGCGTTAGAGAGGATCAGCAGCCATCTTGAGTGTGCCATCTGTTTCGAGAGGTACACAAACCCTAAGCTACTACAATGTATGCACAGCTTCTGTGAAGCATGCCTAAAGAAATACCATGAGACCCAATGCCAAAAGGCTCCAACAATCCCTTGCCCCGTATGTCGACAGGAGACCAAGGTTCCCGAGATGGGTGTGGGTGACCTCAAGGCCAGTTTTCATTTTCTAGGAATCCTTGAAGAGCTGTCGCTGCAAGAGAATTTGAGACATTCTACACCGGTTTGTCAGACCTGTAGTGCCAACAAGGAAGCAACTCATCTTTGTCTGGACTGTGCATTAAACATCTGCTCAAGCTGCCAGAAGACACACCTGAGCTTCCCTGTTTCTTCCAATCACAAAGTCGCAACTTTGGAGGATATACAGCAGGGGAAAGTAGACATTAAAACGGCGAAGAAAGCGGGCAGGTTTGAGTGCAACAAGCATCCTGGCGAAGTAAAACACTTCTACTGTGAGCTGTGTGAGGTGTTGATCTGCAGAGTTTGCACGGTGATAGACCATCGAGAATCCAATGGCCATGACTACGTTGACCTAAGCGTTGCCTCTCTGAAACGGAAGCAGACACTGACGGAACAATTTCCAGTATTAGAAAGAGGTATCAAAAAAGACCTACAATATGCTCAAGCAACCATGTCTAGAGTGGAACAAGAGCTTGACAGCAAAGTTGAGAGGTCCGTGAAGCAGGTTCATGACATGGCTTCTAAGATGAGGGCCCTGGTCACAGCTGAAGAGAATCGCATAATTGGCGAAATAGAAAATGTCAAAAAAGATCGTAACAGAAAGCTGAGTGAATACAAAACGTCCGTCGATATGCTGTTGCTGCGAAAACAACATTTCATGAAAACAGCAAATGACATCATCAACTGTGGGTCAGATTATGACTTTCTGTCAGACTTTCCTGAGATCAATAAAGACTTGCAATGGCTGAGTGGCATGGCCCCTCCTACTGTTGATCGTCACCTCTCTTGTTTAAGGTTCGAACCGAGTCAGAGAATTGAAGACATCAGTCTCGGCACGCTGGTGCTGCAGGAAGGCAAATGGGAATTGTGTTGCGAGATTGGCATGAAGGGCAGTGATGGTCAAGAATACTTAGTGTCTGCTGAAGCGATTGCCAGTTGTAAACCTGATGAGATTGTAGTGGCTGACGAGGACAAAGTGGCAGTTTTCACCACGGCAGGAAAATTCAAGAGAATCCTGAAATTGGAGGAATGTAAGTTTGTGCAGTGCTGATTGTAGTTCATAAAGATTTTTTAAATTCCTGTAACAAGGTCGTACGTATGCAAGACATGGTATTAGCCAGCAATACCTTTGGCTGTCTTTTGAACACCCTGTTTTCACCCTGTTATTCAAAGAATAACAAATTTGGACGCCCTATCTCCAAATCCTGGCTTATACAGTGATGCAAGAGGTCAATGGGCAACATTTTAATGAATTAAGACAAGGTAGTGCAACAAGGTCATATCCAGGATACGACCTTGATATGACCTTGTACATGTCTTGGACGCCCTATCTCCAAATCCTGGCTTATACAGTGATGCAAGAGGTCAATGGGCAACATTTTAATGAATTACGACAATGCAGTGCAACAAGGTCATATCCAGGATACGACCTGGATATGACCTTGTACATGTCTTGTATACTTGAGTTCTTTTGGGTGACACCATGTAATGATCTCTTCTTGGAAGAAGTGATGACTCTGAGAAGAGAACCAACCGGCTCTTCTCAGAGCCATCACTTCTTCCAAGAAGAGATCATTACATGGTGTCACCCAAAAGAACTCAAGTATCTATCTCCACCATGCAAAGCCTCAAATCCTACATCATGTCTTGTACATCAATGTATTATATATGTACAACATTCAATTTAGTACAAAAATGTCCTTTCTACTTTGATGGGCTTTACATCTACATCCAGGAACCCTTGTACAAAAATATATACATTCTTGCCTTGACTGAAATCAATGTTTGCAACTCAAGGTGATATCCAGGATACGACCTTGTGGAACTGATGCGACAAAATGTTGTTTCAAATCAACACCATTATATAGAAAATCAACGTCGAGTATGTTTTTTTTTTTTTAAGGTAATTTATTCTCAAAATGCTTACCCCTAACCCCCTACAGGCATTCCCCAGACACCCTGCTGAATGCAACACAATGCAACAACAAAAAACTGTGCAGGCTGCTCAATGGAATGCAACAATAAAGATCCACCAGCTAGAACAATGGTTCTTTTGTTCTGAGGGCAACAAGATGCAACATTTGTTGCATCTTGGGGTTGGGGTTAACTTATGGAAAATGAACTATTTTGAAAGAAGTATATAGTACAAACACCTGCATTTACATCTAACTATCAGTCTAATGATGATGGCATTAAGTTGTTGATTTTAATTTTGCCCTACACCAACGTGTGTATAGCACTGTATACTCGGTGCTTTCCGAGAGTCTGTGGAAAAAACTTCACAGGCGACTCGGGCAGGATTCGAACCCACGACCTCCTACTTACTAGTGCAGACGTCTTAACCTGTCGACCACCGAGCTTGCCCGATGTCGATTAGCTGGCTAGAATCCTATGCAGCGGGTGCCACGATATTTATAGTTTTGATGAAATTCTTGTATCGGGTGATAAACAATTTTGATTTTAATTTTGCCCTACACCGATGTGTGTATAGCACTGTATACTCGGTGCTTTCCGAGTGTCTGTGGAAAAAACTTCACAGGCGACTCGGGCGGGATTTGAACCCACGACTTCCTGCTTACTAGTGCAGACGTCTTAACCTCTCGACCACCGAGCTTGCCCGATGTCGATTGGCTGGCTAGAATCCTATATAGCACTGGGTGCCGTGATATTTATAGTTTTGATGAAATTCTTGCATCGGGAGATAAACAATTGATTTTAATTTTGCCCTACACCGACGTGTGTATAGCACTGTATACTCAGTGCTTTCTGAGTGTCTGTGATTTGTAATTTTATGATTTAATTATTTATTTTCTCAGGTTTGGGAGTACACTGCATAGCAGCTGTGCACAACAAGTTTGTGGTCACAGACAACAGCAACTATGTCAAGGTGTACAGTGAGGACGGCAAGCTGATGTTTGAGTTCCCAACAGTTCAGGAAAGTGAAATTGGTAAGACACCGGTGAGCCTACAGAGTGCAGCCGGCAAAAGGGATGGTAAAATCATACTGGGTGATATACAGAGGAAGGTGTTGACTGAGCACAGCGCCACCGGTTCACTTCTAGGCACCGTTCCTCTGAAAACAGCACCTTTGTTCCTAGCTGTCGACAGCGAGGATAGAGTGGTGGTTAGTGGATGGAGTAAACAGGTACATGTAGACATAGTTGATGGTACCGATACAATATTCACCATCAAACCGACCATTGGTGGTCGACCAGTAGGATCGTGTCGGGGTGTATGTTGCGATGGCTCTGGAATCTTCATTGTCGTGAAGGATTCCCATGCTAACGATGGCCATATTCACCACTATGACAACGAAGGCAGATTCCTGACCTGTGTCGCTCAGGGTCTGCTGAGCCCTCAGGGAATCACATTCACTGCAGACGGCCAGCTGCTGGCAGTGGCAGACTTCATGTCGGTGAAGGTATACATGTATCACATGGCATAATGACACCAATGGCAACACCACGCAAAACCAACATGACTTCTTGTGACTGTGCAGGGGCAAGGTGGTGGGTGTTAAGATGAGGGATACTCGGGGCTTTTGAGTGTCTGCGGAAAATCCCATTCCTCCTGCTTACAAGTGCAGAAGTCTTGAACACTGTATCTACTCCTTTCGTGTATTTTAGGGAAGTGTGTGCATATGGAACAGTATCAGCACCTGCATGTACTGACACCAAATGATCCCTTGGGAAATCTGCCCGTGTACACACATTAAAGGGACAATATCGGCACAATCAACAGGGCATGGAATTGGAGTGTTAGCTTTAGGTTAACTCAGTGACTAAACAAAATATCCCCACATGATGATCTCTTATTACCAATGCTGCTGCATAAATGAGCCATTAATTATCAGTCACTGTGTTCATCTTAAACAAGGACACCGATTCCATGCCCTGTTGAAATTCTGCTCTGATTGTGACGATATTGTCCCTTTAACCCTAACTCCCTAGGCCCACTTGCTTATATACATAACCTGAATCCTCCCTAACTCCCTAGGCCCACTTGCTTATACATAACCTGAATCCTCCAAAATCCTCCAAAATCCTTCAGTAGTAAAGCAAGCACATGACATGTATGCACACATGTGTTTCTAATCTGTGATACATGTACATGGCCAGGGACCCTCTCCCTGCATGCATGGAGCAATAAACAGTGTCCACTGACCCAAGCACTGACCTTGCAATCACTACAACAAACATGGATAGTACATGTACCATGGGAAGGCAAGTATGCCTAATAACCTCAATCCTCCAAAATCCTTCACTTTAGCAAAGAGGATTTTGGAGGATTTGGAAGGTTAGGATTAATTAACTGCAAACAATTTACTTGATGCACTACCATTGAGGGTATGTCGCTTCTGTTGTACATGTTCGCTCCTCCTCGGCCACCTTGGCAAATCTCATTTCTCTCAGTCTGAAGTCATCCATCTTATGGAAGAGGGCCAAAGTCATGGTACAGCCAAGCCTTTGAGAAGCCCAACCAGGCCATGGTTACCTGGCCTCCTAATCTGTCTTTTGTGAGTCCTAATCCTGTAACAATACAGTACCTGCCAAATAACCTAACCCAGGCTTCTGGAGGGCCTAGCCCAGCCAAGCAGAGCTCATTATAACTGCTGCAGTTATGAACAAAAGACAGCTGAGGTGTCTGTCAAGAGCTATTTGAGATCTATTCATATTAGTAAAGGGTCTTTTGTGTTCAGATAGGGGATTATATAGGCCCATAGGTCTGGGCAAAGCCTGGGCCTGGCTGAGCTTCTCAAAGGCTTCGCTGTACCATAACTTTGACCCTCCTCCCTTGTAACATATTTTGTTTGACACACCTTTTGTATTTATTTATTATTTATTTATCTCAAGTCTTTATTTCTCAAGTCATGAAATACACATGTACGGCACTGACAATGGCGTTAATGTTGAAACTGACGCAACGCCGCGTGATGAGAATGTTTTGTATATTGTTTTGATAAATGTGGTTCTACACTGATGTAATGTAGACCAATAAAGCACTGTACACTCAGTGCTTTCTGAGTGTCTGTGAACAAAAAAATCAACATGCGACTCGGGCGGGATTCGAACCTATGACCTCCTGCTTACTAGTGAAGACGACTTAACCTCTTAACCACCAAGCTTGCCCAATGACGATTAGCCGGCTAGAATCCTATATAGCAGCGGGTACTGCGATACTATTGTTCCGTAGAGCTATTGTCCTTGTAGAAAGGACATTTTCAGATTATAGAAATACCAACGACATCTGGCATTTTTCCCGATTATTCTATTGAAAACACTTTTGCCAAAATATTCATGAGAAGCAATTATCCAACTAATACCATGCCACCAGGTGATCCATTTTACCCTCCTACAATCAGTGCAATTTTTGAAACAACCCATTCAGGCCACTCCAAGCCATTAGCTGTTGCCAGTGGCCTCCTATGGTTACCCTTCTGTGCACTGTCACACCACTGAGATTGCAGGGTAAGGTGGTCTCCCATTGATACATTGCAGGCCATACTAATATGTTCAAACATTGACCTTGGGTGGCACACAGTTGATTTTGTAAGATTACTTGGAAAGGACAGCAGGCTTGTATGTACTAAAGGTTGGTGAAGAACATTAATTTAGTGGATCTGAGTGGCCTCCGTGTGTAGTAGAGTTAACACATGTAGGTAACTGCCGGTACAAAATGAAAATCAAGGGCTAACTACATGCACATTTTAAAGCTATCAAGAACTCACCTGAATGACGCTACCATCGGGACTAAGCCACTGGACGGCAGCTGGTGGACTCCCTGTGGTCTCACATTGAAAGCTGACAGTGCCCCCGACTGCCACTGTCTCCGGAGATGGAGTTACTGAAAACCCTGGTCGACCTATGTGAAGAGAGAGTGGAAAAAATTCGAGTTATAAACTAAACAAGTATTCAATAGGATTGAATAGGGTTGTTCACGGACACATTTTAAATCTAAGGCTTTTTTTTAATAACTTGGATGACGGACCCGCTGGTAAAAAATAACAGACTGTGGAGCAACAAATTTTAAAAATCACTGCCGCACAATCACAGTTCCGCAGAGTAACAAAACAAAACTAGACATTGATGTTCATCAAAACGAACACAGGGGTTTTGGTTATGTCCTTTTGCAAGTGCCATCGTTTGTGGCATTGTTTCTGATCGATTTTCAAAAACTGCAGAGACTTCACAAAAGCCACAAGTTACAATTATAGCAGAAAACACATTGAGCAAAAAGTTGCAAAAAGTTGCCGTCAGTTATTTTTTTTGTAAATGTGTTTTTACCTCCGCCAACGTAAGTTGGACAGAGTGTGTGTAATCACCCCTGTATGTGTGCCATGGCCGAGCGGTTTAGTGCATTGGATTTGTGTTCTGATGGCCGAGTCGTCACAATGTGGGTTCGAATCCTAGCTGCGACCGGGGTACTTGGTGTCCTTGAGCAAGACTCTTTACTGTAAATTGCTTCTCTTTACCCAGGGGTATACAAGTAGATGGGTAGCTGTGAGGTTAGAGGTTGATATTGGGTTTGAAAAAGCCTCTGAAGCGCTGTGGTAGCTCGGGGCTGTGTACTCCCCAGGGAGCTGAGAAAGATTACAGGAATGATATTGACCCAATGACTAAGGGTTATATGGAAAGAGCATTGAGACATTACACAATGTACATGTATGTGAAATGCACTACATGTATATAACAGTACATCTTCTTATTATTATTATAAGCGGAGTTATTCATGACAAAACAAAATAATGTGCATAAATATGTACATAAATTACCTATAAGCATCAGCGTTGCAAAGTTGCTATAAACTACGGAGTTTGGCAAGAGAACGTTGGTTGCTAGGCAGCGGTACTGACCACCGTGTCTGTGCTCCAGTGAGCTAATTGTTAATGTACTCCTGGTGGCGGAGTCTACTGTTGTCACGGCGACCGACATCCCGTCAGCAACATCCCCGCCGTTGAAGAGCCAGGATATTGAGGCCTGGGGATTGCTGACAATGCTGCAGTGTAGCGAGATGGAACTGCCGATGTTCTGGCTTTGACTTTGGGGATCAGTGCTGAATGAACTCTGAATAGCTATGTAAAATATTGTAAACATAAATAATGATCAATATTCGAGTGCTCACTATGTATAATACAGTCAAACCTGCTAGTGTGTCCTAGGGCTATGCCGGGTATCCGGGTACCCGACCGAAACGGTCATTACCCGGTTCCATTTTCCGGTTCCAATTACCCGTAAACAACTTTTTAAAATTCGGACTTTTGAGCGGTGCAAACAGAAATCTGTGACTCTTGAACAATGCACTTGTACAGACAATTATCTTTAAATTCAAGAGATTACACTCCAATAAAGAAAAGATCGATTTAAGTATGGTATCCTCTGTATTATAAACATCAATTTGTTACCATTTATAGCACATATATTTGTGCACCACCGGAGGTATGTTTTCAACAAAAATGAAAACGGGTATCCGGGTATCCGAAGTTTCCTGATTTCGGGTATCCGGTTCCAAAAATATCCGAAAATGCACACCCCTAGTGCGTCCACCTACATGTAGTATGAAGAGGCCACCTAGATGAAGAGGCCACCTATCCAATGTGGCCAGAAGGGGACCTAGACAAAGAGTTCACCAGGGTCCAATTTCACAGAGCTGCTACAAAGCAGAGAATTTTGTTAAGCAAATACTTTTGCTAAGCACTATAAAAACAGATTACCAGCCAATTTACACACATTTTGTATGACAGTTTGGCTGGTAACCATCAAATTTTATTTCTGCTTTAATAGCAGTTCTATGAAATTGGCCCACACAATAAACAAAAACCTGTACATTGAAGGATAAAAGTGGCCACCTGTCCAATGTGGCCAGCGTTTGATGTTCCCAACACAAACTGGCCACACAATTTATATCAAAAACATGTACATTGAAGGGTTCAAACCTGCTAGTGTGGCCACTTGGACGAAAAGGCCACCTGTCCAATGTGGCCAGCTTTTGTATTCCTAACACAAATTGGCCCACACAATAAACAAAAACCTGTACATTGAAGGAGTCAAACCTGCTAGTGTGGCCACCTGGATAAAAGTGGCCACCTGTCCAATGTGGCCAGCTTTTGATGTTCCCAACACAAACTGGCCACACAATTTATATCAAAAACATGTACATTGAAGGGTTCAAACCTGCTAGTGTGGCCACCTGGATAAAAGTGGCCACCTGTCCAATGTGGCCAGCTTTTGATGTTCCTAACACAAATCAGCCACACAATAATAACAAACTAAAGGGGTCAATTCTGCTGGTCAATTCTGCACATTCAGGCCACCTATATTGTATGTTTATTGTGACCCATTTTCATTGGTACCCTGCATAGCCATTTTACACAGATTTGACTGTTATAAGTGGATTTGTCCTTACGTGGACGTTTAAGTTAATTAGAATATTCATAAGATCTTCCAATTTTTACCTTTTCTTTAGTTTCTTAAAGTTGCTTGCTTTATTTTTTTGAAATGTTGTGTATTTATTTCAAACGACTATTAATATTTTAAACCCAACGCAAACTGCAACATTGGTATTTAGAAACGGAACACTTAACCCAATCAGGCATTGGCTTTTTTTGTGTGCTCTCAGGCCTGAGTTGACAATGAACCCCCCCAAAAAACAAATTCTATATCTTACAGTCTAAAAAATCTTGTATTTATACCACTAAGGGAGAAGGGCCAAAGTCCTGGTACAGCCAAGCCTTTGAGAAGCCCGGCCAGGCTCAGGCTATCTGACTTCCTAATCTGGGCTTCTCAAAGGCTTAGCTGTACCATGACTTTGGCCCTACTCCCGATAAAGTGATCACGTTTCTGAGGAAACAACACAAACTGTTCAGTTTTTTTTTTAGGTGTTTGTTTGTTTTTAAAATTCAGTACATGTAATAGTTACTTTTTTCTTCTAAAATGAAAGCACATCAGACGGAATCATTTCTCAAAATGATTGACGACTCTGCATTAATTTTATGCTAATAACCAATGTTTACCCTTCCCTTTATAGGGACAATATTGTCACGATGAACAGGCCAGGCAGATCGAATCCGAATTTTTTTTAGATTAATGTCGGTGACTGAAAATAATATCCCACGTGATAAGGTGACATTATCGAATTAATTTTCAGTCACTATGTTCACCTTATACTGGGACACCGATTCCATGCCCTGTTGAAAGTCTGCTCTGATCGTGATGATACTGTCCCTTTAACTGATTTCGTTTTTTATTTCTTTTTGAAAACATCACAATATCTGTGGCCAAGGTAAACTTTTATTAATAAACCATTTCTATGCAAGGTTATCAACATTTCTTTTTGAATATTTCTTCTTGCTGATTGTTCAGTTCCAAAGAGAATCCCTCCCCTCCCCCAATTTTAAAACCATTCCAAGGACTGCTGGCCTAATAATTATTGTAAAGGCTGGTTAACCCTCCTACACATAGAGGCCACTGTAAACCACTAAATGTCCAATGTGTTGTACACACATTGTTTGTGCATAATGCCACACTGACCCTTTGAAGTAATCTCCAATGTACATACATGCATACAAAGACACATGTATACCACAATTGACCTTATTTTCAGCAGGTTATATTGTAAACAAACTCCCAATAATAAATCACCATCAGCCACTGAGACCAATAAACCATACCACGCAAGCCTCCATCATCCATTGGGATTTTCAGCAGTTATTTTGTAAACACAGACTCTCCACAGTAACCTACCACCAGCCACTGAGTCTGGAACAAAGTAATATGCCCTGCAATATGTCAATCACAAACCACTAAAACCAACAGACATATGAGGTATTATGTTACTATGCAGTATAGCTATGAGGAACCACTGCCTACCATAGCAATGGCTTGGAGTGGCCTGAATGGGTTGTTTCAGAAATTTCACTGGAGGGTTAATATATAGTGCATATTTTCAGACTTACTTGCTATGGTAAGTAGGGCCACCCTACTTGTGATAATATCTCCACCCGTCTGGGCCCGGCATGTGTAGGACCCCACTTCTAATTGGCCAACACTGGATATATGAAGTGTGCCATTGGAGAGCACCTCATAGTTTGGCTGGCCATTGACTTGCCGGTTAGCGTGAAACCAGGTGTAAGTGACAGGCTGGTCGCTGTGGGCGGAGCAATGCCACCATGTTGGCTGCCCTTCGACCGCTACATGGTTGCCCAGCTCTTGCGTAAACTGAAGACTTGCTGTTTCTGTGAGTCAGATATTGGAGCAAGATTTACAATGAGAAACTGTATTAACCCTAACTCCCTAGGCCCATTTGCTTACACATATCCTCCAAAATCCTTCAGTAGTAAAGCAAGCACATGACATGCACACATGTGTTTCTAATCTGTGATACATGTACATGGCCAGGGACCCTCCCTGCATGCATGGAGCAATAAACAGTGTCCACTGACCCAAGCACTGACCTTGCAATCACTACAACAAACATGGATGTACATATACCATGGAAAGGCAAGTATGCCTAATAACCTCAATCCTCCAAAATCCTTCACTTTAGCAAAGAGCATGCAGCATGTAACCTCAATCCTTCAAAATCCTTCACTTTAGCAAAGAGGATTTTGGAGGATTTGGGAAGGTTAGGGTTAAATGAAGTCCCACGTGTTAAAGATGTACATATGCATCACCTGTGTTTTTGCTACTTCAGGCCCCCAAAAAGTCAGCGGTTTCTGGTCCTAGGTCTGTTTTAAAATTGGTGCAGTGATGCACTTTTTTTTGGTAATTTTTTTTAAAAGTGATATGTGTGCATGTTATTGGAACTACACCAAATTTCCCATACACAAAGTATGGCCATATTTGTGTATGGTGGCTAAGAATGTAAGAGGCTCCACACATTGGGCAAATCGGTTTATACCCCTATGTGAAAAAGTCGTTGAAAACACAGCGCGGCAGAATTCCAATTGATCCAGCAATTTTGGCTGCAATTGGACACCGTTTTATTGCAAAGAAAAAGAAAAAAGAAAACTAAAAATGCTGATGCACAGGTTTTTTTACCAGTAATTTAAAACATAAAACTAAAACTCCTCCCAGATAGAATGCTTTTCTTTCTGAGATTCTGTGTTGCCTCAACCCCTCCCCCAAATCGTGGTAATATTTACCTGCAATAATCATGAGAGTAAGAAGAGCCAGACTGAGATGAACATGATGCCACAGTAACCACTGTTTGCATGTCTCCATGGCAACCCCTTTCTGCAAGAGAAAAAAAGTGATGACAATTTATCAATATAAAAAGTTACACAAAGTAAGTTCATCAAATACCAAGGAAAGAATGTCGTATCTGACTGCCACTTTTTAAGGGTTTTTTTTGGAATTTTTTTGCAACCACTAACCAGTTAAAAAATGATTCTATCGATTTTTGGGAGTACAGAAAGTGAAAACTATCTTTAAAATCCACTTTTATGATGGTTTTACAGACTTTATTTCCCTTCTAAAAAATCCTCCCCTTCAGAAATTAGAAGGATCCTATTACAGTCACCACTGCGCATGTACAATGACCGTGTTGGTCACTAACGGGGGAGTTGGCAAGATCAGACTGACATGACTGAGGAAGTCATCGTATACCAAAAATGCCTGATTTTTCATGAAATAAATATCCTGGAATAATTTGAAGTATATGTCCATCATCATCCATATGTTCTCCACCTTACTGGGTAGGTAAGATTACATTATTGGTTTTATTGAATGACAAAAAGTGGCGGTTGGATACGACATTCTACCCGCTTTGGCATACGGTTATAATAAACCCTTTCACGGTAATATGCGCCATGTTTTTGACGGGGCAAAATTGTTTATTTCGAACACTCTTTGCCGTCTGGGGGGTCATGCCTATGTTCCCTCAGCCCTATGTTCCCTCAATGCCTAACTTTTTTTTTAAATCCAAATTAGGCCCTATGTTCCCTCAACCCTATGTTCCCTCAACCCTATGTTCCCTAGGGCTGAGGGAACATAGGGTCTATTTTGGGATGAGGGAACATAGGGCTGAGGGAACATAGGGTCTATTTTGGGATGAGGGAACATAGGGCTGAGGGAACATAAGGCTGAGGGAACTTGAGTACGGTCCCCCGTCTGGGACCCAGCGCTCAAACTTTATGTGCCCTCCAGACGCGTGTGTGAAGTTCGAGCGCTGGGTAGCAGACGGCAACGAGTGTTCGAAATAAACAATTTTGCCCTGTCAAAAACATGGCGCATATTACCGTGAAAGGGTTTATTATATATAATTATACATTGAAATAAACATTTTGCAAATAGAAAATCTTCAAAAGGAGGTGATCGAGATTACTCATCTTTCAGAAAAGGGGGATATAGCCAGACGGAAATCATCTATAAACTTATGAAAAGACTAGTTGAGGCATCATTAGCTAAAACTGTGCTGTTCACTTAGCTAATTAGAAGGTCAAAAACATCACAAGAACAACAATCTCATTTTTCATTGAACATATTGTTCATACTTTATTCGCACATTCACAAGAATAATACAGACAAGTTTATTCAAAAGGTACATTTTTAACTTGAATCGTGGAACCAAATAAAGATTAAAAGTACATACTTGTATTACATATTTACTAGTTTTATGAGTAAATATGAAGGTTGAAATATCATTTGATAAATTTCTCACAAATATTTATCAGTACAACGGACGACAAAAACGTTGTATAACTATAAATTTTGTGCGACGGCGGGACACAGGCACATGGACACGGCCCCGGGTGCATTATGATGTCACCCACTTTGTAGTCTGGTTTACTTTTACCCTTTGATATAATGGTACAGTCCTTTACATTGTGCAAGTAACATGGCGGCCAATACTAGTTACTACTGCAGTGAAGAAAATAATTTTTATTGCTAAGCCTAATTAAAACCACATTTTCAAAAACTGAAACCCTGTATGTATACCTATTTGTCACATACATTTAGATTGTGTTGTCGTCAGTTGTTGGCTTTACCCTTAGAGAGAGTTCAGCAAATCAGCATTCTCCTGGGCTGACCTGAAGACAATCAGAGCATAGGGTCTACTGATCTAACATTAATATTAAATAATAATGTGGACTTATATGGCACACGTATCCACCAAACTGGTGCTCAAGGCGCATTACATTATTACCCCTGGGCCCTGCTCATCAGGCTTATAAATCATTCCTGAAACCATCTCAGCTCCCTGGGGAGTATACAGCTCAATTGCTGCTGCCATTACCATGATTACAGCGCATATACATGTATCTATAGGGCTAATCATTAATCAAACACAACAACCAACTCTTCCCTCACAGTCACAGGTACCCATTTACCCCTGGGTGGAGAGAAGCAATTATGGTAAAGTGTCTTGCTCAAGGACACAAGCACCCCGGTCACAGTTGGGATTCGAACCCACATTCTGACGACTCAGGCCATCCGAACACAAATCCGATGCACTAAACCGCTTGACCGACCGTATCATCATATGGCTGATAAAGTGATGGCTCACTAAGATAAGAAAGGAGATTCTTTAACTTAAAACTAACGACGTTAATAATTAATAGGCTACATGGGGATGGTGTCACTGCAAATCTCACTGATGATTTGACCGACATTAATCAAGCTTTTACTAGTTTTAATAAAATCAGAATGACATACTTATGTGTCAAAATCAAACACAACATGCGATAACGTTAGGCCTAAGAACGTTAACACAGTAACACTTAACAGTTTGCCCCACCAGTGTGGCACGGACCTGTATCACTGGTGCCAGTGGACCAGTGGTGGGGCAAAAAAACTAACACAACAGTAACGTTATTACAAGGATACATTGCAGGCAAATTCGGTCACAACTTTTCACTAATTTCAGCTGAAACTGGCCTCCAAAATGACCAAATATTTAAATCAACAAAAATTCGTAACTTTGCATAGGGTTAACCTATCATGACCATTGACCCCTCATTTTCTTTCAAATTTTTTGCTCAATCCAGTGATATGACATTTAAAAGAATTGAAGCAACTTCAAATTTTCATGAAACTGCCTAAGCCCTAACGTTAACGTTTCAGAAACAAACAGATGCAAGACATGCTCAGCTTGCGCCCATTATTGTCCCTATACAACATGTAGAAATTGCATTATGATTAACGTTAGCTTTTAAATTAAATCATTGTTTTAATATGCCTACATGAAAAAAAATACTAAATAAAACAAACATTTACGAAATACCTTTTCAAAAATATTTGTTGTTTCTAGGGAAAAGACGCTATATTCGCCGCCATTTTGGATTTCATTATTGTCTGGCCTTCGACCCCCAACAAATATCAATTATACTGGAAATAGTTTTAACGGCTATCAGACTGTAGTCACGCTTAGTCTGGTGCTTTCCTCGACAAACGATGGAAGAACAATGAATAAGGAGTTCACTTTGGTTACCAGTCCACCAATTAAACCGTTGGGTTGGGTCCGAGACCAGACTGAAGCTAGCTAGCCGCGAATTGGGCCAGAAAAGCCATCCGCGAATTCGCAGTTGGGAATTGCCAACCGCGAATTCACAGCCGCGAATTCAGAAAAGGGAATGAGCGACACAATTTACTGACGTTGGTCAAATTATTAACAGTTAATTTTACCAATTACCTTTTATTTAAATGTACTTTTTATTAAATAATCATAAAGAACATGTCAATGCCATCACTTCATTCCTGTTAAAGCAAATTTGGCCCACTAATTAGTGTTTAATTAGACCATGTTTAAAGGGACAAATATTGGAATGTGTCTGCACTTTTTCAGGCATTTTCTTATTTTTTGTACAAAATGGGGTTCACTTTAAACAAAATGTACCAAACATCTCTTAGAAATATTAATTTTTTATTTGATAATCATAAAGAACATGTCATTGCCCACACTTAATTTCCGTTAAGGCAAATTTGGCCCATTAATTAGTGTCTAATTAGACCGTGTTTAACGGGACAAATATTCCAAGGTGTCTGCACTTTTTCAGGCCTTTTCTCCTTTTTTGTACGAAAAGGGGTTCATTTTAAACAAAATGTACCAAACATCTTTTATAAATATTAATTTTTTATTTGATAATCATAAAGAACATGTCATTGCCCAGATTTAATTTCCGTTAAGGAAAATTTGGCCTATTAATTAGTGTCTAATTAGACAGTGTTTAAAGGGACAATTTTCGAATTTGGCTAAAAGTTTTCACGCATTTCTCCTTTTTTGTACGAAAAGAGGTTCACTTTAAACAAAATGTACCAAACATCTTTTATAAATATTACTTTTGCATTTGATAATCATAAAGAACATGTCATTGCCCACACTTAATTTATGTTAAGGCAAATTTGGCCAATTAATTAGTGTCTAATTAGACCGTGTTTAAAGGGACAAATATTCCAAGGTGTCTGCACTTTTCAGGCCCTTTCACCTTTTCTGTACGAAAAGGGGTTCACTTTAAACAAAATGTACCAAACATCTTTTATAAATATTAATTTTTTATTTGATAATCATAATTTCCGTTAAGGCAAATTTGGCCCATTAATTAGTGTCTAGACCGTGCAGACACCTTGGAATATTTGTCCCTTTAAACACGGTCTAATTAAACACTAATTAATTGGCCAAATTTGCTTTAACGGAAATTAAGTGTGGACAATGACATGTTCTTTATGATTATCAAATAAAAAATTAATATTTATAAAAGATGTTTGGTACATTTTGTTTAAAGTGAACCCCTTTTTGTACAAAAAATAAGAAAAGGCCTGAAAAAGTGCAGACACATTCCAATATTTGTCCCTTTAAACATGGTCTAATTAAACACTAATTAGTTGGCCAAATTTGCTTTAACAGGAACGAAGTGAGGGCATTGACATGTTCTTTATGATTATTTAATAAAAAGTACATTTAAATGAAAGGTAATTGGTAAAATTAACTGTTAATAATTTGACCAACGTCAGTAAATTGTGTCGCTCATTCCCTTTTCTGAATTCGCGGATGGCTTTTCTGGCCCAATTCGCGGCTAGCTTCAGTCTGGTTGGTTGGGTTTGTCGACCTTTAGATTTTAACGTTACTGTCTCGAAATTATCGGTGAAGTGTTATTTTATTTTAAGAAAGCACACCATAACAAAATGGGTGACGGTTCGCGAGATGATAGGACTGTATATGTAAGGAATCTGGATAGCAAAGTCACGGAGGAGATCCTTTTTGAATTGTTTTTGCAGGTAAACATTAACATTACTTTAGACTAGTTTAGTAAGACAGTCCAACATGTCCAACGACGTAGGCCAGCACTAACGTGGCCATAGACTAGTAGTTATGTGTTGAGCGCAATCTTGGGATTTGCGCAATCTCGAGATTGAGCAAAATTCGTCACCGTTTTCACGAAGAGCCACTAATGACTGTTAAAATGACAAATTATTAATTAATACAGCCAGGTATGGGCGTATATCTCAATAATAATATAATTGCATTTTGCATTTTCACGAAGAGCCACACATCCCCAACATGCCCAAGATGCATTGCAGCAGAAGGGCGTAAATGTAGGTCAAATCGTTTTTGCGTTTTCACAAAGAGCCACATATGTCAGTGTGCGCGTGATCACGTGACATGCGCATCCCTTTCCTATGTAAAAACACGTATTCAGATGGGCGTATAAGTAGGTCATCTCACTTTTTAGGTTTCACGAAGAGACACATGATATATCTTTGACTAGGCCTAATTACTAACTGTTATGGCAATTAGCCAATATTTTAAAAGAAATTAGTTAGTCAATAGAGAGGTTAAACTTTTACAGAATCATGTAAGGGGTTTTAAACTGCAAACCGTGGCTTTAGTATCGCAGATTTGCAGTTTTAAGCTAAGCACAGTGTAACATGTAAATCTCAATCACGCTATTTGAGATATATGGCTCTTCGTGTAAACGGTGACGAATTGGGCTCATGATGCTGCGCAAATTAGGGATTTGCGCAATTTGGGAATTATTTGTGTTAGAACTTAGATGACAGGTAGGTAGGTACGTATGCAATAATTTCATGCCACAACTTGCATGTACATGTATCATATTGCCAACAAGAATTTTGAGATAAACAAAATAAATACACAATAAGTAGGGACTACACACACAAAAATTTTGTAAAATAAATTAAGCAGATTTATGTTTAACATGAAAGAGCAGGCGATTATGAGCTCATAGCCATTAAAATTTTTGAAATCGGACCAGGGGTGACCGAAATATGAATTTTTTACTTGTTTTAATTTAGACAAATTTCGGTTCAATTCTTTGGTCAAGCTTGTGCCCACCGCAAGAAACCGCACCGATTTTGAGATTTAAGCCCGACCATTTCTACCTTTTAAGACATCGTAGAATTCATTTTTCGGGTATTCGTTGAGATTGGAAGCCCTCCTATACCTTAAAAATTTATCTGAAGTTGCCTACTTTTGAGATCTCGTATTTCGGTGAAAAATTATCGAATTTCTTCCGTTGTTTTTCGAAGCGAAAAAACAAACTCCGATGAACAAAGATGGCGACTGTAAACTTTGAAAACGCCCCAGAATGCACCGCGATTGCCAAAACTCGATGGGGCTTTCCCAGGGTGATCTCATGGGTTTGTACAGGTGCGCGACTTCTGCGCGACTTCTGCGTGACTTCTGCAAAGACCGCTAAAAACGGGCCCATGTGTAGTCCCTACAATAAGCCAACACTGTACAGCGAAACATTCCCCATTAATACTGTACCACGGATGGTCACGGTGCAGTGCGAAACTAGCGCGGTGCTCATTGGTCGGCTTCTGAGCTCGTGACGTCACAGAAACTCGGTGGCAAGCGCATGCAAACTCGCATGCACGCACGCACGCACTGTGATTTTCAGTGCCGCGGAAGAAGTCACCATGGCAAGTACGCAAGCGCAAACACCTATGCACACCACGCATGCACGGACGTGCGCATCAAAATTCCCATCCAGCTCATGACAATTCCATGCATAATCACACGGCGCACTCAATCCATCCATACCATACATGTTGTCAATGATTATTTAATACATCCCGAACACATTTGGACAGTGACGCGGTTTCATGCTAAAATGGTAACAAAAATATAACTTACGAAACTCACAATATCAGCAACGAATCCTGAAGTTGTTGATCCTCAGGTTGAAATCAAAGAAAATCAAGAAAAAATAAAAGAAAACGCCCAAATCGTAAGATTTTGGTACCATTAGAAAGATCGTCACGAGCTCTATCGAAGTAAAGACGCAGCGAGCGACTCATGGCAAGTATATGCACATGCGCGGCAATTTCATTCATGAAAATTGCCAATATATAGCTGCTTCCTTGGTTTTCAGATTTGAGCTGTTAGTTTGCAGTTCACCAGCAGTACACAAGGTTATCACATGTGCTAAACATGTGCTTGGAAAGATTTTTGCTGATGATTTCTAGTACAAGTACTCTCATTGGCTAATCCAGATGTTACCTCCACATGAGGTCCAATTGGAAGTTGTTACACATTGTTGCATTGTATTATACATTTGCATATTAGGATCATTCCATTGTTTTAAAAGGGTATATACATGTAAGCAGTATGTGTATGTGTAATGTCCATGACAAAAAAATGTAATGTCCATGATGCTCGTTAGGACAATTGTAATTAATATTTTTTAAATTTTCATACATTAGCCCTAACCCCTTGGGTATTTTTACTAGAAAGTATCCTGAATCCACCAAAATCCACCAATTTTGTCACACACAAAATGCTGGTGTCCTGAATCCATCAGAATCCGCCAGTGTAGATATTGGACATATCCTGAATCCGCCAAAATCCACCACTAAATTTTGGTGGATTTTGTGATTCAGGATACCATGCTCACATGAAAATTTGTATAGTATGTTGCTGCATAGAATCCATCAAAATCTAACATATACAGTACATGTAACTATAATCCATCAACCAACATGACCAAACAGTTAAAAACTATTGAAATCCTGAATCCATCAAAATCCGCCACATGCTCAATGTGGAGGTATCCTGAATCCACCAAAATCTTCCAATACAGGGGGATGGATTTTGATGGATTCAGGGTGGTTAGGGTTAGAGGATTAGCCCCTAAAAACTAGC
Organism: Zoroaster sp. YZ-2022; assembly: GCA_029582265.1. Taxonomy (NCBI): domain Eukaryota; kingdom Metazoa; phylum Echinodermata; class Asteroidea; order Forcipulatida; family Zoroasteridae; genus Zoroaster; species Zoroaster sp. YZ-2022. The sequence goes on from CM055816.1 coordinate 62,553,596, forward strand.
TTTGCATATGAAGTCTCATAAAAATATCTCTTATTGGCTTTAGAGTGGGAAACTAAACAGCGTAAAATGTCATGGACATTACATTTCATAAATGGTCATTAAGGGCTAATTTAAACGAGCCTCATTAGCCTGAAAATAGCGTTATCATAAAACGTCTCAACAATTTAGAACAAGCACCTCCAGTTTTATGTTTTTAGTCATAAAAATTAAAAATATCTTTTATAATGTAACCAGGGGAGCGGATTGAAAAGTTTAACAAAAGTAGGACAAAAAATCACGAATTAGCCTCATTAATTTATTTTTTAAATAACGACGGAAAATACTGCAAACAAAAGAAAAAACACAAACAAAATGCAGATTTGGATTGCCCAGCTATCATTGTTACGTACTAAGTTAACAATTCTGCCATGAATTTGATTCCAAAATTTTGGGTCCAGGACACTTTTTGATGGAATTGCCCATATATAGCGAGTATCCGTGACGTCATATAATGAGGTGGCTTTGTCGCCCTCTCGCGGCCGCTCCGTACCATTTCATGTAGGCCATTTTACGCTGTGCACTGAAAAAGGTAAAGGGAACAGCCAAAAGTTAAAGTGGTGATCAAATTTATTTCCACACAACAATTGACAGATACTGTAACAAATCAAGCTCTATTTATTTTAGCCCAAAACAATAAATTGGAGTAATAAACCACTCAAATTTTTAAAATAACGCTCTGTGAATTAATACACTGCCTGACTTTGGGAGTTCCAATGTACAATTTTGATTGAAACACCATACATAAAGTGAATGAACTGGTTTATACACAAGCATCAATAACTCATTCTGGCAGCAGTGTACTATTAGTAGTCGCCGTGCCGAAGTCCATGTTTTTCGTGTGTTAAAAGTCAGGGACAATCTCGAGATTGTCAAGGGACAATCTCGCAATCTAGGTCGGAGAAAACGAGGCTGGAAATCTGCAGATTGCGCAGCGCAATCTGCATATTGCGCAAATCCCTAGATTGCGCTCAACATATATATAAGATGACTGTGGCGTTACATTGCGCCCTCTGTCGCTACGGCCATGGCATATGAATGTATACACATGTACTTCCTCAAAACTGCATGAGTGACTGTACTGTACAATTACTTTCTTTGAACATGAAGACCAGAAACTGAGAAACTTTTCTTTTTTTGCCTTGTGAACCTTGCAAAAGCCAACTGGCATACAAAACAGCGGTTTTTTTGAAACGCACGTTTCTTCATTAACCCTCCTATTATCAGTGTAGTTCTTCACAAAGTGGACCCATACTTCAAAATGTCTCAACTGGGACATATTGTGGTACGCACTTTCTTATCTAATGATTAATGGCATAGCCCAAGGCTCTTCAGAGAGATGAGGTAAACTGAAGCAGCCACCTGCTTTGTTTCATTGCAAGGCTAACTTGAAATAAACCAGTGCAGTAAATTGCGGTATACACGTACTGTGTGAGGATCAGAACAGTTTGGTTTTTGTCCCATACCCAGGGGCATTTTGGGGTATCCATGTACCATTCTTGTGTACAGTATGCAATATTTTGAGGCATGCACACAAAAAGCATTGTGTACTTAGCAGTTCTTTTTTTGCAGCATTTTGGAGACTGCATGTATACAAGGGTTAATTATTATTTTTGTTTGTTGTGCCGTGGCCATAGATTTATATATAAGATGGCTGTGGCATTACATTGCGCCCTCTGTCGGTACGGCCATGGCATGTGAATACACATGTGTACTTCCTCAAAACTGCATGAGTGACTTAATTGTACTGTACAATTACTTCCTTTGAACATGTTGAATCACATTTTATCCCATAATCCAGCCTGTGAGACTGTAAAATTTCGATTATATTTAGCCCCATTCTAGGGCCATTGCACTGGACTCCCTCCATATCCTTGCAGGCCCTAGCACCTCATGTACAAAAATAGACATTTTTTTCCAACTTTTGATCTGCTCATTATTACAACCTAAAACTTAGTGATTAGGTAACCTTGCTCAATCAGACACTTTTGGCATAAAATCCATTATTCTGGGATATCACACTTTCATGAAATTTTCGAAACATTTTTGAAATTTAAAAAAGTAATAGTAATAAAGTTTAAATTTCACCCAAATAACTGATCTCACAATAGTGAACTTTATGCCAAATGTGTCTGTTTGGGCAAGCTTATCTAATCACAAAATTTTAGATCATAATAATTAGCAGATCAAAAGTTGAAAAATCGCTCCTTTTGGGCTGCATACTTCCCAAGGAGTTGAGATGGTTCTACAGTAGTGCCCTGATAGGACCCTATCTACAGTGCAATGTACACTTCCTATAGGGTCCTGACCAAGAGTACTCTTCAGTCGTACACCTGTAAAGTTTGCACTGAACAACATGAAAAGCTACTTGTTCTGAGAAATGTCTGGGAAATCCTTTTTTTTTTTTACACATCTTTCATCAACAATTTTGTCTCCAAGAGGCAGTTAACCCTCCTACTGATAGACCATTTGAAACCATTCAAAATTTCCACTTTCAAAAATGCCCATTGGTTTTGTGTACACATGGTGATACCATTTGAAGAGTGTTGGTAGCAAGCTTTATTACCATTCAAATCCATTCAAATGGTTTTGAATGGTGGATACACTACACCTTTGTGTGTTTCCATCTAGCCGAATGGTTTCAAATGGTGAATGTACATTTGTACTTGTACTACCATGGGCGGATCCAGAACATTTTTAGGGGGGGGCTGAGAATCAAAATCAATTTTCAGTACTACAAAAATTACAATGAAATAATCAAAGGGAGAGAAAAACAAAGCACATTGTGGGAATGGGAGTGCGTTCTCCCCTCCCCTCCCCCCCCCCCCTCTCTCTCTCTCTTTTTCTCTCCCTTTTTTAATTTTTATTTTACGATTTTAGGGGGGGCTATAGCCCCCTTAGCCCCCCTGGATCCGCCAATGACTACACAGTGGCTTATCATTCAAATGGTTTTGAATGGTGGATACACTGTATGTTATAGCCTAGCCTTATCTTTGGTTTTTACCCTCAAGTACCACACACACAGTCTTCCTGCAGTGTTTACGAAAACATTATGTAGATAAAGTGGACTATCCATCATCTCAGTACCCTATGGAGTTTTAATACGTGGTGGCCAGTGTACAAGTAATGAATCTACCACTTAACCCTCCTATAGGTTTAACACTCAAAGACACTCAACATTTGTATGTCTCTCTCTTAACCCATTGACTTTGTGCAGTGCACTCAAATACATGCAAACACATGTGGCTGTGTGATAGGAGGTCAAACCCAAAGACACTAAATTTGTATGTAACTCCCAACCCATTGACTTTGTGCAGTGCACTGATACACAGCTCTGTGTGACTCTGTGGTTTGACCTACTAATTGGCAATGCACACAAAAATACTCAAGTGACTGTCTGTGAGTGCTGTGCTGACTGGGCCAAATTTCAGCCTGGGCATAGGAGGGTTAAAAATGGCACTAGGGTCTTTAGGGTATAGCAGACCTGTCATTCAAAACCATTCACTCAAGTTACCAGCATAGAGGGTCCATTGATTCACCACTTAGAAGTATCCAAACAAGGTTTTGTATTAGCTGTACTACCATTTGGAAAGATCCAAACAAGGTTTTGTATTAGCTGACCTACCATTCAAAACCATTTGGGGAATCAATACTGTACTTAGTTATTTCACCATTCAAAACCACAAAAGCGAATGGTTTCAAATGGTGCATCAACTTGTATGAAAAAGGTACCAAAAGTAGGAGGGTTAATTAACCCTAACTCCCTAGGCCCATTTGCTTACACATAACCTGAATCCTCCTAAATCCTTCAGTAGTAAAGCAAGCACATGACATGTTAGCCCAGGGACTCGATACTACGTGTTGCACGACTCTGTCGGAGTCCGGGAGTTATCAACCCCACCACATTGACGAACCCAACAAGAAGCTGATATGACATATTTTACCTGTTTTTGTCCTCACGAAATCGTCACAGTGAATATTCGTCCCCTTATAAAGCCGGCCGGGAAGTTTCATTTAAGAAATGTATTTAATGGTAAAAGCTGATTGAAATTACTCCGTGCGGTCAATGCTTCTGTTGTGATTTACTTGAAGACATGGCTGCCAATGACCTCCCGTGGTGCAATGCGCGACCTCCAAACTTTTGTTAGCCTCCGCATCCGTCGTTCTGGAGTGAGCTTACCTTATCCACGATGGCCGACATCCAGCCATAACAGTCACTTTTCCCATTTAACCTATCGGCAACAACCCAAACACATTAGCCTTACCGGTTATAAGCTTCATGTGGACTTGTCCTTTTTTAATGGTATACTTTACTTCGTGATCTTCGAAAACCTGTCTTAAGAGTTTCCTATTCATTTTGTATGCGTCTGTATGTAGGCCTACTAACAGCAGTAACCCTAACCAAATACTGAGTGCATGTTTTGAGTGCATGTTTTCAAAAGTAATGCAAATTAAATGCAAAAATATCATTCTATTACCAAAAACTACTATAAGAGGACAAACCCTTTGTGCAAATATCCCTGCGCCGAAGAGCAATTTCAATTTGCACACCATTACGCGTAAGCTCACACCGGAGCGACAGATGCAGAGGCTAACAAAAGTTTGGAGGTTGCGCGTTGCACCACGGGAGGTCACCACGTAGTATAGGAGTCCCTGGGCTAATGACATGAATGTACACATGTTTCTCTTCTGTGGTACATGTACATGGCCAGGGACCCTCCCTGCATGCATTGCACAATAAACAGTGTCCCAAGCACTGACCTTGCAATCACTGACCTTGCAATCACTACAACAAATATGGATGTACATGTACCATGGAAAGGCAAGTATGCCTAATAACCTCAATCCTCCAAAATCCTTCACTTTAGCAAAGAGCATGTACATGTAGCATGTAACCTCAATCCTTCAAAATCCTTCACTTTAGCAAAGAGGATTTGGGAGGATTTGGGAAGGTTAGGGTTAAGAAGTTATAGTGCCTACATTCCCTCGATTCAGCTAATGGAGATGGGTAAAAGAAGGAGATAATTCAGTGCCAACTTTATAGGACTGGTCAGGACCCTATCGGAAGTGTACATTGCACTTTAGATAGGATCTTATCAGGGCTAATGGTTCTAGGAATGATATAACTGTCCCAATGACAAGGGTTAATAATGTTAATAATGCCATGCGCATCAAACTTGGCAGATACCGATGCAATATAAGTGTTCATTATTATTATTATTATTATTATTATTATTTCTTTTAATTAGAAAACCTAACTAGAGAAAAGGAAAACAGTTACATTTAAATGAAACATTGAATTGTTTTTACATGTAGGCTGGACCACTCGTCAGTGTGAAACGACCAAAAGATCAGGACGGCAAATTAAGACCCTTTGCCTTTGTTGAGTTCCAGCACGATGTGTCTCCCCCTTATGCCCGCAGCCTCATGGACGGTATTAGACTCTATGGGAATAACATCGGCGTTCAGTTCCGAAGTGGCAGCAAGCACGATCAGGACTCCAGGGGAAACAGCCCCTCTGCCACCCCACCACCCTATAACAGGAGCGGCGGGCAGCAGAGTCGAGCCCCAAACGGCTTCCAGAGCTATCCAACACCCCCGCTGATCCAGAGAACCATGTCAGTCCCACAGGACTTACTCGTTGGGAATCGAGACGTTCCGTCAGGATTTCCTGTGGGAATGCCGAATCCACTCATGATGGGGAATTTCCTGATTCCGAATTTCTTCCCAGTTGATAGAGATGGAATGGTGTCCCCTCAACAAATGCATCAAAGGCCGTTCAGTGGTCTGTTGGACGGGCCAGTGGCGCCGCAACTACAAGATCGCCATGACAACTCATCTCACCATCATAGGCACTCCTCGCGAGAACATCAGCAGTCATACCATTCTCAGGGCTCCGAGGAGGAGCATTCGTCACGGTCTCATCACCGAGACGACCGTCACCGTGGACATAGCAACAGTAGCCGCCATGAGCAGCATTACCGGAGCGACAGGAGACAGCACGATGATGAGAGAAGACATGGGAGCATGCAGCGCCATCAGTCTTATCAGCCTCAGCGACATGAGAGACGGGACCATCCATACAAGAGATAGAACCATCCATACAGGAGATAGAACTAGAACTTAATAGTAATTTTGGTATTTTTAGTTTATGTCAAAAAATAAATAATTTCCAGTTTCTGGTCATAGGTCTGCTTCAAAATTGCTGCGGTGACATGTTTTTTTTGGTTTTTTTTTGGTTTTTTTTTTGCCAACCAATATGTGAAATACCTGAAATATGTGGTACATTTATATGCTGTTATTGGAACCACTGACACCAAATTTCCCATACACAAGGTGTGGTGGCTAAGCAAGGCCGCACAAATCAGGCAAAATTCATACCACAATGTGAACAAGTCGTTTTAAAACACAGCACGGCAGAATTTCAATTGATACAGCATTTTTGGCTGCAATTGCACATCATTTTATAGGGGAATAAATAGAAAACTACAAATGCTGATGCGCAGTTCTGAGGCAACGCGCCTGAAGACCAGAAACTGGGAAACTTTTTCTTTTTTTTTTGCCTTGGGAACCTTGCAAGAGCCAACTGACATACATACATGTATCGTCACCAGTATCACAAAGTAACATAAACTTACCCACTAGACAAAATTTACATTTGAAGAAAACAGCATTTTTTGAAACGCATATTTCTTCATTAATTTCTGCATTAATTCTTCATTAATTAATTTTGAATCATTATTTTTGAATCGTTGTCACTTTGTGGTCTCTTTAAAACTTTCGAATTATGTAAATATGATATTTTGGACTCTATGATGTTTGTATTTACTTAAGCAATTAACCGCTGAAAACACTATAATATATATGTTAGTTTTTTTGCGGACTATAAAAGTTTGTGTCACTTCATGAAAAAGTTTTAGTCTGTCGGCTGCAGCGTTCACAGTGTATTGTATAAGTGTCAGTGTGTGAAAACGCAAATCTTCACTTTCTCAAGTTTAGTTTTTACTAATTAGTCAAATTAAGAAAATAGCACTTTGGTACATGTACTTCCAGCTTCAAAACTTGACATTGTACATGTACCTTCTGATGAATATCACCAAAATATGTAAAACAATAAAAATAAAAAATGATAAATTGTTTACTTCGTGGGACGGGTGACGATATGTACATGTACATACATGTAGATTTGGGGAGCACACTTTTGGTTGCCAACTGAGTACATGTACATGTATGTGGAACTGTGTTCTCCCCCACCCCTCCCCACAAAAAGCCAATTATGTGACCTCAAACACATGAATGACAATGCTCCATCTTGATTATTTTATTTATTTATTTTTTTATTTATTTTTTTAATTTTATTTATTTATTTAATAAATCAAAGAGGTTACTACACATGTAGTACTTACTAGCTTAGTACACCTGTTTGACCAACAACAGTATTTATTTATTTAACACTGGTATTTGAGTCGACCAAAACCTAAAATGAGGTTTCTAATTGGCAACCTTGGCCAACCTTTATTTTTGTATTTTTTTTCATGTGAATTTGTTGATATTTTTATTGGAATTTGTTTGTAATGTACTTTTTATGTTTGTTTTTTGTTTTATTTTTTTATTTTTGTTTTTAATTCTTTTCACAGTCATGCAAAATGTACATGTATTTGTAGGAAATAAATAATGTCAAAATAAAATGTGAATTCGTAAAATTAATATTTATTTTATACCGATTGATTGGTCCTTTGGAGATGCTGTTTTTAGTGGAATTTTCTTAAAGATGTATTGCTATGTTTGGGCCAATTTGACGGTAAAAATAGATTCAAATGTTAAATTGCTATTTTTCTGGGGTTAATTTACCCAACTTTCCTAATATCAACAAGGACCCAACAAACTGAGGAAACAATAAAACCCGCCAGGACGAGCACTGGGCCACAACACTGGCCCACCTGTGGCCTGCACTGGGCTAATACTGTTTCATTCTGGAACAATAAATGAAATAACCGCAATGACCCAATACAGGAATTAAATACAAAACATTCAAAAATCATAACACTTAGAAACTCTTAAAAGACAAAATATTTATTTATTTTCCCCTAAAAAATTCACGACATACAAATTATGATTATAAACAATGAAATTGTCACTATTTAGTGGGGTGAACCCATACAAACCAGTGCTAAATACAAAATGATCAAAAGTCATTAAAATACTTAACAAAAAACTGACAAAATATTGAGTGATGCCTATTTTATTTGTCAATTTAACGTGCATACTCCAGAGGCCCGTCCAGTTATTCCTATCCCAAAAGGAAACCACCCTCGATTTTCACTGGCAAAAAATCAATTTTGGGAAAAAAGGGCCATACGCTTCGAAGCAAATTAGGATCACTTTTTTCCAGGGCCTGTTGTATCCAAAATACTCGCATTTGGAAGTCAATGACCCAAGGTCATGATATTGGACATTTTGATACTGTCCTTTAAATGCATATAATTATAGACCAAAAATCTTTTCCCAAAAATTGAGTGCATAAATTAAGCAAATGAATTTGATCACTATTGTATTTAGTAATATAATATAATACCACACAAGTGTTACAACCATGAATCAAACAATGCCAGTTGACTGAACCTTGCTGCATTTACGTATATAAATTGGGGTGGCCCTCCATTCAACACCATCAACAAGGCCCAGCAATGACGAACCTTTACCCTTCAATTTGCAGCGACTTCATCTTCTCAAACCCAACAATGTCCTATGGACAATTTTATTTTGTGCGCTCAAGAGTCAGATCCAACAACTACTAAATGTGCATGATTCGCGTCCAATTATATATTTAAAAAAAGGTATGTAAGCTGGGATAGATTTCACACATGCATTAGTTTTCGTGTTGAGATAGCACGCATGTTGTGGTCATTTCCAACTTCAGCGTTGCAGCTAACTCCTCAGTCTGCGAGCGTTTTTATCGCCAGATAATTTAGCTAAAATTGCAACTACTGATCAATTTGTTCCGTTGAGCAACCCTTAAGCTCAGAGGTAGTGAACAAACCAATATTGGGTCATTCGCCATGTAATAACTGTCGTTTTGTTTTGACTGTCGTTTTTAATGGGAGTAATTACAACGTATAAAAGTGATATTAAACCAGAACTATAATATTCGTTTCGTAAGAAGATCATTTTGTCACTCTTGCCACCCTCAACCTTACACCTTCCAACTCGGTTACAGTATTACAAAATTTAAATGGATCACAGTCGTAATCTATTTTCCATCCAAGGACCAACAATTATCCGGGTTTCTGGTCTCCGCGCGTGTCGCCTCAGAACCTATCGCAAATTTGTCAAATTATTTTTTCACGCTCTTTGCTTGATTAAAAAAACAAAAAACAAACTCAAAGCACACGCCTACTTGTAATACTTTGGGGGTAATCTTGGCATCTGTTTTGGATTCTGACCTAATGGGTACCGTACATCTGCAAAGTCAAATTGTTTTAGTGTCTGATTCTTTTCCAGAAATTATATACACATTATTGGTTTTACAAAACAGGGTGAGCACATTGTGTAACTTATAGCGACTAAATATCAGTTTAATAAACAAAATTCAAGACATACCACAACCGACAAGAAGCAAACGTTTAACTATTACACTATTACATATACAATTATCTAAACATCACTCCTTAAAAGAAACCTAAATTCGTCCCTAATTTGCCATAGTGACCAATCACAAATTAAGTTGGCAAAGTGACCAATGCGGTATTGGTCACTTTGCCAAATTACAAAAATAGCCAGTTAGAACATTCGTCATTTGAATGCACGCTCTATCTCCAAAACTATAAGGAATACATGCATGTGGATTAGATACAATGGTAGGTCTCTTCCTGAATGAAAACTTAAAATTGAAAAAAGTCGGATTGGTCAATATGGCAAATTAGGGACAAATTATTTTTTATCCAATGACATGCTTACATGGAAATGATCTACATCAAAGCAGCCTAACTTCAATGATTTGTCTTCCAGTTGTACAATAAATGGAATGTGAAAACCCGCGCAAGGTTTTGGCGAAAACACGTAAAAATCAAACAAGTTTGAGTTATATTTGCCTGTACTATGAACAATTATATCAGAATATAACAAATTCAAAAAATTCCATCACCTTTCAATTCTTCAAATTTACATTCGCGATCC
>CM055816.1:62564307-62583311 GCA_029582265.1 Zoroaster sp. YZ-2022
AATCGTCAATGGTATGCTTTTTGGATGACCTGGAGCGACTGAAAGTGTCCATAATGAGGCGGCATCACATCGGTACCGCACCAGAAGTGCGGTCAAAAGTCATCAAGCCTGCAAAAAAAAAAAATTAAAATTAGAAAATAAATGAGCGATACAAGCAAAATGAAAATATCATCTTCCCTGCAAATTCCACAATATTCATTTATACATGGCGTTCCACGGAGTTTTGCAATATTCTGCAATATGTGGAACAGTACATAAGTTTCACAAAATTCTCCGTGAAGAAATAAAGTCCCCATACAGGATCTTCGCACTGACGTGACGTCAAATCTTTGGGCTGTGGGTAGGGTCTCCACGGAATTATATTGTCATTCCAGGTTCCCCAATAACGACACTTCTTCAAACATCGTGCCCATTGTGGTCGACCCCATGGTCGACCCCATTTTACTTTGGGTATTGGATTATCAATGGGTGTATTAATTGTATAAGTTAGACAGATAGATAGAAACTAACTTCTCAAAACTATCCTTGCAGCCGATATTATAACAACAATATTATAACCACAATTACAATATAATGCAAATTAAATAAATAAATAAATAATAAATAATGTAAACAACAAGTATGAGTAGATAACGTGGTAGTCACATACAAACCATCCCTGAGAAGAGTTAAACAGCCTGACCAAAAACAAACAGATAGACAGACAAGCGAATGAACACATGAGCAACAAAAAACAACAACAACACATACACTCAATCGGTCAGTCGAACAAGGAGACAAACAACAGAAACACAAATAAAGAAACGGTTAAACGAAGTTGAACAAGTTGACAAAATGAACAGACATACAGACAGACAGAGATGAAAAATATACAGATACAAAACAAACATACACACACAAGAAGAGAGCTTATGAGTCACCCCACATATTGTGCAACTTACTACAAATATTGCACATTTAAAAATGCGCAAATCAGTCTGATGCTTTTTGCGCAGGTTTTGGTAGTGAGTGCTTAAGTGATTAATGTTCTTGGAACTAGACAGGGGACGAGTTTGACTCACACCACATATTGTCTAATACACACATAGCCACATGAACAATCAGAGCATGTTATTAGTGTTGTTAAACTTGGGAGGAGTACTCTCAGTTGGGGAAGGGCGAAACTATAACCATTAACTGAAGTAGCATCAAGAATATATAAAGAATGTATACCCTTTTAGTGTAATGTTATGTGTACGAATAAGTAATTTTCAGCGATATTGTACATTTCTAAGCCATATATATGTAAGGTAATATAATGCAATTTGCAATGAATGCATGACTGTTAGAATATTAAAAGCCCTATACACTGTTGATGTTCTCGAAAAAGCAAACGATCACAAATTTAAATGAAACTTACTTGGTGTAAAGTTAATGATGGTATCAAAAATTCATTTGCTGGATAAGGTAACGTTTGTGTGATAATATGACTGGTCTTGGTTCAAAACTGTGTTTGTAAGTTTTGATACACGATCTGACGGCGCTACGCGAACGCTACAATCACGAATCGCTACTACACACACGAACCGCTATCAAACACACTCTTGGGAACTTCGAGAATCTCTCCCTGAAAACAGGGGAAACCACTACGCATGAGTCAATTTGAAATGGTAGCGCGGCGACATTTTTGGTGCGCATGCATAAACAACAACGGACTGCCGTGAAGTTGTCAATCAGTGGACACGGCAGTCTGTTGTTGTTTATGCGCGCGCACCAAAATTGTGGGCCGCGATAGCATTCGTGTAGCGCTTTGATCGTGTATCAAAAACATACAAACAGTTTTGAACCAATACTAATGAAACTGTCACGCTGAGTTGGACGTTTTAATGTAAATTTCGTACAAAGTTATTCTATTTGAAAGGGTTCCAGACCTAAAGTAGATAACGCTAGGTCATAATGATTGTATTGATTTCCCAGGATGATTCGACAACCTCTTTAATTCTCGAATGGATTTAATTTGGTTTACTGTGTGTGCGTAATGCTTGAATACTAAACCAGTGATGCTTATTCCACAACACGTAGTGACATAACCTGTATCAATAGTAACAAGATCCTTGTAAGTTAAACCCAACTGTTTAAGTTTCCTAAGCAATTAATTTTGTATTGAATGTACCATTAGTCTCAGCAATGTGCGAGTCCCATTTGAGGTTATATTGGAAGTTAACACCATAGAGTTTAGCACGAAGGAGTTGTTTATTAAAGTTGAAAAGATGATCAACGCATTAGGTTGAAGGTTCAAGGTTCATTTATTTCAACAGTAAAACTTAATCTAATTAACATAGAACACATTAAGAAAGATATTTATAAAGAGGAGTATTACCGTGGATGGACCCATTAAAAAGCAAAGCTTGTAAGCATGGCCCCCTAGTGACTGCATGTGTCTTGAGCTGTTATCAGTACAACAGGGTCAGGACAAACGGCGTCTAAAAACTCACTTCCCAATCACTGAGTATATTGAAATATTGTAGAAATTGTCTACATACTTCCATCATCTACATTGGGCCATCGGGATTGTTTATATAGGCAAGGAAGATCACTTGAACTAGTTTTGTACCTTGTGGCACTGGCTCTGCCAATCTAAAAAAATGTTTTGAGTTAAAGGGACAGTTTCGTCACGATCAACAAGGCATGGAATTGGAGTGCTAACGTTAGTTTTAGATTTAACCCATGATTTAACTCATTGACAGAAAATAATACCCCACATGATAAGGTCACATTACTTTTGCTGCTGCATAAATGAGCAAGTAATTTCCAGTCACTGTGTTCATCTTAAACTAGGACACCGATTCCATGCCCTGTTGAAAGTCTGCTCTGATCGTAACGATACTGTCCCTTTAACCATTTTGTTTACTTTCTCTATGAAAATCAGCAAGCTCCTAAGTAACGGCAGGGGAATGCACCAAAGTGGCAATCTCCACATCAACTGGTGAATTTGTGATATCACCACAGTCATGTCGCTTGAATGATACACAATATAAATAGAAACGCTTCCTGCTGCATCCCTTACTTTCATCCATCCTCTTCTTTCCTTATTTTTGAAACACCTTGCTGGAATTATAATTGAGTATGAGGTGATTTTCTATATAGACAATTTCCTGACAAAACTCTTCCCTGGTAACCCTTAACATATGAATATGAATTCATCCAAAAGCAAACTAGCGACTTGTTTGAGATATATCTGTGCAGACACAATCGTCCACATGGTTTCATCTCGTCTATATGGAAGCGTATATGAATACAACAAATCAGACCTTATCGTGTACCTACACGGTAGCTATCATGTACCTACCCGATAACTACCATGTATGTACACGATTACACAATAATTCTACACTTATCATGTACATACACGATAAGAGCGGGAGTATTTTTTCCATGTGGCAGTTATACGGTTCCGTACGTCAAGACCCCTGGTCGGAATATTTTGCAACGTTGATTAAGCAAAGTCGATTTAAATATCATTTCGAAGAAGAAATCTTTAGATATATTTTTCAACATGTAAAATGTTTTTCATAATTAACTCTATCGAAAAAGATTGCCAAATTATGACGAAATTAATCAACCTACAATACATATAGCACATTCTCGGCATCCCTACTGACTTTCTTCACGTTCCAAGGCGACAGAGCATCGGGTAGGGGTACACAGAAACTGCTGGAAACCCACGGGGACAAATCTGCTTACTTAAATGGCGCCCTCCCATGTACTAGACCTACATGTATGTTCTCTTTTCATGATGTTGAAAGTGCCTTGACTGAAGACTACAGCCGATAATTATGTCAATGCGGCGGGGTGTTAAGGACATACAGATAAACATATTGTAAAGGGTTTGACTGATGTGGGGAAACCTCTAAAGTGATAACAAAACCGATTTATTTATTTTTATTTTGTTCAGTTTCTTCAACAATCATGAGGTTCAAATCACATTTTCAAAAATGACTGCATTTATCGCTGGGAAGTATAACAAGTACATTAGGGGGTAATGCGAAAGCAGGAAATAAACTCTCTCTGCACACACAGTTCAGTATATCGCGTTCAGTATATCGCTTGTAGCTCAATCAGGCATATAGCAATAATGTCAGCGTGAATAGGACTGAACCTGTTGTACTTGTATGCCTTTTCATTGATAATGACGGATCAATCGACACAAAGATAAGGTACCTTCCATACGTACCAAACATACTGTACTTGTGACAACTTGTTGACAAATCGACTCGGTGCAGCGATATTAACGATTCGAAGTTGACATTCATGTACCTCAGTGGCAGCAGGAATGTACAGCGTAGGGTTGCTCGCCGCTCTATTCTTACTTATCGAAGGTATTTCACTCTTTCTTCTTTCTTCTTTGTATTGAAAACATGAGTTTTGGCATCAACATGAAACACTGAGTAGTATATCATACAAAAGCATCCACATCTCAACCACCTGAGTTGCAGGAAACCATAACTTCGAGAACAGTCATGCAGTATATGAAGATGAAAGCGGATACTGAATAATTTCTCACGAAGATCGTTATTTGTACCAACTTTACACAAGTAACTGTTTTCTCTAAAACTCTATCGATTTCCCCCCGAATATCACTGATGTACAATCCCATCAATCCTGCAACATCCTTCACTAAGAAAACACAATCCTTACAACCAACAATCGACACACATGTAGACACTCATCAGTACACTCGATAAAATCCGTTCAATAATTATAGAAAGAGACTTACAATTATTATTTTTTTAAATAAGGACTAGTAATGTTATTTTCGTACACAAGGTGAAGGGAACGAGTCGTAGTGTAACTGTATACGGTAAGACTAACTGATGATACTACAAATTGACATTTTGCAACCTCTCAACCTCTAATTCACCCCTGCCACTCCAACCCCTGTGGTTCCTGAGGTCTGATATGGGGATTTGCCTAAATTGTTCAAAATCCAAACTTGCTCCAGAAAGGTTTGAATTTTGATCACTTTGAAGTTTGATGTGCAATCTTTGCATTGATCCTGATCTTTCAAATTATTTCAGTCCAATTTGAAAGGTTTTGACAGATAAGGAAACAACAAAGTATGTCCCGCACCATGATACTGAATGAAAGTTTATATAATCAAGATCAATGGACTCTTCGCTTTGCTTCCCTAATTTAACTGTATAACCCTATGATCTATACATAGTATGAATATTTTGGTTAGCCTACATGTTGTGAAGACATTTTTCACAGGATTAAATATGTTGTTCCCCACAGTACGTTTGGTCTTACACCCTCCAATAATCCTCATACTTTAGCTGAAATGTAATGGCAAGTAGCTATAGTGGTCAAAACCAGTCAACTGCATGTTTGGAGTGTTGACCCAAATGTACATACGGGCATTTTGACTGTTTTAATATCATTTTGACCACCCTGAACAATACCAAACAATCAAAATCGGTCGACTCATTTTGACCAGTGTAAATATACTTACTACACGTGAGGTTTGAAAATGTCCGACTTTTAAGTGCACTAAACATACCTTGTCAAGTATATCAACATTTTAAACTGATTTTGACCCTTGCAGTCACATGAAGGTTAAATAAACAATAAAACACTGCACATGTCTTCCCTTCAGTTCCTGCTTTTGCCGTATTAATTGTAACCAGCGAGCCATGGATTGACAGATCCCAAGATACCACTCTAACATGCTCATCTCCAAACGAACTTCTGGAAGTCATCTGGGGAAAAGGCTCTTATCTGATTAATTCTTCTCTCATTGTGAAATACCAGTCAACTAATCCATCGCAACCACCGATAGATTGGGGTACCACAGTAGATCAGACTCATTTAGTATATAATGAGACATCAGACAGTTATCCTCTTACTATAAAGTCAGTAACACTTGAAGATGAAGGCAGGTATTGGTGCCAAGCTCGGGATGGTGTTAGCTTTCGGTTTGTTGATAACTCAACGGATGTGAGAATAAGAGGTAAGTTTAACGAAGGATTTTTTTTTGCCAACCAGTGAAATACGTGATACATGTATACGCGGTTATACCCCAGTCACAATTAGCTTGCGATGGGTTTGCGAGTAGTTTGCGACGGATTTCTAGGCATTTTCGGCCGGGGCCCCACGGGACTCCGTGCGGCTGCCGGGTCATTTTTGGGCATCGGGCGGGCATCGAGTTACTTTTAACTCGGACTTAAAACCTGGTGCGGCGTTTCGCATCGCAAACTGATCGCCAATAAATCGGCCGATGCCTGGCCGATGTCCGGCAGGGCATCGCACACATCGGGCGGGCGCCAGCCAAATTTGGACAACCCAGACAATCCATATATCGGCCATGCGCCGGCCGGCGCCGCCCAGACGCCGCTCAGACGCCGGCCGGGACCGCCCGGCGTCCGGCCGACTGGCGGCGCCCGGCCGGATACCGCAGGGGTATTGCGGGGACATAGGCAGAACATCGGACGAGTGCCTGCCGGACACCGGCCGATAAACGGGCCAAGAATTCGACCCCATTTCCAGTAAAGTCGGCCGATCGCAGGCCGGCGACCCCCCTGGCCCCGTCATGGCAGCGTGCGGGGCACTTTTAATTCTGACTGTGACCGCCCTATCGCGCGATCTTTCGCCGACCTCTACACGCCGGTCGATGCATAGAAATCGCACACGCCGCCCGGGCTCCGCTTTAATTGTGACTTAGGTATTACTGGACCTAAACCGAATTGCTCATATATAAAATATGGTGGCTAAGAGAGGCCTCACACATCGGGAAAACGTTTATACCCCTGTGTGAAAAAGTAGTTTAAAACATAGCACGGCAGATTTTCAATCGATCCAGCAGTTTTGGCAGCAATTGGACATCGATTAACAGCCTCCCCCCAAAAAAAATTAATAAATAAATAAAACAATTTAAAAAAATCGATTTCATCGATCGATCGACAAACCAACCGACTGACCGACGGACCAGTCAGTCAGTCAATTAATCGAATGGAATGAAATGGAATGGAATGGTTTTGATTTGAGTTGATAAATGTTTGACTGTTATGTGAAATCTCACGCATCCAGCTTCTGAAGGTGTTGTCCCCATGATAAATGATGTTAGATGGTTACCGCAGCTACACAAAGAATCACTTCCAAGGACAGCTAATGACACCCAGATTGTTTCAAGCATTGCAACTTCTGTTCTTTGGCTTTTCCGCATACGTGTTTGAAAGTATACATGTAGTTTATAAAACGTACTTTTCAGTTTACAGTATTCAGATTGACTGTACCTTAATGAAAATACCATGGTAACCCGTTCACATAAAATCTAGTTTTCCACGTGGCCCTGAGAATAACAATAATTATAATTATAAAATTATATTAATAAATAAATATTATACAAAATATTAGACAAATACATGTGAAATAAAATTACATTATCAAAATAATCAAATAATGACAACATAATTAGCCTATACAGAATTCAAACCGTTTTTTTCTTCGTTTTTCTGTTTCCTTCGACAATTCAAATATTTAATTTCAAATTGCATCTTGAAGTATGGTATTCGAGAACATTTTCCCAAATAGGCCTGCGTGTATCGCCGGGAAGTGTAAAACAGAATATTGGGGCCTTTAATTATAACATATCGTTCGTTATTCGTTTCATTTCATCAGGGAAATGCGGAAACAGGAAATAACATTTGTCTACACGCACAATTCATATACATCGAGATCAGTTCATCGAGACCATTTTGTACCTTTCCATTGATATATCGTCAATCGACGTAAATATAAGGTACCTTCCATACTGTACTTATATAAACTTGTTGACAAATCGACTTGGTACAGCGCAAGGATAGATTTAAACTCGACATTCATTGCCGCAGGAATGTACAGCATAGGGTTGCTCGCCCTTGTGTTCTTCCTGATCAAAGGTAATTAATTTTTCTTCAATCTGTATTGAAAACATTTGGCATAAAAACGAATCAGTGCGTACATCATTCAAAAGTAAGCAACATCACCCACAGTATACAGTATACAGTGCACCGTAACAAAGTGAACATTCAGTAACTATGAATATTCAGTAGCCATTGTGTGAATATGAAAGACTACATACTGAAATATTTCTCCGGGTTATTGACACCACATGTGATGTAAAAACTGAACCAGTGTTGTAAATTATCTTTTAATTGTATATCACTATTTCCTTTCTCCTGATTAAAATTCTAAGTCATAACACACAGTGGTTTAAATACACGTTTAACGGCATTGTACACATTATTACAGTTTCTAAAAGGTAATAAAATAATTGTCAAATATTTCCCCTTTATTTACGTAAGCATTTTAACTAACGAGCAGTATAATATATTACTGCAGTGGTTTATAATGAATACGAAGTTCGTTTGCCAATCGAAGTTACTGAATGTATATGCACTAGTTTCTCTGTCTGTGTTATATTCCATGGTTGCCGCTTGTACACGCCTGCATGTCTGTAGTGCATACACAGCTGAAATGGCGGGCACAAGAACATACTGCAGTTATAATACTTTATCTACGGCCACAAACGGCCAATACCCTTACAAATATCCACTACAGTTTACTCCACTATAGTTTAATTATTAAAGTAAAAAGGTAGTATAATTTATTAAGTTTAACTTATTTTTACTTCAAATTTACTCAATTATTATATTATGAAGGAAGCTATATTTTTACTACAATGATTGCAGTGAAACTTTAAATACTAAAGTAAAATTATAGATTTAGTATTGTAAAACTAGAGTGGATTTGCATAAGGATATAGGTATCAAATATTATGAAATACTTTCACACATACATCTTTCAATTGATGTTTTACATGTATATAAACTCACACATAGATCCTTTTCAAATGATGTCCAAAACTTACACGAACGCCAGTACAATTGTACTTCATACATTTATCAACAATTCCAATAAATAAGTTTTGGGCAAAATCTAAAATTCTTAAAAAGAAATTCTTTGGAAATTAGTGTAATACTTTATACACGTACCGTACTTACCATACTCTCTAAGTACAAAGTATTTGTGTCAAAAGAATTATTATTGTTATTATTTATTTTGTGAAAACAACATGTACAAAACACACATAATAAACATTTATAACACAACATGTTTATTTTGTATTTTTAAAATCTAAAGTGGCTGTTGCACTTACAATTACCAGCGACCCATGGATTACACATGACAGTGATATAACAGTTACATGTTCTGATCTGACTCTTGGTACGAACACTCGCCTCCAATTTCTACAAAGCAACATCAGTGTCACAGATGTAGACTATGCAATTATTATCATTCAATATCTGGATAATGCCATAGTGTATGGACCTGATGTTACCGATCCACAGCATTATAAATTTCAAGAGTCAAGTGGCAGTTATCAGATGATTATTAAATCTGTGACCTTGGATGATGGTGGGAAGTACTGGTGTTATATCTTTGAAATACCTCCAATTAATCCATCTGTCACTGAAACAAATGTCATACAAATAAGAGGTAGGCATACGTTTACACATTTGAAAGTTGAAGGATTGTAATTCCTTAAAAATTGTGAGTGGAAAGCCATTGTTTTTTCAAGAACTTCAATACGTCACCTTTTGTTTTCATTAATGTAAACCATTTGATGTAAACCATTTTGTCTATCCACTAAATCTATCTGTCACTGACAACTAAGTGTCTTACAAATTTGTAAATGATGGGGTTTTCCACTACCCCCCCCCCCAACCCTCAACAAAAGTGTATATTAATGCAAACAACACATTATTATTTTGGGCCAGTGACAATCTCAAAAAAATCTCAATAAAAAAGATGACCTTTGTCCTCAAATATTTAAAAACTAACCTTTTGTCCTCAAATATTTAAAAACTAACCTTTTGTCCTCAAATATTTAAAAACTAACCTTGCCTAAGGTTAAGTGAAAAAATAGTTAACATAATTCCAAAAACTTCAGTAATTTGCAGCACACAGTCATTATGGGATCCCCTTTATCCCCAGTCATCAGAGGCGAGTCCAGGGTGTCGACAAATGGGAGGGGCACATGGTTAAATGGGGGTGGGGCACTCAAAACATTATGGTAAATTTACACGCACGAAGAAAAAATCATCAAATCTGCATCCCTTTCGTAGTGTGGCCAATTGGCAAAGCAGCACTTCACCACCTTCCTGGAACACCACAACCACAAACATCCAAATATCAAAGTTACCATGGAACAACACATTAATAGTTCGCCGTGCCTACAATATCTGCGACCAAGCCTGCCTTCACCAAGAACTTCATCACATCAAGACATCTGTCAAGGTTAACGGTTTATACCCAGGCCAAGCCTACTCCTCTACCTGATCAGCGTCCAGAATACTCCTCAGTCACGCTTCCACACATTGGTCATCTCTCGCATTAGCTTCTTCATACAAACCCAGGTCAAGGTCCATCACACAGCACCCAACAAGATCCAAGTCCAGCTGCAGACTCATAAATACAGAATGCAAATACATTCAAACCCTTCGTATTCATTCTAACGTGTAATTTCTTTTTTTTGGATAAACGTATTAGCAGTTGTTAAATCATTTAGCTTAAATACACAAAATTTCATTTTGCCTTTGAGAAAGAACCTGCTACAGTACTATTTCGCACTACAACACGATAAACAACCAAAAAACACCAACTGTAATTTGTTTGTATTTATTTTATATGTGGAGACTTTTCAAAGGTGCCCAGGGTCTTAATAACAACACACAATTAAAAGAGTAACTAAAAGTTTGAAATAATTCATTATTGTTGTTTTGTTATGATTTAACAAAGTTTGGGGATTATATTTTTATATATTTTGTTATATTGTCTTACATGCAATCTGCAGTGGCTGTCTCCCAGGTCACAGTTCATGGTGATTCATGGGTGGATATTGGGGAAGATACAACACTTACCTGTGCTGTCAGCGAGACCTACTCTACCCTAGAATGGAGATTGAGTGACGTGGATGTAACGGACATCGCTGATACTGACTCTATTGTCACTATATTTGGGAGCACTATTTATTATAGCCCAACCATTGACCAAAGCCATTATGTGTATGATAACACACATGGTAACAATACCTTAACTGTGAAGTCAGTCACCTTAGATGATGACAAGAAATACTGGTGTCGAGCATTTTTGTCAGTACTGAACCCTGTGGATTCATTTCACACAAGAATAAGAGGTGCGTGTATTACTAAAACTGTGTTGATATAGCCGAGTTGTTTTTGCTTTTATGCATTTTCAAATCTTACACAATATAAATACGCCTCCATACACCACATGATTCTCAATTTATGCAATAGAAACATACGGTTGGCAAGAACATTAAGGTACATGTATATTTAGTGACCAATCTATAATAATAAAACAACTCCCGAAGAAACACTTCTTTCAAGTGGGCTTTCCTATGAAGCCCAGATAAATTAGGTAATCGTGAGCATGGATTACGAAATCGTTCGCACGGATTAACAATTCGTGTGAACGGATTAACAATTCGTGCAACACGAATTGGAAATTGTGCTCACTGATTACCAATTCATAACATTTGACAAATTACCAAACGGATTTGTTGTAACCACTATCTCTTCCCTAACTAGGTTTGCTCTGTGTAGTGAATTTGTTACACGTTTCTTACTGATCTCTATTATACACAATGCAAACCAGAAACGCTTCCTGCTGCAACCTTTCTCTCATCCAACTTCTTTCAAATAGCACACCTTGCTGGTCATATAATTGGGTATAATAATAATAATAATGTATAGATTTATATAGCGCACATATCCACCAACTAATTGGCGCTCAAGGCGCATTATATTATTATCCCTGCTCATAAGGCTCATAAATCATTCCTGAAACCATCTCAGCTCCTGGGGAGTATACAGCTCAATTGCTTGCCATTTCTAGCGCATAGAGAGCAAACCATCTCTGCCTTCAGGCCCATTTAACCCCTGGGTGGAGAAGAAGCAATTATGGTTAAGTGTCTTGCTCAAGGACACAGGTGTACGCCGGGGCTCGAACCCACACTCTGCTGCTGGCAACACCAGAACTTGAGTTCAGTGCGCTAGAACCACTCGGCCACGACAATCCACTTTCGTGCATTATACAACACACAGGACCTACGGCTTTACGTCCCATCCGAAGGACGAAGCAATTATGGTTAAGTACCTTGCTCAAGGATACAAGTGTCACGACCGGGGCTCGAACCCACACCCTGCTGCTGGCAACACCAGAACTTGAGTTCGGTGCGCTAGATTTTGTATCTAGAAATTTTTCCAACATTTTGTATAAAGATTTGACAGCAGAACTCTTCCCTGGTAACCCTGAAGATATGAAAATGAATTAATTCATAAGTAAATCATAGACCAGTGATATGTTTCAGATGTGTGTCAGTGCATTCAACCTCGTCCCCGGAGTCTACCTCGTTTCACCTTGTCTAGACTCCGGGTGGGAATGTTTTTGGCAACGCTGATTGGTTACTACAACATAATAAGCAAAATTAATTTAAATATTTTTTCGAAGAAGAAAACACATTTAGATATATTTTTAACATGTAAAATATGTTTGATAATAAACGTGAAAAAACTGCCGATTTGTGACGAATTAAATCTGAACTTGCATTGCGTTGAAATATGGTTAGCCTGGTTCTGGCCTCCCTACTGCAGCGCACGCTCTTGTTATTACTCGTGTATCAGACGGTACCATTGACTACGGGCACCTTATTTAAATATCCAAGACTTCTGAATATTGAAATCGTTCCGATCCAGGGCGACAGAGCAATTGGTACGAGATTATACAGAAACTGCTTGAAACCCATGGGGACGAATCTGCTTACTTAAATGGCGCCCTCACATGTACATGTATGTTCTTTTTCCATGATGCTGAAAGCGACTTGCCTAAGGCAACACAAATAATTATCCGGTTTCTGGTCTCAGCACGCTACGCCACAGACTCGCGTGTCAGCATTTTTTTGCTATGAAACGATGTCCAATTGCAGCCAAAACTGCTGGATCGATTGGGATTCTGCCGTGCTGTGCTTTAAACGACTTTTCCATACAGTGGTATGAACGTTTGCCCGATTTGTGAAGCCTCTCTTAACCACCATACTTTGTATGGGAAATATGGTCCCCGCGTATACATGTATCACGTATTTCACTGGTTGGCAAAAACAAAAAAACAAAAACAAAAACAAAAATTGTAGAGTTTTACCCTCGTAACTTTTGACCTTATACAGATTGTTCGTTACATCTTTCTTAACTGTTTTCATTTAAAAGAGTCCATTAGTAGAAATGCGGAAGCAGGAAATGAAAACGCAACAGTTCATATGAATCGCGATCAGTAAAAGACTTACCGTTTATTCAGGCATATACCAATAATGTCAAGTGAACCTTTTGAACTTGTCTGCACTTTCCATTGACAGCGACGGGTTAATCGACATAATGATAAGGAACCTTATATATTTATGTACTTGTACAAACTAATTGAAAGACTGACTTGGTGAAGGCAATGTATTTTACCTCAATGGCAGCAGGAATGTACAACGTAGGGTTGCTCGCCGTTGTGTTCTTCTTGATCAAAGGTAAATCAGCTTTTTTTTCTCTGAAGTAATTATTTGTATTGAAAATATGAGTTTTTTCATCAACATGAAACAGTAAATACATCATTCGAAAGGCAGCCACATCCTGAATACTGAATACTGAATATTGAACCATAACTTAGTGAGCATTCAATACCCAACTTGTGAAGATGAAGCACTACACATGCAAACATTTCTCAGGATGATTGATACTTTACACCCAGTTTTATTTAAAAATGAACATTGATTTTTTTTTTTTTTTTTTTGTTTGTTTAGAATACCATATTTTACATTGTATGTTGTTTACTGCATCCTAGTATTTATTCAAAGTCATATACACAGTGGTTTAAATACGCGTAGGTAGTGTACATCTTAAGCAGTTAAACGATAACAACTTGATAAAGGTATCAAAACCAACCTGAAATATTTCTGTCTGAGATTCAAAAATAAATAAATAAATAAATAGATAAGTAAGCATTTTTATTTACGAACAGTTTAACAAATTCCTCGTTTAGAATGAATAAGAAGTTCATACATATTTGCCGATCAAAATTCCTGAATATATTTCCACTTAATATTTATCTCTGTATTTGTGTTGTTCTATGGATGCCGTTTGTACACCTATGTATGCTTGTTCTGCATGCAAGAATGGCATACTATACTTTACTGTTCTTTTAATGTTTATCTGTGGCCACAAACACCCAATAGGTATAGATTGTTATGCAATTTGAACGCATTGGAGTCAAATGAGAAGAATATGTCCCGAGGTAACACCTGAACTGACCCAACCTGAGTAAAATGGGTCAGTTCAGATGTTACTGAGTATGTATTTTTTCACTACCAGTACGAAATAAAGGCGCAGCATAATAGTTTTACATGTATATAAACCTCACACATAGATCATTGCCAATTGATGTCCACAACGTACACGAACGCCAGTACAATTGTACTTTATACATGTATCAACAATTCCGAAAAATAGGTTTTAGACACAATCTAGAATTCAAAAAGAATTCTTCAGAAATGAGTGTAATACTTAGGTCTACACTTAACACTCCAAAGTAGAAAGTATTTGTGTCAAAATAATTATTATTATTGATTTTTTGGTAAAAACAACATGTGAAAACAGACATAATATGCATCTATAACGCAACAGTTATTTTGTATGTTTTTATCTAAAGTGGCTGTTGCACTTACAATTACCAGCGAACCATGGATTACACATGACAGTGATACAACAGTTACATGTTCTGATCTGACTCTTGGTGTAAACTCTTATCTCCAATTTCGACGAAGCAACACCATTGTCGAAGATGTAGACCATACAAGTCTTATCATTGAATATGACCATCAGAATAATGCTGTATTGTATGGAAGTGATGTTATTGATCAACAGCATTATGAATTTCAAGAGTCAAGTGGCAGTTATCAGATGATTATTAAATCTGTGACCTTGGATGATGGTGGGAAGTACTGGTGTTATATCTTTGAAATACCTCCAATTAATCCATCTGTCACTGACACAAGTGTCATACAAATAAGAGGTAGGCCTACGTTTACACATTTGGAAGTTGAGGGATTATAATTCTTTCTTTAAAAAATTGTGAGTGGAAAAGCCATTGTTTTTTCAAGAACTTCAAAACGTCACATTTTGTTTTCATTAATTTTGTTTTTTATTAAACCAATTAATATCCAATTCTATCCAATTAATCCATCTGTCACTGACAACTAAGTGCCTGACAAATTTTGTAAAAAATGTAAATGAGGGTTTTTCCATTTTTCAACCAACAATTCCAATTGTGGAAAAAGCCTTTAATTTTTCAAGACCCTCAACAAAAGTGTATAATAATGTAAACAACACATTATTTTTGGGGGAAATGATAATCTCCAAAAAAATTCTCAATACAAAATATGACCTTTGTCCTCAACAATTTGACCTCAAACTACCCTTGCCTAATGTGATGGTCTGTTTTGTTGTGTGGCAAAATGGCACAGCAGCACTTTACACCTTCCTTGAACACCTCAACCACAAACATCCAAATATCAAAGTTACCATGGAACAACACATTTAGTTCGCCGTGCCTACAATACCTGCAACCAAGCCTGTCTTCACCAAGAACTTCATTACATCAAGACGTTTCCGAAGGTCAAATTTTACAAGAACATCAACATTACCCAGCCCAAGTCCACTCCTCTACCCGATCAGCGCACAAAATACAAGTCCTCGGTCACGCTTCCACACATAGGTCATCTCTCGCATTAGCTTCAACGCATCTTCATATAAAGCCCAGGTCAAGGTCCATCACACAGCACCCACCAAGATCCAAGTCCAGCTGCAGACTCATAAATACACAGTGCAATTACATTCAGGTTCTTCGTATTCATTCTAACGTATAATTTAGGAAATAGTACTCATTTGGATAAACATAATAGCAATTGTTATAGTTTTCTAAAAAAAAAAATAATAATAAAAAAATAACTGCCTCGCACCGCCTCATTAGCTTAAATACACGAAATGTTATTTTGCCTTTGAGAAACGTAAGAGAACTAAACGTAAGTCCATTAACTGCTATTTGGCTATATTTTCAAAGACAACTAGATAAACCAGAGAAAAAGTACAAAGAGTATATTTTATGTATTTATTTATTTTAATTTCTTTTAATTATTTTTTTTACATGTGGAGACTTTTCAGCGAAACACTGTTTCAAAGCTGCCCGGGGTTTAAAATAACTCCGATTAAAAGAATAACTAAACGTTTGAACTAATGAATTGTTTTGCAGAGTTTTGCGATTATATTTTTATATTTTTGTATTGTCGTGCTTACAATTTGCAGTAGCTGTCTCCCAGGTCATAGTTCATGGTGATTCATGGGTGGATATTGGAGAAGATACAACACTTACCTGTACTGTCAGCGAGACCTACTATGCCTTAGAATGGGGATTGAGTGACGTGAATGTAACGGACATCAGTGATGCTGAATCTATTGTCAGTACATATGGGAACAATGTTATTTATGACCCAGCCATTAACCAAAGCCATTACATATTTGATAACAAACATGGTACCAATGCCTTAATTGCGAAGTCAGTCACCTTAATGTATAAATGTATGTCATCAATAGTACCCTGGATGTTATTATATCTGCCTTTATTGTACTTTTGGTTAACAAATTGTTTGGGTCAAAGTATTTAAAAATCATGTTTTGAGAAAATGTAACCGAAAATATTGCTCATAGCGCCCTCTAGTGGTATTTTAAATGCTGTCACATTGTTGCCTGTACTGAAGATAAGGAAGCTACCAAAATTTAGGTAACATTTCCAGAAATTTGGTATAGCGCCACCTAACGGTGACTTATGAAAGTTTTCATAGCCTCATTCGATAGATCGCGTCAACCCGAACATGTCTACGAAGTTTCATGAAAATCGGCTGTTGAATACAGAAAATACGGAGGGGGCACAATGAGTCCCTCCCCCTCTCCAGGTCTGAGAATGAAAAAAAAAAGTTTTCTTATTGATGAACTTTTTGTAGTAAGCTATTTTACTTTATCCATCTTTGCACATAATCCAAGTCAAATGGCTACACCCTTGCTTATTTGATCTGAAAACTGTATTTCATGCAACAGTTTAAAATAATTTCTTCAGAACAGAGGAATAAGTAAATTCATTTAAATACATGTGTAATTTGTGTATGAATTGTTCCATTTGTATATTACTATCTTAAAGGGGCAGTATCGTCACGATCAGAAAAGACGTTCAACAGGGCATGGAATAGTTGTCCTAATTTAAGATGAACGCGTCGACTGAAATTTACTGGTTTTTATGCAGCAGTAATGCTACAAATTACCTTATCATGTGGGTATTCATTTCAGTCACCTAAGTTAGTATAAAACTATCACTGTTGATCGTGACGATACTGTCCCTTCAACTTTAAGATAAAATAATTATCATCATTCAAAGTTTCTTTTTGAGTAATTACACCATTTTAAATTAATCATATAAATTACAAATTCCAATTCCAATCTGTTTTGCCACTTAGTTAAAATGTGTAATGTAGGGGTACTATTACTAATTTGATAATTATATAATCATCACTTTAGAGTTCATGACATCCAACATTCAAGTAAAATTTTAGGCTAATTATCAGTAAATTACTAACCATTTGCAACATTTGGCCTCGTTTGCAATCAAATACTGTGTCATCCATTAGCAGATCCAGGGGTGATATATCGCCAGGAGTATATTGAATGTTTATGGTTTGATGAAATTCTTGCGTCCGGTGATAAACAATTGATTTAATTTTGCCCTACACCGACGTGTGTATAGCACTGCATACTCAGTGCTTTTCAAGTGTCTGTGGAAAAAAGTTCACACCGACTCGGGCGGGATTCGAACCAACGACTCGGGCGGGATTCGAACCCATGACCTCCTGCTTACTAGTACAGACGTCTTAACCTTTCGACCACCGATAACGATTGGCTGGCTAGAATCCTGTATAGCAGCGGGTGCCGCGATATTTATTTTTTGATGAAATTCTTGCGTCCGGTGATAAACAATTTATTAAATGTTTGCCCTACACAGACGTGTGTTTAGCGCTGCATACTCACGTCGGTGTAGGGTAAAAATTAAATCAATTATATTGAATGTGCACTTTTTTACAATGAAATAATACCTTAGTATATTATAAACAAGGCTCAAACTCCTCTTTTTGTAAACTTATCGTTGAAGTATGGCTTTAAGTGCTATTTCGTAAGAAAAATAGGAATTACGGGAAAGTTGCTGTTCGGCACGTTTTTAAAAACCTAAAATCATCAAAAATCATGTAAGAGTTTTTGTCGTTTTCTGAAATATGTGAGCAATTATTGTGATTGAAACTTATACAGGTAAGTTTTATGATATAGGTCTTGAATGCAAGAGGATTGAAATTATTTAATTTAATGTTTTCAAATCCCTTTTATAACCCACGTATCTACACATTTGTTCCACAGTGTATCCATAGAGACCTGGCTGCCCGTAATGTACTTGTGGCTGAAGACATGACTTGTAAGGTGTCTGATTTTGGACTCGCCCGAGACGTCATGAACATCAGAGTGTATATAAGAGGGTCAGAGGTAAAAAAATATTTAAAAAAAATAAAAAAAAGAAATTTGAGGAATAGATCAATCTAGTATTATTTGCAACTCGCTCAAGCCACTTGGCCAATTTTTTTCATTCTCCATAAGTGCCCCATCCAGACATAGCCAGAAACGATGGTACAGTCCCTTTAGCCCCATTTGGCAACATTTCCAAGACATCTGGCTATTGCCACATAATTGTTCCTATACAAAGGGGCTTCGCAGGCAATCACTTATCACTTATCACTTATCACTTAATTAGAATTAGAAATTGGACGGCAGATAATG
>CM055816.1:62583811-62619759 GCA_029582265.1 Zoroaster sp. YZ-2022
CAAAACAAAGTGTCTAACATCTTCAATACCGGAGTTACATAGGTTGCACGTGTCGTCATTATCTGCCGTCCAATTTCTAATTCTAATTAAGTGATAAGTGATAAGTGATAAGTGATTGCCTGCGAAGCCCCTTTGTATAGGAACAATTATGTGGCAATAGCCAGATGTCTTGGAAATGTTGCCAAATGGGGCTAAAGGGACTGTACCATCGTTTCTGGCTATGTCTGGATGGGGCACTTATGGAGTAATGAAAAAAATTGTGCCAAGTGAAGCTTGAGCGAGTTACAAATAATACTAGATTGATCTATTCCTCAAATTTCTTTTTTGTTTTTTTAAATATTTTTACCTCTGACCCTCTTATATACACTCTGATGTTCTATGACGTCTCGAGGGAGGTCCAAAATCAGACACCTTACAGGAAGTCATGTCTTCAGCCACAAGTACATTACGGGCAGCCAAGGTTCTCTATGGATTACACTGTGGACAACAAAATGTGTATGATACGTGGGTTATAAAGGGATTTGAAAACATTAAATTAAATAATTTCAATCCTCTTGCATTCAAGACCTATATCATAAAACTTACCTGTATAAGTTTCAATCACAATAATTGCTCACATATTTCCAGAAAACGACAAAAACTCTTACATGATTTTTTTGATGATTTTGAGTTTTTAAAACGTGCCCGAGACAGCAACTTTCCCGTAATTTCCTATTTTTCTTACGAAATAGCACTTAAAGCCATACTTCAACGATAAGTTTACAAAAAGAGGAGTTTGAGCCTTGTTTATAATATACTAAGGTATTATTTTCATTGTAAAAGTGCACATTCAATATAATTGATTTAATTTTACACCCTACACCGACGTGGTATGCAGCGCTAAACACACGTCTCTGTGTAGGAACAAACATTTAATAAATTGTTTATCACCAGACGCAAGAATTTCATCAAAAAATAAATATCGCGGCACCCGCTGCTATACAGGATTCTAGCCAGCCAATCGTTATCGGTGGTCGAAAGGTTCAAGACGTCTGTACTAGT
Organism: Zoroaster sp. YZ-2022; assembly: GCA_029582265.1. Lineage (NCBI taxonomy): Eukaryota > Metazoa > Echinodermata > Asteroidea > Forcipulatida > Zoroasteridae > Zoroaster > Zoroaster sp. YZ-2022. The sequence continues at coordinate 62,584,853 of CM055816.1, forward strand.
AAGCAGGAGGATGGCATGGGTTCAGAATCCCGCCGAGTCGTTGGTTCCGAACTCACCCCGGAGTCCGGTGTGAACTTTTTTCCACATGACACTTGAAAAGCACTTTGAGTATGAAAAGGCTATACTATACACACGTCGGTGTAGGGAACCCAAAATTAAAATCACAATTGTTTATCACCGGACGCAAGAATTTCATCAAACCATAAACATTCAATATACCTCCTGGCGATATATCACCCCTGGATCTGCTAATGGATGACACAGTATTTGATTGCAAACGAAGGCCAAATGTTTGCAAAATGGTTAGTAATTTTACTGATAATTAGCCTAAAAATTTTACTTGAATGTTGGATGTCATGAACTCTAAAGTGATGATTATATAATTATCAAATTAGTAATAAGTACCCCTCACATTTTACACATTTTTAACTAAGTGGCAAAACAGATTGGAATTGGAATTTGTAATTTATATGATTAATTTAAAATGGTGTAATTACTCAAAAAGAAACTTTGAATGATGAGTAATTATTTTATCTGTAAAGTTGAAGGGACAGTATCGTCACGATCAACAGTGATAGTTTTATACTAACGGGTGACTGAAATGAATACCCACATGATAAGGTAATTTGCTTAGCATTACTGCTGCATAAAAACCAGTAAATTTCAGTCACGACGCGTTCATCTTAGAATTAGGACAACGCTATTCCCATGCCCTGTTGAACGTCTTTTCTGATCGTGACGATACTGCCCTTTAAGAAATTTAATATGTACAAATGGAACAATTCATACACCAAATTACACATTTAAGTTAAATGGTTTACTTATTCCTCTGTTCTGAAGAAATTATTTTAAAACTGTTGCATGAAATACAGTTTTCAGATCAAAAAATAAGCAAGGGTGTATGCATTTTGACTTGGATTATGTGTTTAAAGATGGATAAAGTAAAATAGCTTACTACAAAGAAGTTTCATCAATAAAGAAAACTTTTTTTCGTTCTCAGACCTGGAGAGGGGAGGGACCTCATTGTGCCCCCTCCGTATTTTCTGTATTCTTCAGCCGATTTTCATGAAACTTCATGTAGACATATTCGGGTTGTGCGATCTATCGAATGAGGCTATGAAAACTTTCATAAGCTCACCGTTAGGTAACGCGCCTGAAATTTCTGGAAATGTTACCCTAAATTTTTGGTAGCCTTCACTTATCTTCAGTACAGGCAACATAATGTGACAGTTTTTAAAAATACACTAGAGGGCGCTATGAGCAATATTTTCCGGTTACATTTTCTCAAAAGCATGATTTTAAATACTTTGACCCCAAACAATTTTATTAACCACAAAAGTACAATAAAGGCAGATATAATAACATCAAGGGTACTATTGATGACATACATTTATACATTACAAGGTAGACTGAACTTCGCAATTAAAGGCATTTGGTACCATGTTTGTTATCAAATATGTAATGGCTTTGGTTAATGGCTGGGCTGGGTCATAAATAACATTATGTTCCCATATGTACTGACAATAGATTCAGCATCACTGATGTCCGTTAAGACCACGTCACTCAATCCCCATTCTAAGGCATAGTAGGTCTCGCTGACGGTACAGGTAAGTGTTGTATCTTCCAATATCCACCCATGAATCACCATGAACTATGACCTGGGAGACAGCTACTGCAAATTGTAAGCACGACAATACAAAAATATAAAAATATAATCGCAAAACTCTGCAAAACAATTCATTAGTTCAAACGTTTAGTTATTCTTTTAATCGGAGTTATTTTAAACCCCGGGCAGCTTTGAAACAGTGTTTCGCTGAAAAGTCTCCACATGTAAAAAAAATAATTAAAAGAAATTAAAATAAATAAATACATAAAATATACTCTTTGTACTTTTTCTCTGGTTTATCTAGTTGTCTTTGAAAATATAGCCAAATAGCAGTTAATGGACTTACGTTTAGTTCTCTTACGTTTCTCAAAGGCAAAATAACATTTCGTGTATTTAAGCTAATGAGGCGGTGCGAGGCAGTTATTTTTTTATTATTTTTTTTTTTAGAAAACTAACAATTGCTATTATGTTTATCCAAATGAGTACTATTTCCCAAAATTATACGTTAGAATGAATACGAAGAACCTGAATGGTTACTGTGTATTTATGAGTCTGCAGCTGAACTTGGATCTTGGTGGGTGCTGTGTGATGGACCTTGACCTGGGCTTTATATGAAGATGCGTTGAAGCTATGCGAGATGACCTATGTGTGGAAGCGTGACCGAGGACTTGTATTTTGTGCGCTGATCGGGTAGAGGTGGACTTGGGCTGGGTAATGTTGATGTTCTTGTAAAATTTGACCTTCGGAAACGTCTTGATGCTATTAAGTTCTTGGGTGAAGACAGGCTTGGTTGCAGGTATTGTAGGCACGGCGAACTAAATGTGTTGTTCCATGGTAACTTTGATATTTGGATGTTTGTGGTTGAGGTGTTCAAGGGGGTTAAAAAGTTGCTGTGCCATTTGCCACAACAAAACAGACCATCACATTAGGCAAGGGTAGTTTGAGGTCAAATTGTTGAGGACAAAGGTCATATTTTGTATTGAGAATTTTTTTGGAGATTATCATTTCCCCCAAAAATAATGTGTTGTTTACATTATTATACACTTTTGTTGAGGGTCTTGAAAAATTAAAGGCTTTTTCCACAATTGGAATTGTTGGTTGAAAAATGGAAAAAACCCTCATTTACATTTTTTACAAAATTTGTCAGACACTTAGTTGTCAGTGACAGATGGATTAATTGGATAGAAAAGCCAAATGTTTAATAAAAAACAAAATTAATGAATACAAAATGTGACGTTTTGAAGTTCTTGAAAAACAATGGCTTTCCACTCACAATTTTTAAGGAATTACAATCCTTCAACTTTCATATGTGTAAACGTAGGCCTACCTCTTATTTGTATGACACTTGTGTCAGTGACAGATGGATTAATTGGAGGTATTTCAAAGATATAACACCAGTACTTCCCACCATCATCCAAGGTCACAGATTTAATAATCATCTGATAGCTGCCACTTGACTCTTGAAATTCATAATGCTGTTGATCAATAACATCACTTCCATACAATACAGCATTATTCTGATGGTCATATTCAATGATAAGTCTTGTATGGTCTACATCTTCGACAATGGTGTTGCTTCGTCGAAATTGGAGATAAGAGTTTACACCAAGAGTCAGATCAGAACATGTAACTGTTGTATCACTGTCATGTGTAATCCATGGTTCGCTGGTAATTGTAAGTGCAACAGCCACTTTAGATAAAAACATACAAAATAACTGTTGCGTTATAGATGCATATTATGTCTGTTTTCACATGTTGTTTTTACCAAAAAATTAATAATAATAATTGTTTTGACACAAATACTTTCTACTTTGGAGTGTTAAGTGTAGATCTAAGTATTACACTAATTTCTGAAGAATTCTTTTTGAATTCTAGATTGTGTCTAAAACCTATTTTCGGAATTGTTGATATGTATATACAATTGTACTGGCGTTCGTGTACGTTGTGGACATCAATTGGCAATGATCTATGTGAGGTTTATATACATGTAAAACTATTATGCTGCGCCTTTATTTCACGTACTGGTAGTGAAAAATACATTAGTAACATCTGAACTGACCCATTTTACTCAGGTTTCCAGGTTCAGTTACCGGACATATTCTTCTCATTTGACTCCAATGCGTTCAAATTGCATAACAATCTATACCTATTGGGTGTTTGTGGCCACAGATAAACATTAAAAGAACAGTAAAGTATAGTATGCCATTCTTGCATGCAGAACAAGCATACATAGGTGTACAAACGGCATCCATAGAACAACACAAATACAGAGATAAATATTAAGTGGAAATATATTCAGGAATTTTGATCGGCAAATATGTATGAACTTCTTATTCATTCTAAACGAGGAATTTGTTAAACTGTTCGTAAATCAAAATGATTACTTATCTATTTATTTATTTATTTATTTTTGAATCTCAGACAAAAATATTTCAGGTTGGTTTTGATAGCTTTATCAAGTTGTTATCGTTTAAGTACTTAAGGTGTACACTACCTACGATTATTTAAACCACTGTGTATATGACTTTGAATAAGTACTAGGATGCAGTAAACAACATACAATGTAAAATATGGTATTCTAAACAAACAAAAAAAAAAAAAAAAAAATCAATGTTCATTTTTAAATAAAACTGGGTGTAAAGTATCAATCATCCTGAGAAATGTTTGCATGTGTAGTGCTTCATCTTCACAAGTTGGGTATTGAATGCTCACTAAGTTATGGTTCAATATTCAGTATTCAGTATTCAGGATGTGGCTGCCTTTCGAATGATGTATTTACTGTTTCATGTTGATGAAAAAACTCATATTTTCAATACAAATAATTACTTCAGAGAAAAAAAAAGCTGATTTACCTTTGATCAAGAAGAACACAACGGCGAGCAACCCTACGTTGTACATTCCTGCTGCCATTGAGGTAAAATACATTGCCTTCACCAAGTCAGTCTTTCATTTAGTTTGTACAAGTACATAAATATATAAGGTTCCTTATCATTATGTCGATTAACCCATCGTTGTCAATGGAAAGTGCAGACAAGTTCAAAAGGCATTATTGGTATATGCCTGAATAAACGGTAAATCTTTTACTGATCGCTATTCATATGAACTGTTGCGTTTTTATTTCCTGCTTCCGCATTTCTACTAATGGACTCTTTTAAATGAAAGCAGTTAAGAAATATGTAACGAACAATCTGTATAAGGTCAAAAGTCACGAGGGTAAAGTCTACATTTTTTGTTTTTGTTTTTTTTTTTGTTTTGCCAACCAGTGAAATACGTGATACATGTATACGCGGGGACCATATTTCCCATACAAAGTATGGTGGTTAAGAGAGGCTTCACAAATCGGGCAAACGTTCATACCACTGTATGGAAAAGTCGTTTAAAACACAGCACGGCAGAATCCCAATCGATCCAGCAATTGTGGCTGCAGTTGGACATCATTTCATAGCAAAATAAAAAAATATATATAAATGCTGACGCGGTCTGTGGCGTAGCGCAATGAGACCAGAAACCGGATAATGTTGTTGCCTTAGGCAAGTCGCTTTCAGCATTATGGAAAAAGAACATACATGTACATGTGAGGGCGCCATTTAAGTAAGCAGATTCGTCCCCATGGGTTTCAAGCAGTTTCTGTATAATCTCGTACCAATTGCTCTGTCGCCCTGGATCGGAACGATTTCAATATTCAGAAGTCTTGGATATTTAAATAAGGTGCCCGTAGTCAATGGTACCGTCTGATACACGAGTAATAACAAGAGCGTGCGCTGCAGTAGGGAGGCCAGAACAAGGCTAAGCATATTTCAACGCAATGCAAGTTCAGATTTAATTCGTCACAAATCGGCAGTTTTTTCACGTTTATTATCAAACATATTTTACATGTTAAAAATATATCTAAATGTGTTTTCTTCTTTGAAAAAATATTTAAATTAATTGTGCTTATTATGTTGTAGTAACCAATCAGCGTTGCCAAAAACATTCCCACCCGGAGTCTAGACAAGGTGAAACAAGGTGAAACGAGGTAGACTCCGGGGACGAGGTTGAATGCACTGACACACATCTGAAACATATCACTGGTCTATGATTTACTTATGAATTAATTCATTTTCATATCTTCAGGGTTACCAGGGAAGAGTTCTGCTGTCAAATCTTTATACAAAATGTTGGAAAAATTTCTAGATACAAAATCTAGCGCACCGAACTCAAGTTCTGGTGTTGCCAGCAGCAGGGTGTGGGTTCGAGCCCCGGTCGTGACACTTGTATCCTTGAGCAAGGTACTTAACCATAATTGCTTCGTCCTTCGGATGGGACGTAAAGCCGTAGGTCCCGTGTGTTGTATAATGCACGAAAAGTGGATTGTCGTGGCCGAGTGGTCTAGCGCACTGAACTCAAGTTCTGGTGTTGCCAGCAGCAGAGTGTGGGTTCGAGCCCCGGCCGTGACACCTGTGTCCTTGAGCAAGACACTTAACCATAATTGCTTCTCTCCACCCAGGGGTTAAATGGGTACCTGTGAAGGCAGAGATGGTTTGCTCTCTATGCGCTAGAAATGGCAGCAATTGAGCTGTATACTCCCCAGGGAGCTGAGATGGTTTCAGGAATGATTTATGAGCCTTATGAGCAGGGATAATAATATAATGCGCCTTGAGCGCCACTTAGTTGGTGGATATGTGCGCTATATAAATCTATACATTATTATTATTATTATACCCAATTATATGACCAGCAAGGTGTGCTATTTGAAAGAAGTTGGATGAGAGAAAGGTTGCAGCAGGAAGCGTTTCTGGTTTGCATTGTGTATAAGAGAGATCAGTAAGAAACGTGTAACAAATTCACTACACAGAGCAAACCTAGTTAGGGAAGGGACAGTGGTTACAAACAATCCGTTTGGTAATTTGTCAAATGTTATGAATTGGTAATCAGTGAGCACAATTTCCTAATTCGTGTGCACGAATTGTTAATCCGTTCACACGAATTGTTAATCCGTGCGAACGATTTCGTAATCCATGCTCACGATTACCTAATTTATCTGGGCTTCATAGGAAAGCCCACTTGAAAGAAGTGTTTCTTCGGGAGTTGTTTTATTATTATAGATTGGTCACTAAATATACATGTACCTTAATGTTCTTGCCAACCGTATGTTTCTATTGCATAAATTGAGAATCATGTGGTGTATGGAGGCGTATTTATATTGTGTAAGATTTGAAAATGCATAAAAGCAAAAACAACTCGGCTATATCAACACAGTTTTAGTAATACATGCACCTCTTATTCTTGTGTGAAATGAATCCACAGGGTTCAGTACTGACAAAAATGTCCGACACCAGTATTTCTTGTCATCATCTAAGGTGACTGACTTCACAGTTAAGGTATTGTTACCATGTGTGTTATCAAACACATAATGGCTATGGTCAATGATTGGGCTATAATAAATAGTGCTCCCAAATATAGTGACAATAGAGTCAGTATCAGCGATGTCCGTTACATCCACGTCACTCAATCTCCATTCTAGGGTAGAGTAGGTCTCGCTGACAGCACAGGTAAGTGTTGTATCTTCTCCAATATCCACCCATGAATCACCATGAACTATGACCTGGGAGACAGCCACTGCAGATTGCATGTAAGACAATAATTATAACAAAATATATAAATATGTAATCCCCAAACTTTGTTAAATCATAACAAAACAACAAGAATGAATTATTTCAAACTTTTAGTTACTCTTTTAATCGTGTGTTTGTGTTATTAAGACCCTGGGCACCTTTGAAAAGTCTCCACATTATAAAATAAATACAAAAAAATTACAGTTGGTGTTTTTTGGTTGTTTATCGTGTTGTCTTTCTTTAAGTGCGAAATAGTACTGTAGCAGGTTCTTTCTCAAAGGCAAAATGAAAATGTGTGTATATAAGCTAAATGATTTAACAATTGCTAATATGTTTATCCGAAAAAATAATTACACGTTAGAATGAATACGAAGGGTTTGAATGTATTTGCATTCTGTATTTATGAGTCTGCAGCTGGACTTGGATCTTGTTGGGTGCTGTGTGATGGACCTTGACCTGGGTTTGTATGAAGAAGCTAATGCGAGAGATGACCAATGTGTGGAAGCGTGACTGAGGAGTATTCTGGACGCTGATCAGGTAGAGGAGTGGGCTTGGCCTAGGTATAAACGTTAACCTTGACAGATGTCTTGATGTGATGAAGTTCTTGGTGAAGGCAGGCTTGGTCGCAGATATTGTAGGCACGGCGAACTATTAATGTGTTGTTCCATGGTAACTTTGATATTTGGATGTTTGTGGTTGTGGTGTTCCAGGAAGGTGGTGAAGTGCTGCTTTGCCAATTGGCCACACTACGAAAGGGATGCAGATTTGATGATTTTTTCTTCGTGCGTGTAAATTTACCATAATGTTTTGAGTGCCCCACCCCCATTTAACCATGTGCCCCTCCCATTTGTCGACACCCTGGACTCGCCCCTGATGACTGGGGATATGGGGGATCCCATGATGACTGTGTGCTGCAAATTACTGAAGTTTTTGGAATTATGTTAACTATTTTTTCACTTAACCTTAGGCAAGGTTAGTTTTTAAATATTTGAGGACAAAAGGTTAGTTTTTAAATATTTGAGGACAAAAGGTTAGTTTTTAAATATTTGAGGACAAAAGTCATCTTTTTTATTGAGATTTTCTTGAGATTGTCACTGGCCCAAAATAATAATGTGTTGTTTACATTAATATACACTTTTGTTGAGGGTTGGGGGGGGGGGGTAGTGGAAAACCCCATCATTTACAAATTTGTAAGACACTTAGTTGTCAGTGACAGATAGATTTAGTGGATAGACAAAATGGTTTACATCAAAAATGGTTTACATTAATGAAAACAAAAGGTGACGTATTGAAGTTCTTGAAAAAACAATGGCTTTCCACTCACAATTTTTAAGGAATTACAATCCTTCAAATTTCATATGTGTAAACGTATGCCTACCTCTTATTTGTATGACATTTGTTTCAGTGACAAATGGATTAATTGGAGTTATTTCAAAGATATAACACCAGTACTTCCCACCATCATCCAAGGTCACAGATTTAATAATCATCTGATAACTGCCACTTGACTCTTGAAAGTCATAATCCTGTGGATCAGTAACATCAGGTCCATACACTATGGCATTATCCAGATATTGAATGATAATAATTGCATAGTCTCCATCTGTGACACTGATGTTGCTTTGTAGAAATTGGAGGCGAGTGTTCGTACCAAGAGTCAGATCAGAACATGTAACTGTTATATCACTGTCATGTGTAATCCATGGGTCGCTGGTAATTGTAAGTGCAACAGCCACTTTAGATTTTAAAAATACAAAATAAACATGTTGTGTTATAAATGTTTATTATGTGTGTTTTGTACATGTTGTTTTCACAAAATAAATAATAACAATAATAATTCTTTTGACACAAATACTTTGTACTTAGAGAGTATGGTAAGTACGGTACGTGTATAAAGTATTACACTAATTTCCAAAGAATTTCTTTTTAAGAATTTTAGATTTTGCCCAAAACTTATTTATTGGAATTGTTGATAAATGTATGAAGTACAATTGTACTGGCGTTCGTGTAAGTTTTGGACATCATTTGAAAAGGATCTATGTGTGAGTTTATATACATGTAAAACATCAATTGAAAGATGTATGTGTGAAAGTATTTCATAATATTTGATACCTATATCCTTATGCAAATCCACTCTAGTTTTACAATACTAAATCTATAATTTTACTTTAGTATTTAAAGTTTCACTGCAATCATTGTAGTAAAAATATAGCTTCCTTCATAATATAATAATTGAGTAAATTTGAAGTAAAAATAAGTTAAACTTAATAAATTATACTACCTTTTTACTTTAATAATTAAACTATAGTGGAGTAAACTGTAGTGGATATTTGTAAGGGTATTGGCCGTTTGTGGCCGTAGATAAAGTATTATAACTGCAGTATGTTCTTGTGCCCGCCATTTCAGCTGTGTATGCACTACAGACATGCAGGCGTGTACAAGCGGCAACCATGGAATATAACACAGACAGAGAAACTAGTGCATATACATTCAGTAACTTCGATTGGCAAACGAACTTCGTATTCATTATAAACCACTGCAGTAATATATTATACTGCTCGTTAGTTAAAATGCTTACGTAAATAAAGGGGAAATATTTGACAATTATTATTACCTTTTTAGAAACTGTAATAATGTGTACAATGCCGTTAAACGTGTATTTAAACCACTGTGTGTTATGACTTAGAATTTTTAATCAGGAGAAAGGAAATAGTGATATACAATTAAAAGATAATTTACAACACTGGTTCAGTTTTACATCACATGTGGTGTCAATAACCCGGAGAAATATTTCAGTATGTAGTCTTTCATATTCACACAATGGCTACTGAATGTTCTGAATGTTCACTTTGTTACGGTGCAGTATACTGTAAGTGGGTGATGTTGCTTACTTTTGAATGATGTACGCACTGATTCGTTTTTATGCCAAATGTTTTCAATACAGATTGAAGAAAAATTTAATTACCTTTGATCAGGAAGAACACAAGGGCGAGCAACCCTATGCTGTACATTCCTGCGGCAATGAATGTCGAGTTTAAATCTATCCTTGCGCTGTACCAAGTCGATTTGTCAACAAGTTTATATAAGTACAGTATGGAAGGTACCTTATATTTACGTCGATTGACGATATATCAATGGAAAGGTACAAAATGGTCTCGATGAACTGATCTCGATGTATATGAATTGTGCGTGTAGACAAATGTTATTTCCTGTTTCCGCATTTCCCTGATGAAATGAAACGAATAACGAACGATATGTTATAATTAAAGGCCCCAATATTCTGTTTTACACTTCCCGGCGATACACGCAGGCCTATTTGGGAAAATGTTCTCGAATACCATACTTCAAGATGCAATTTGAAATTAAATATTTGAATTGTCGAAGGAACAGAAAAAACGAAGAAAAAACGGTTGAATTCTGTATGCTAATTATGTTGTCATTATTTGATTTTGATAATGTAATTTTATTTCACATGTATTTGTCTAATATTTTGTATAATATTTATTTATTAATATAATTTTATTATTATAATTATTGTTATTCTCAGGGCCACGTGGAAAACCACATTTTATGTGAACGGGTTACCCTGGTATTTTCATTAATGTACAGTCAATCTGAATACTGTAAACTGAAAAGTACGTTTTATAAACTACATGTATACTTTCAAACACGTATGCGGAAAAGCCAAAGAACAGAAGTTGCAATGCTTGAGACAATCTGGGTGTCATTAGCTGTCCTTGGAAGTGATTCTTTGTGTAGCTGCGGTAACCATCTAACATCATTTATCATGGGGACAACACCTTCAGAAGCTGGATGTGTGAGATTTCACATAACAGTCAAACATTTATCAACTCAAATCAAATCCATTCCATTCCATTTCATTCCATTCGATTAATTGACTGACTGACTGGTCCGTCGGTCAGTCAGTTGGTTTGTCGATCGATCGATGAAATCGATTTTTTTTAAATTGTTTTATTTATTGTTTTATTTTTTTTTTTTGGGGGGGGAGCTGTTAATCGATGTCCAATTGCTGCCAAAACTGCTGGATCGATTGAAAATCTGCCGTGCTATGTTTTAAACGACTTTTTCACACAGGTGGTATAAACGTTTTCCCGATGTGTGGGGCTTCTCTTAGCCACCATATTTTATATAATGAGCAATTCGGTTTAGGTCCAGTAATACCTAAGTCACAATTAAAGCGGAGCCCGGGCGGCGTGTGCGATTTCTATGCATCGACCGGCGTGTAGAGGTCGGCGAAAGATCGCGCGATAGGGCGGTCACAGTCAGAATTAAAAGTGCCCCGCACGCTGCCATGACGGGGCCAGGGGGGTCGCCGGCCTGCGATCGGCCGACTTTACTGGAAATGGGGTCGAATTCTTGGCCCGTTTATCGGCCGGTGTCCGGCAGGCACTCGTCCGATGTTCTGCCTATGTCCCTGCAATACCCCTGCGGTATCCGGCCGGGCGCCGCCAAGTCGGCCGGACGCCGGGCGGTCCCGGCCGGCGTCTGAGCGGCGTCTGGGCGGCGCCGGCCGGCGCATGGCCGATATATGGATTGTCTGGGTTGTCCAAAATTTGGCCCGGCGCCCGCCCGATGTGTGCGATGCCCTGCCGGACATCGGCCAGGCATCGGCCGATTTATTGGCGATCAGTTTGCGATGCGAAACGCCGCACCAGGTTTTAAGTCCGAGTTAAAAGTAACTCGATGCCCGCCCGATGCCCAAAATGACCTGGCAGCCGCACGGAGTCCCGTGGGGCCCCGGCCGAAAATGCCTAGAAATCCGTCGCAAACTACTCGCAAACCCATCGCAAGCTAATTGTGACTGGGGTATAACCGCGTATACATGTATCACGTATTTCACTGGTTGGCAAAAACAAATCCTTCGTTAAACATACCTCTTATTCTCACATCCGTTGAGTTATCAACAAACCGAAAGCTAACACCATCCCGAGCTTGGCACCAATACCTGCCTTCATCTTCAAGTGTTACTGACTTTATAGTAAGAGGATAACTGTCTGATGTCTCATTAAATACAAAATGAGTCTGATCTACTGTGGTACCCCAATCTATCGGTGGTAGCGATGGATTAGTTGACTGGTATTTCACAATGAGAGAAGAATTACTCAGATAAGAGCCTTTTCGCCAGATGACTTCCAGAAGTTCGTTTGGAGATGAGCATGTTAGAGTGGTATCTTGGGATCTGTCAATCCATGGCTCGCTGGTTACAATTAATACGGCAAAAGCAGGAACTGAAGGGAAGACATGTGCAGTGTTTTATTGTTTATTTAACCTTCATGTGACTGCAAGGGTCAAAATCAGTTTAAAATGTTGATATACTTGACAAGGTATGTTTAGTGCACATAAAGGTCGGACACTTTCAAACCTCACGTGTAGTAAGTATATTTACACAGGTCAAAATGAGTCGACCGATTTTGATTGTCTGGTATTGTTCAGGGTGGTCAAAATGATATTAAAACAGTCAAAATGCCCGTATGTACATTTGGGTCAACACTCCAAACATGCAGTTGACTGGTTTTGACCACTATAGCTACTTGCCATTACATTTCAGCTAAAGTATGAGGATTATTGGAGGGTGTAAGACCAAACGTTCTGTGGGGAACAACATATTTTGAAAATGTACCCACTCCATAACGCTCGTTTAATCCTGTGAAAATGTCTCCACAACATGTAGGCTAACCAAAATATTCATACTATGTATAGATCATAGGGTTATACAGTTAAATTAGGGAAGCAAAGCGAAGAGACCATTGATCTTGATAATATAAACTTTCATTCAGTATCATGGTGCTGGACATACTTTGTTGTTTCCTTATCTGTCAAAACCTTTCAAATTGGACCGAAATAATTTGAAAGATCAGGATCAATGCAAAGATTGCACATCAAACTTCAAAGTGATCAAAATTCAAACCTTTCTGGAGCAAGTTTGGATTTTGAACAATTTTGGCAAATCCCCATATCAGACCTCACGATCCACAGGGGTTGGAGTGGCATGGGTGAATTAGAGGTTGAGAGGTTGCAAAATGTAAAGTTGTAGTTCTGAGTATCATCAGTTAGTCTTACCGTATACAGTTACACTACGAATCGTTCACTTCACCTTGTGTACGAAAATAAAATTACTAGTCCTTTATTTAAAAAAAATTAATTTAAAGGATTGTGTTTTCCAAGTGAAGGATGTTGCAGGATTGATGGGATTGTACACCAGTGGTATTCGGGGGAAAACGATAGAGTTTTAGAGAAAACAGTTACTTGTGTAAAGTTGGTACAAATAACGATCTTCATGAGAAATTATTCAGTATCCGCTTTCATCTTCATATACTGCATGACTGTTCTCGAAGTTATGGTTTCCTGCAACTCAGGTGGTTGAGATGTGGATGCTTTTGTATGATATACTACTCAGTGTTTCATGTTGATGCCAAAACTCATGTTTTCAATACAAATATTTCGGAAGAAAGAGTGAAATACCTTTGATAAGTAAGAATAGAGCGGCGAGCAACCCTACGCTGTACATTCCTGCTGCCACTGAGGTACATGAATGTCAACTTCGAATCGTTAATATCGCTGCACCGAGTCGATTTGTCAACAAGTTGTCACAAGTACAGTATGTTTGGTACGTATGGAAGGTACCTTGTCTTTATGTCGATTGACCCGTCATTATCAATGGAAAGGCAGACAAGTACAACAGGTTCAGTCCTATTCACGCTGACATTATTGCTATATGCCTGATTGAGCTACAAGCGATATACTGAACGCGATATATGAACTGTGTGTGCAGAGAGAGTTTATTTCCTGCTTTCGCATTACCCCCTAATGTACTTGTTATACTTCCCAGCGATAAATGCAGTCATTTCTGAAAAATTAAATGTGATTTGAACCTCATGATTGTTGAAGAAACTGAACAAAATAAAAATAAATAAATCGGTTTTGTTATCACTTTAGAGGTTTCCCCACATCAGTCAAACCCTTTACAATATGTTATCTGTATGTCCTTAACACCCTCCCCCCCGCATTGACATAATTATCGGCTGTAGTCTTCAGTCAAGGCACTTTCAACATCATGAAAAGAGAACATACATGTAGGTATAGTACATGTGAGGGCGCCATTTAAGTAAGCAGATTTGTCCCCGTGGGTTTCCAGCAGTTTCTGTGTACCCCCTACCCGATGCTCTGTCGCCTTGGAACGTGAAGAAAGTCAGTAGGGATGCCGAGAATGTGCTATATGTATTGTAGGTTGATTAATTTCGTCATAATTTGGCAATCTTTTTCGATAGAGTTAATTATGAAAAACATTTTACATGTTGAAAAATATATCTAAAGATTTCTTCTTCGAAACGATATTTAAATCGACTTTGCTTAATCAACGTTGCAAAATATTCCGACCACGGGTCTTGACGTACGGAACCGTATAACTGCCACATGGAAAAAATACTCCCGCTCTTATCGTGTATGTACATGATAAGTGTAGAATTATTGTGTAATCGTGTACATACATGGTAGTTATCGGGTACGTACATGATAGCTACCGTGTAGGTACACGATAAGGTCCGATTTTTTTATATTCATATACGCTTCCATATAGACGAGATGAAACCATGTGGACGAGTGTGTCTGCACAGATATATCTCAATCAAGTCGCTAGTTTGCTTTTGGATGAATTCATATTCATATGTTAAGGGTTACCAGGGAAGAGTTTTGTCAGGAAATTTTCTATATAGAAAATCACCTCATACTCAATTATAATTCCAGCAAGGTGTTTCAAAAAATAAGGAAAGAAGAGGGTGGATGAAAGTAAGGGATGCAGCAGGAAGCGTTTCTGTTTATATTGTGTATCATTCAAGCGACATAACTGTGGTGATATCACAAATTCACCAGTTGATGTGGAGATTGCCACTTTGGTGCATTCCCCTGCCGTTACTTAGGAGCTTGCTGATTTTCTTAGAGAAAGTAAACAAATGGTTAAAGGGACAGTATCGTTACGATCAGAGCAGACTTTCAACAGGGCATGAAATCGGTGTTCCTAGCTTAAGATGAACACAGTGACTGGAAATTACTTGCTCATTTATGCAGCAGCAAAAGTAATGTGACCTTATCATGTGGGGTATTATTTTCTGTCAATGAGTTAAATCATGGGTTAAATCTAAAACTAACGTTAGCACTCCAATTCCATGCCTTGTTGATCATGACGATACTGTCCCTTTAACTCAAAACATTTTTTTTAGATTGGCAGAGCCAGTGCCACAAGGTACAAAACTAGTTCAAGTGATCTTCCTTGCCTATATAAACAATCCCGATGGCCCAATGTAGATGATGGAAGTATGTAGACAATTTCTACAATATTTCAATATACTCAGTGATTGGGAAGTGAGTTTTTAGACACCGTTTGTCCTGACCCTGTTGTACTGATAACAGCTCAAGACACATGCAGTCACTAGGGGGCCATGCTTACAAGCTTTGCTTTTTAATGGGTCCATCCACGGTAATACTCCTCTTTATAAATATCTTTCTAAATGTGTTCTAGGCCTATATTAATTATATTAAGTTTTAATGTGTTCTATATTAATAAGTTTTACTGTTGAAATAAATGAACCTGGAACCTTCATCCTAATGCGTTGATCATCTTTTCAACTTTAATAAACAACTCCTTCGTGCTAAACTCTATGGTGTTAACTTTCAATATAACCTCAAATGGGACTCGCACATTGCTGAGACT
This sequence comes from Zoroaster sp. YZ-2022, assembly GCA_029582265.1. NCBI lineage: Eukaryota > Metazoa > Echinodermata > Asteroidea > Forcipulatida > Zoroasteridae > Zoroaster > Zoroaster sp. YZ-2022. The sequence goes on from CM055816.1 coordinate 62,600,781, forward strand.
AATGGTACATTCAATACAAAATTAATTGCTTAGGAAACTTAAACAATTGGGTTTAACTTACAAGGATCTTGTTACTATTGATACAGGTTATATCACTACGTGTTGTGGAATAAGCATCACTGGTTTAGTATTCAAGCATTACGCACACACAGTAAACCAAATTAAATCCATTCAAGAATTAAAGAGTTTGTGGAATCATCCTGGGAAATCAATACAATCATTATGACCTAGCGTTATCTACTTTAGGTCTGGAACCCTTTCAAATAGAATAACTTTGTACGAAATTTACATTAAAAACGTCCAACTCAGCGTGACAGTTTCATTAGTATTGGTTCAAAACTGTTTGTATGTTTTTGATACACGATCCAACGGCGCTACACGAATGCTATCGCGGCCCACAATTTTGGTGCGCACGCGCATAAACAACAACAGACTGCCGTGTCCACTGATTGACAACTTCACGGCAGTCCGTTGTTGTTTATGTGCGTGCGCACCAAAAAATGTCGGCCGCGCTACCATTTCAAATTGACTCATGCGTAGTGGTTTCCCCTGTTTTCAGGGAGAGATTCTCGAAGTTCCCAAGAGTGTGTTTGATAGCGGTTCGTGTGTGTAGTAGCGATTCGTGATTGTAGCGTTCGCGTAGCGCCGTCGGATCGTGTATCAAAACTTACAAACACAGTTTTGAACCAAGACTACAGTTTCATATTATCACACAAACGTTACCTTATCCAGCAAATGAATTTTTGATACCATCATTAACTTTACACCAAGTAAGTTTCATTTAAATTTGTGATCGTTTGCTTTTTCGAGAACATCAACAGTGTATATAGGGCTTTTAAAGTTCTAACAGTCATGCATTCATTGGAAATTGCATTATATTACCTTACATATATATGGCTTAGAAATGTACAATATCGCTGAAAATTACTTATTCGTACACATAACATTACACTAAAAGGGTATACATTCTTTATATATTCTTGATTCTACTTCAGTTAATCGTTAGTTTCGCCCTTCCCCAACTGAGAGTACTCCTCCCAAGTTTAACAACACTAATAACATGCTCTGATTGTTCATGTGGCTATGTGTGTATTACACAATATGTGGTGTGAGTCAAACTCGTCCCCTGTGGTGTAGCTCGTTCCCACCACTAGAGACCCCGGTGGGCAAAGTGATTTGAACCGCCGTAAGCAGTCTAGTTCCAAGAACATTAATCACTTAAGCACTCACTACCAAAACCTGCGCAAAAAGCATCAGACTGATTTGCGCATTTTTAAATGTGCAATATTTGTAGTAAGTTGCACAATATGTGGGGTGACTCATAAGCTCTCTTCTTGTGTGTGTATGTTTGTTTTGTATCTGTATATTTTTCATCTCTGTCTGTCTGTATGTCTGTTCATTTTGTCAACTTGTTCAACTTCGTTTAACCGTTTCTTTGTTTGTGTTTCTGTTGTTTGTCTCCTTGTTCGACTGACCGATTGTATGTGTTGTTGTTGTTGTTGTTGTTTTTTTGTTTTTTTTGCTCATGTGTTCATTCGCTTGTCTGTCTATCTGTTTGTTTTTGGTCAGGCTGTTTAACTCTTCTCAGGGATGGTTTGTATGTGACTACCACGTTATCTACTCATACTTGTTGTTTACATTATTTATTATTTATTTATTTATTTAATTTGCATTATATTGTAATTGTGGTTATAATATTGTTGTTATAATATCGGCTGCAAGGATAGTTTTGAGAAGTTAGTTTCTATCTATCTGTCTAACTTATACAATTAATACACCCATTGATAATCCAATACCAAAGTAAAATGGGGTCGACCATGGGGTCGACCACAATGGGCACGATGTTTAGAAGAAGTGTCGTTATTGTGGAACCTGGAATGACAATATGTAATTCCGTGGAGACCCTACCCACAGCCCAAAGATTTGACGTCACGTCAGTGCGAGTCCTGTATGGGGGACTTTATTTCTTCACGGGGGAATTTTGTGGAAACTTATGTACTGTTCCTGTGCAAATATTGCAAACTCTGTGGAACGCATGTAAAAATGAATATTGTGGAATTTGCAGGAAGATGATATTTTCATTTTGCTTATCCTTTATTTATTTTCTAATTTTAATTTTTTTTTTGCAGGCTTGATGACTTTTGACCGCACTTCTGGTGCGGTACTGATGTGATGCCGCCTCATTATGGACATCAGTCGCTCCAGGTCATCCCGCATACCATTGACGATTCTCCCTGTGCGGTTAAACTCAGTGTGAATCAGCTCACCACCCTGCTCATTGAGTAAACCAATAATCGGGTTATTTGTCCAATGCCATCACATGCTGTACACACAACATTTAGATTGTCCAGTTGAACACTTAGCACTCTGGGACTTGAAGTGATGCTGCTATACTGTACATGTTGATTACATATTGGGCAGTTGATGTTTGGACTTAACGAATGCTTGAAACACTGTGTCAAACATTGCGCACAGAAGTTATGTTGGCACGGTGTCTGAACTGATGGCTTTCCCAGTATACATGTACATAGACACATACTACAAATGAAGAGTGACTGTTCCCACTGATGACCACTGATTTCAAAACTAATGGGATATTCCAGATGTTGCGCATCACTTAATTGATGAAATATATTGTCATCGCTCAGTGAAAAGGGCAAAGTTTGTGTACAAGCTATTGTTGATTTAGGCCTACCAGCCTTTGGTTTAGACTGCGGTCCTCCTCTAGACTGTTGCGTAAAAAGTTCACACACGAACCAAGTTCCAGTTCTTGTATGCTTTGGTCAATTTTGTTGGATTCGCTGTTTATCTTTGAGGCTCTGAACAGTATAAAATCGTTCTCCAGATTTACAGTGTCTTAGTTTTCTTGAACATTTTTCACATATTTTTCATGGATGCTGGTCCGCTGAATCTTCCCATACACTTATACCGAAATTATTCAATAATTATTTCCTATACTCACTGGTTTCCTTTAGAAGGTTACGAGAACCGTGAATTGTGATTCTGTTTGTACATACTGTACAGATTTTTCCTAGAGCTTGTTGATGGAATTTGAAACTCATAATGAATAAAATATGTGTAAATATCACTGAAACTCATCTTTGTTCCTGTGCGTTTTTTATCACTGTACTCCCGTATAATCTACTGTGTAGAATATTGATGAAAGTTTTGTGTAACTGGTGTATGATATAAACACAATAAAGGGGCAACACTTTCCTACCGTCACGTTAGCAGTTTTTCTAATGGTTGTATTTTTTAAATATTCGAAACCACCCAAAAGAATTTCAACATTTGAATAGACATGCTTATAAAGATAATTTGAGTTGATTATTAGTATCATTTTTTTTATCATTCTAAAATTTATCAACAAATGGACGGAAAAGTGCGGTAACTTTTTCCGTCCAACGTTTATGGAAATTTGAGGGTAAAAAAATAAATAAATAAATAAAATAAATCAACTCAAATTAGTTCTAGTATAAGCCTGCATGTACATTCACATGTTGAAACACTTTTTGGTCGGTTTCAGGTACTTAAAAAAAACTGCTAACGTGACAGATGCAAAGTGGCCCCCTTTATTGTGTTTTATGTCGTATTTACATAGGTAAAACTTGTAGCTTTGCATGGTGAGGATGATAAGTAAGACTAATTGCGGTGACACCATGTGGAATCTCAATTGAGTAGTAATTTTCATAGTATTTACATGTAAATAGTATTTACATAGCGCGCCGTTCTGACGTATTTCACCGGTGCCCACACAACACCGTACAAAATTATAGAGTTAATGGGATTACCAGCGAAGAAGTTACTGCGGCTGGGCCGTCTGTACGGAACGTTATAGTAAACGATTTTAATGGTAGTTTTGTTAGGCCTCGGTTTTTGCAAGTTTTCAACAACGGTATTGAATACTTAAACGAAATGTCCTACATGAGATTAAACATTTAAAAAGTGAACATAGTAGTTCGTTTTAATAATCCTTTTTGAAAAGTTAAAACTAGCCCCTGTTAAGTAAAAAGGGAGGTTTTTGGAACGTCGTTTGAATCTTTCGAACAACAAAAGACGATGTACGAATACGACGTAAACATTTTTTGTAAGCACCCACTAACCACAAGAGTATAATTTAATTATGATTCATCAGAAAAGTTTAATAGAACGTCTATTTCCTTCGTGTGAAGGTTTAATTTAGCTGATATTTCGACCCAGTTTTCGTCAGCTCTGTGATCTGTGGGCGCAGCCATTATTGGCGTGACGTCATCCTTTTGACATGAATTATGCATGAGTGGCTACGGTCTGGGAAAACGTCTTTACGCGCGTCACATACGCGTGAAACAGCCGTGTTGGAGGCCCGAGAAGTACGCCAGATACCTGCCCATCAGTTTAGAACTTTGACCTTTGTTGTTAGCTAGCTCTTGAGCCTCAAAGCGTGACGTCAGACCTTAATAGTACACCCGGAGCCTGTCTCTATCCTTGATAGGATAAAGACAGGGGACTAGTCTACACTACACACTGCTTCTAAAACAACAACCTAACTCACTGGATACCAGTGGGGTCCTAATCAATCCAACGTTGAGGAACGCAACGATGCATTATGTTTAAAATATAAAATGGGTATAAATGTAAACTGAACTGATTATGTAAAATAGTTTTAAAATGGCGTTAAAATCTAAAATAGCTACAACGTGGCTTTAATATGTAAAACGGCTATATATTGGCTTTAATATGTAAAATAGTTCTAAAATAGCTTCAACATGTGAAATAGCTATAAATGGCTTTAATATGTAAAATAGTTCTAAAATAGCTTCAACATGGTTTTTATATGTAAAATGGCTATACATTAGCTTTAATATGTAAAATAGTTCTAAAATGGCTTCAATATGTAAAATAGTTCTAAAATAGCTTTAATATGTAAAATAGTTCTAAAATAGCTTCAAAATGTGAAATAGCTATAAAATGGCTTTACAATGTAAAACAGCTGTAAAATGGCTTTAATAATGTGCAAAATAGCTATAAAATGGCTTTAATATGTAAAATAGCTATAAAATGGCTTTAATATGTAAAATATCTATAAAAAATACTTTAATGTGCAAAATAGCTATAAAATGGCTTTAATATGTAAAATATCCATACAAATTACTTTAATGTGCAAAATAGCTATAAATTGGCTTCAACATGTGAAATAGCTATAAAATTACTTTAATATGTGTCATGATCCAGAGGTTAAAGAATGCTCCAGAGGTTAAAGAAATCCATGTTTTGTAAATTTTGTTAATAATAAGTAATGATGTAATAATGTTCCTATTTAAATTCCCTAGTGTACCTTTATTTTAAACTTAACTGGGGTGAGCACACACCATTAGGCATGGGCGAGCAGTCACGTTTGCCGGAAAATCGTGAAACCTAGTAAAGTTCGTCGCCACAGAAACCGTGCAGTAAGCTGTTACAACTTACCAGTGCCAGTGGTTGTTTTCTTCTGCGGCTTCAGAGGGGCGTCGAACTTTACGCACACATTGGCTCGTGGATTGGGCACTGTGTGAATTCACCAGAGCTGGGTCGACTGACCTTTTTCGTCTGTACCGGTCGCGTGAAGCAACGACGGTACAAGGGAGAGGAACAACCGTTGCCTACCGAGAAATGTACCTGTTGCATTCCACCATTTTTTCACCATATTTCGCGTGCTTTTGAGGACATCAACAATCCACGGTAACCAATCATAAACATTGACTTTTGTTTCGACGAGTGACTTGAGGTATTTGAATAGTGGGTCTCCGACCCTAATTAGTAATTTTGCCTGGGCTGCTCGCCCCATATCAAACCTTATTTTTTTCTATTCAATCTTTATGCTATAACACAACTGGTCAATGGATTTTTGTTTCGTAATAATTTAATATTAAATTTGATTGAACATATTTGCTGTTTGTATTTTTGCATGTCTGTTTGACTATTTTGTTACCCTAATTTTCCAGTGCGTGGGTTATTTTTAGGCCTCTCGCGTTTTCGGAATTTTCGGGCCGTAACATATGTAAAATAGCTATAAAATGGCGTTAATATATAAAAGAGCTATAAAATGGCTTTAATGTGTAAAATAGCTATAAAATGGCTTTAATGTGTAAAATAGCTATAAAATGGCTTTAATGTGTATAATAGCTATAAAATGGCTTTAATGTGTATAATAGCTATAAATGGCTTTAATGTGTAAAAGAGCTATAAAATGGCTTTAATGTGTATAATAGCTATAAATGGCTTTAATGTGTAAAATAGCTATAAAATGGCTTTAATGTGTATAATAGCTATAAAATGGCTTTAATGTGTAAAATAGCTATAAAATGGCTTTAATGTGTATAATAGCTATAAAATGGCTTTAATGTGTAAAATAGCTATAAAATGGCTTTAATGTGTATAATAGCTATAAAATGGCTTTAATGTGTAAAATAGCTATAAAATGGCTTTAATGTGTAAAATAGCTAAAATGGCTTTAATGTGTATAATAGCTATAAAATGGCTTTAATGTGTATAATAGCTATAAAATGGCTTTAATGTGTAAAATAGCTAAAATGGCTTTAATGTGTATAATAGCTATAAAATGGCTATAATATGTAAACTAGCTATAATAATTACTTTAATGTGCAAAATAGCTATTAAATGACTTCAATATATAAACTAGGTACACGTTGTACGCTTCTTACAAATGATAATGAACAGTGAAATACATTGAAACACAAAGGTTTGTTTACCACATAGTCCGAAATACACTGAGTAAAACATTAACATTTCATTTCATTGTTCTATAACGCTTTATTTAATAAAGACATGCTTTAAACTGTTTGCGCTGCAATGATCTTCTTAACCTTAGGGGCGGATCGAGATTTCAAATTTGGGGATGGTCCTCTACTCGACACGAAGCCGAATGAAATGGATCACTTCAGACGTTACCGAATGATAATATTCTACTCATGGTATGGTATAAAGGCACTCAATATTTGTTTTATAGATCCGTAACATTTCATGCCAAGGATCAGGGAGTAACTTAAATCATTAACTACATACTGAAGTAGGTTCAACTTCATCAGATACACCTATATACCTTTTGCACACCCCAGTGTTTTCAGTACACTCTGTATCAATGACTAAACTCTTTCATTTCCGTCGATTGGGATCGTAACCTCATAAATGGTCTCCTTGTAGGCTTTGATGGATATACATTCCTGTAGACCAAACAAAAGTAAATAAAAGAAAACAGCTGTGACCAAAAAGGTAAAGCCTAAACAATTATCAAACCCCGGGGCGAGTTAGGCTCGGGTTTGATTTTCGTATACAACAAAATGCAGATTTATAACATAAATATTCAATTAAAGTGAAGGTACAACATTTTTTATTCTCAAGCTAAAGTGGTCACATTTTGGTTGTTTAATTTATAATCTTGATTCAGAGAGTATAATCATACTCGTAGAAGCAATTTTGTTAACAATGGTTTACCTTCCCTGTGAAATCTAATACTTAATATCATACCTTTCCTTTCTGCATAAGGTTCTTCAGATCATTGCTGATTGTCTTAAATGGTGGTCGACTCTCTGGATCATCTTCCCAACACTGCAGCATCATCTGATACCTTGAATTTGCGAACAATACATTAAATTATTCAAATGTGGAAATACATACAATTTCATGGGTAAATCATATCAACTGTATTATCCTTGACACGAAAAATATACCAATGCAAATTGTGATACCTAATGCTCTAACAGTTATCTAGACGGTCTGTCTAGATAACGTAACTGCATTACGTAAGAAGGAGGTCATGGGTTCGAGTACCGCCACAGTAACCTATGGATTAATCTTTGTTTACATAACGATATAGCCGGAATGTCGTCATTGGGCAAGCTAGGTGGTCCAGAGAATAATACGTTTGCACTTGTACATAAGCAGGCGGGCGTGGGCCCAAGTCTCGCCCGAGCAGCCTGTGGATTGGTTTCCTGCATCTACTGGAAAGCACAGAGTAACTAGTGTGGATGTAACAGTTCTTTTAGGGAGAATAATATATCGGAATGATTTATACTTTAAACCAAGTTCGTTCGTTTTATTTTGTTGTTGTGTTTCCATTATGCTTTGTTAATTTGAGAAGAGACCAATGTTAGAATTTCCATATAAAAGGAAATAAATTATATGGTACTGGTATTTAAGGTTGCAGTGTGTTGGATGGATGATGTATGGATGGATGGGTCAATTGGGTGACGATAGGGATGGATGGATGGATGGATGGATGGATGGATGGATGGATGGATTAATGGATTAATCGATGGATATAGGGGGTGAACGGATGGGTGGTGGTGGGATGAAGGGGGTTGGATTATTTGAGTGGCCATTCGTAGTAAATAAACTAACTTACAATTCTTCTCTACAGTGTGGCGGTTTTGGCATACGGTATCCTGCCTGAAGATCATTGATCATATTCTTGGCACTCATAGCAGGGTACGGACGGGCACCTATAGATAACAACATCATCGTTAGATGTCATCATTGGGCACGCTCGTTGGTTAAGCCTCCGTCTAGTTTCAACATTTTGTCGTTGTATGTGCTCAGTTTTTAATGGTTTTGTTTTGGTTGTAGTCCTATAAATAATAATGTCATGCAGAAGGCCAAAATGGACAAAAGTTGTGTTAGCTTCAGACTTACTTGTGTTATTCTTGCAGAGACCGCTTTTAACGTCTTTCTTTATTTCGTTATTTTCTTGAAAATAATTCGAAGAATAAAATTCACTACACTTTAAATGGATACTATTATTAACGAACCACTTTAGGCTTTCTGGATTTGTATTTAATATTTCCTTTTATTTAATTTAATTTTTTCTGAAAAGTACATTCAGCCAGCGTGGTATCCTCACCAAGGGTAACAATTTCCCACAGAAGTACTCCGTAAGACCATACGTCACTCTCAGTTGTGTACACGTCATCAAGTATTGACTCCAGTGCCATCCAGCGTAGGGGCAACCGACCCTGTGTGAAGTTTAGTTGGTTAAAACAAAGCATTATTTGTTAGCCACAATCATCAACAGACAGATAAACTCAAATCTGTTCTGTTTTAGTACGGTCTATATCCTTTTTGAATGATTTAACGTGTTGATATATAACAAAGCCACATTCTTCCTGAGGGATGCCCCGAACATCATCACTTCGTGATCATCGTGATCCCTGACCACACGACATGAATTGATTTCATGGCTTCTGACTAGCGCCCCCAAAGCAACGATACTGACAAAGATAGTGCCAACCATTTTTTATATCTATAAAAAGCTTACTTGGCTGAACACTGGTATGACCGTGGTAGGCTTAAATTTGACCTTTGGATCACGAAGTAGGTAGAAATAAAACAATTATATTACATTCTATCAATCAAACAGCACAGATTAACCATAATGATTAAACATTTATATGACAATTGTTGCTATGCTAGTCAAGCGCTTGGCTTTATAGCAGGTGATGTGACCAACATTTTAGGATTATTAAGAGTGAGCAGGGCTTAGGACAATAACACTAGATTGGTTTATTCCTCCATACTAAAGTTCTTTACCTCTGATCCTCTTTCATACACTCGGACGTTCATGACGTCTCGAGCGAGTCCGAAATCAGACACCTTACAAGTCATGTCTTCAGCCACAAGTACATTACGGGCAGCCAGGTCTCTATGGATACACTGTAGAACAAATGTGTAGATACAAGGGTTATACAAGGGATTTGAAAACGTTCATTAATTTCAATCCTCATGTCTTCAAGAAATATATCATGAAACTAACCTGTGAAAGTTTCATTCACAATTGATTTTTAATGATTTTACGTTTTCAAAAATTTGCCGGTCAACAACTTAACCGTAAATTCGACAACCAATTCCTTTTTTAGCGATATAACACTTCAGACAAAATAATTTTTCAGGATGATTCGAAGAAAAACATTTTCCCAGTTTTACATTAAACTTACGTCGTGCACAATGTATGTCGATGGCAACAACATTCCTTGAGATATATCTGTCTGAGATGTTATCATTAATTTTAGTCACATTATTAAAACCGTTCCGCAACTTATCTCTTGGGGAAAACATTTCCATGTTTAAAATATCTAAAAACTTTAGATTCGAAAAAAAGTAAGTACCGGTGTACATTTGGGAGTGGTTTTGACAATATTTCAAATGGCTTCAATTTGCAATATCTTTTTTAGCGATTTCATTTAAGGATATCATATTTATATAAATTGTTATGAAAAACTAAACTGCATGCTCCATATTAACCAACTAATAGCTGTGGGTGCCATCTTTGTCAGATTCCCTGTATACTCAAGTACACTCAAAGCACTGATAATCAATACATACAAGAGGCCAGCCTATTTTTCATGTCAGCTTCAGTTTGGGCCCATGTATGTCTACAGGAGAAAACCAATTCAGTTGCAGCGTGATTAAAGACCATTACGCAACCTTGCTGGACATGTTGGCAATAGACAAAAACTAGTTTTACCTGTTGAGACGATATGAACGTCATTCCATCGGCCACATCCTTTGCGAACTTCATGAGATCTCGTGATGTGAGTGACTTACTGATACCATGTAGGTTACCGTATACCCGCCCACCCTTACTGCGACTGTCTTTAAGAAGGTCTTTAAGATTACCTCTTGATAGGTACTCTACGATGATGTACAGGGGGTCTAATGGAAGAAATGATGATCTATTATTCTCCTTCTGATCATAGATCACAAATACCACAGTGTGCATGCAGAAGCCGATTTACAAAATACCAAAATAAAGGTTTTGTCCTGATGACATCACCTCAGAATATTTAAATGTTGAATGAACAGTTTGAAGAGTTCGGTCTTTGACAACTCTATATCAAGTTGGATTTAACTTTTGAGTGTTGAATTAACATTTATAAAGTTAGAGTTAACTTGACTCCATGTTAATCAAAGGCTTTCTTTGAGCTAAATTTAACTTTATAAGAGTTGTCACTCACCAAACTCTTAAAAGGTTGATTCAACACTTTTTAGTTTTAAGAGTACGTCTGTCACAGACAACTGTACAGATTCGGCCTCAATTTAACTCTGGAGGGTTTTTTGTAGAACAAGTTATGTCAATGTGACATGGTCTATACATATCAACGTAACTAAGACATACAAAAGCACGTTTTTATGCAGCCAAGGTGTTCACTGTTTGTGTGGGATATTGTTTGAGCACGTGTGATTAGGTAAATTGTGTCATTAGTTGGTTGACTGGCCACCGCGCCAGTATCTGATGAAAAGTAGGCCCACACTTATCTACCTTGTTCAACACATGAGCCGAGGAGTCTGACAACGTTGCAGTCATCGGGCAGTTTCTTCATCAAATCCAGCTCTCGGATCATGTCATCTTTTTCGTCTGGACTCGCCCCCTCTATGAATAGACATTAAAATCAAATTACACAATTGTATTTACAATATACATAAACTTGTATATGGAAGGCAATTGGTAAACTTGATAACTCACAGTATGCTCACATCGACCACTAGGCATGTTGTAAACATTTCGTGTGAATACTATGACGTCAATTTGTTTCATATAGCCGCGATTTCCAATCAACAAATAAAGATCATTTTCTCTGGCGACCATTATTTTTTTCCGATTCAATTTACCAGTTTACTTGTTTGTATTTTCTTGTTAAATTTCACTGGTCTGATTAGTTACCACTGAAAATAAATGTTAAATTTCTGAATTGCGTTAATTATGCATGGAGCCGACATCTCAGTAATTTTCACATATGCAAATGTATCAATGATAATTAACACAATTTGTGGAACCATATGAGAGGAAAAATTGATGAAAAAACATGTTTTAAAGGTGTACATATCGCAATGTTGAACTGAGAGGAGCTTCAGATGTGAATATCTCAAAACATTGCAGTCCTGTGACGACAAGCCCTGTGACGATAAATTCTTGTATATTTAACGAAACTGATTCCCACCTTTGAGCGTTTTAACGGCTACCAATGTGACCTTTGACCTCTCTATGATTCCCTTGGCGTCAGCTAGGAGAACCTGACCGAAGGCACCGTGTCCAAGCTCCTTTACAATGCGTAGATGATCTCGAGGAAAAGCCGTGTGCGCGTTGGGTAAATTAGCATATGTCGCGCTTTCTTGATCCTGATTGATTGGTTGTAGGATATTCATTTCTGAAATGGTGAACAAATATGTGTTAAACAAGATTAATACAAATTATTTCATGAAAATAAATGCCTATAATATGGTTAATTTTAGTTGTTGTTGTTGTTTGTTTTGTTTTGTTTTTGTTTTGTTTTGTTTTTGTTTTTTCGGGGGGAGTCTCATAAATTACCGTATACGAGCGAAAAATAATGCTTAGGACGAAACATAAATTACAGCTCTCAGAATTTTCTTGCGGTGGGACCCGGCTATAGCATTGTAAGCTGCTTACAAATAATGCAGCTATAAGGTATTATACACTATTGGTAAAATGTCTGTAAATGCATCCATACTTTATAAGAATCAAAAGACAGTTATGTACAGAAACCAGTGAAATTTTCAGCTTATTTTCTTGTGTCGTTACAGATGGGCCAATGTGTCATTTTCCGGATTTTATTTTCCATCGGAACATTGACAATGTTCTATTAGAAAAATAAGCGTCGGAAGCTTATCCAAATGAACTGACGACGGGACCCATCATAAATCACTTTTGTACAATGTTATTGTAAAAACCATGTTAGTCTCAAATATTTTGAGACTAACATGTCATTTCAAAGCATTGGCATCCTTTATTTTTTCAAAGAATTAGATTATATTGATTAGGTTAGATTAGATTGCATCTATTGTCCACATTAAAAAAGAACACACAAACATTCAATTTCCACTGGCACTGTACACAGCATAAAATACATCAACCATCCCATTAGAATAGCAATTATTGTCCAATGGAAAGGAATAATTATTTATTACCGGAAATAGCGAAAACACAACATAAAATGCATTCACATAATTTGTATTCATTCTAATGTGAAAAAGAATAATAAGCTGATAATTTATTCTCGATTTCTGAAAAATGACAACATGTCAAACGAAATAATTTATCATGATGTTTAGTACCATCACAAATCTAGGTTAGGCTTTAGATTTTGCCCAATTTCCTATTAGTAATGAACAATGGTGTAATCCCCCTTAAATCGCTTCTGTAAGTACAAAAACAAATACTTATCTCACCTATGACATTGTCGCAGACAACATTTGTGTCTGCAGTTTGTGTTTGTCCTTTACGGCTCTTATGTTTTCTATTAACATAAAACAAATCATCTGGTATTATTTATTTAGATAAAAACACAAATGTGTAATTATAATGCAGAGAAATGTTATTGTTTGTATAAGTAAGTGCTGTCTTTATTCTCAGCACCTTGACTCGACACATCTGTACATTCTGCCAAACTCTTCAGAAAACCATAACCGGACTCCTTCATCCGTCTTTAATGTTATCAATCCAGCAATCATCTTTACATTCCACTCTTCAGTCAATCCACTCTTCTGTAATTCCGTATGTCCACTGGAACCTCTCATGAGATGGCCTGCATGTGCAAGTTTTCTTCATGTGATATATTAAGTTTCATGAATTTCCCATTCCATGCAGGACTTCTTAATAATATTTCCCTTTTCAAATTAAAACAGCAGTTCTCTAATACAACCAAAAGCTGTGCAAATAACTTCTAGTAATATTACACAACAATACATTACCGGGCATAAAATGTAACTTACACTTGTGACAGCTTATTTCCCTCTTCTGGAATCAAACAAAAGAAATACAAATCTTATTTATTTCATATGTTTAAATAAGTATTGACAAGCGACTATATTGGATGTTAGAACGATTTTGGAACTGTGATAGTGTATATGGGTCATTCCATGAACGTGGGACACTTGTGTTTTCCATGTATTTAAGATATTGGGGCCTGTGTTATTCCTTACATCGTACGAGCTGATGATTATAACTTTCACCTATTGTTGCATCTCATACAGACCTACTATGACAACAAACAAAAAATTCTTGGGTCTCCCCTATTTTGATCCATTAACTTTAGTCATTATATTACATAACGTAACAAGACCCGGTGTCCCCTTGTAATTTTGTTACATCGTTAACCTCATATCAGGTGAAGCAGGAAGTAAATACATGACACCAGTTTTAATGTTTGTATCTATTATTTTAAAAGATGACAACCTTCATAACTATGATAAATAAGGTAACAAAACTGATATATTTTTTTCTTTATTTAATAATGAACTTGAAATTTTGACCTCCATGTCACACTTTGGGTCCCACGTTCATGGAATGACCCATATAGTTTTAGTAGGTTTGTGTTAAACAGCGGTCCCACTGGTCCAACACAATATGTTACTTCGTGGGACCTGTGACGAAGCTACAATGTCACGAAGTTTTGATGCTGGACGTGTGCTCCTTTCTTAATTTGACTAATTAGGAAAAACTAAACTTGTGAGAAAGTGAAGATTTGCGTTTTCACGAACTGACAGAAAATACGCTGCAGAAAATACACTTTGAACGCCGCGGCCGACAAAACAACGTTTTCATGTGAAAACACAGCACGCCGTGGTATTGCGTTTTCACGAAGTAACACAATATATACATAGTAAACTGCGTGTCACTTTGTGAAAACGCAAACAAGGTTTTTTGTACAGTTTTCGTTTTTACAAATTAACACAAACATTATAGTATTTTTAGTGCTTAATTGATTGTATATTAAAACGTCAGAGAGTCCAAAATAACATATTTCCATAAGTTGAAAGTTCTATAGAGACCACAAAGTAACAACATAATAAACAGCAACCATCCCATTAGAATAGCAATTATTGTCCAATGGAAAGGAATAATTATTTATTACCGGAAATAGCGAAAACACAACATAAAATGCATTCACATAATTTGTATTCATTCTAATGTGAAAAAGAATAATAACCTGTTAATTTATTCTCGATTTCTGAAAAATGACATGTCAAACGAAATAATTTATCATGATGTTTAGTACCATCACAAATCCAGGTTAGGCTTTAGATTTTGCCCAATTTCCTATTAGTAATGAACAATGGTGTAAGCCCCCTTAAATCGCTTCTGTAAGTAAAAAAAACAAATACTTATCTCACCTATGACATTGTCGTAGACAACATTTGTGTCTGCAGTTTGTGTTTGTCCTTTACGGCTCTTATGTTTTCTATTAACATAAAACAAATCATCTGGTATTATTTATTTAGATGAAAACAAAAATGTGTAATTATAATGCAGAGAAATGTTATTGTTTGTATAAGTAAGTGCTGTCTTTATTCTCAGCACCTTGACTCTACACATCTGTACATTCTGCCAAACTCTTCAGAAAACCATAACCGGACTCCTTCATCCGTCTTTAATGTTATCAATCCAGCAATCATCTTTACATTCCACTCTTCAGTCTACCATAAATGGATTCCTAATGTTATCCATCCCAGTATTTCTTCGCCATAACGCTACATCTTGCACGTCAACAAAGCCCTCTGTAATTCCGTATGTCCACTGGAACCTCTCATGAGATGGCCTGCATGTGCAAGTTTTCTTCATGTGATATATTAAGTTTCATGAATTTCCCATTCCATGCAGGACTTCTTAATATTTCCCTTTTCAAATTAAAACAGCAGTTCTCTAATAGAACCAAAAGCTGCGCAAATAACTTCTAGTAATATTACACAACAATACATTACCGGGCATAAAATGTAACTTACACTTGTGACAGCTTATTTCCCTCTTCTGGAATCAAACAAAAGAAATACAAATCTTATTTATTTCATATGTTTAAATAAGTATTGACAAGCGACTATATTGGATGTTAGAACGATTTTGGAACTGTGATAGTGTATATAGTTTTAGTAGGTTTGTGTTAAACAGCGGTCCCACTGGTCCAACACAATATGTTACTTCGTGGGACCTGTGACGAAGCTACAATGTCACGAAGTTTTGATGCTGGACGTGTGCTACTTTCTTAATTTAACTAATTAGGACAAACTGAACTTGTGAGAAAGTGAAGATTTGCGTTTTCACGAACTGACAGAAAATACGCTGCAGAAAATACACTTTGAACGCCGCGGCCGACAAAATAAAACGTTTTCATGTGAAAACACAGCACGCCGTGGTATTGCGTTTTCACGAAGTAACACAATATATACATAGTAAACTGCGTGTCACTTTGTGAAAACGCAAACAAGGTTTTTTGTACAGTTTTCGTTTTTACAAATTAACACAAACATTATAGTATTTTTAGTGCTTAATTGATTGTATATTAAAACGTCAGAGAGTCCAAAATAACATATTTCCATAATTCGAAAGTTCTATAGAGACCACAAAGTAACAACATAATAAACAGCAACCATCCCATTAGAATAGCAATTATTGTCCAATGGAAAGGAATAATTATTTATTACCGGAAATAGCGAAAACACAACATAAAATGCATTCACATAATTTGTATTCATTCTAATGTGAAAAAGAATAATAAGCTGATAATTTATTCTCGATTTCTGAAAAATGACATGTCAAACGAAATAATTTATCATGATGTTTAGTACCATCACAAAACCAGGTTAGGCTTTAGATTTTGCTAAATTTCCTATTTAAGTAATGAACAATGGTGTTAGCCCCCTTAAATCGCTTATGTAAGTAAAAAATAATACTTATCTCACCTATGACATTGTCGCAGACAACATTTGTGTCTGCAGTTTGTGTTTGTCCTTTACGGCTCTTATGTTTTCTATTAACATAAAACAAATCATCTTGTATTATTTATTTAGATAAAAACAAAAATGTGTAATTATAATGCAGATAAATGTTATTGTTTCTATAAGTAAGTGCTGTCTTTATTCTCAGCACCTTGACTCTACACATCTGTACATTCTGCCAAACTCTTCAGAAAACCATAACCGGACTCCTTCATCCGTCTTTAATGTTATCAATCCAGCAATCATCTTTACATTCCACTCTTCAGTCTACCATAAATGCATTCCTAATGTTATCCATCCTAGTATTTCTTCGCCATAACGCTACATCTTGCACGTCAACAAAGCCCTCTGTAATTCCGTATGTCCACTGGAACCTCTCATGAGATGGCCTGCATGTGCAAGTTTTCTTCATGTGATATATTAAGTTTCATGAATTTCCCATTCCATGCAGGACTTCTTAATAATATTTCCCTTTTCAAATTAAAACAGCAGTTCTCTAATAGAACCAAAAGCTGCGCAAATAACTTCTAGTAATATTACACAACAATACATTACCGGGCATAAAATGTAACTTACACTTGTGACAGCTTATTTCCCTCTTCTGGAATCAAACAAAAGAAATACAAATCTTATTTATTTCATATGTTTAAATAAGTATTGACAAGCGACTATATTGGATGTTAGAACGATTTTGGAACTGTGATAGTGTATATAGTTTTAGTAGGTTTGTGTTAAACAGCGGTCCCACTGGTCCAACACAATATGTTACTTCGTGGGACCTGTGACGAAGCTACAATGTCACGAAGTTTTGATGCTGGACGTGTGCTCCTTTCTTAATTTGACTAATTAGGAAAAACTAAACTTGTGAGAAAGTGAAGATTTGCGTTTTCACGAACTGACAGAAAATACGCTGCAGAAAATACACTTTGAACGCCGCGGCCGACAAAACAACGTTTTCATGTGAAAACACAGCACGCCGTGGTATTGCGTTTTCACGAAGTAACACAATATATACATAGTAAACTGCGTGTCACTTTGTGAAAACGCAAACAAGGTTTTTTGTACAGTTTTCGTTTTTACAAATTAACACAAACATTATAGTATTTTTAGTGGTTAATTGATTGTATATTAAAACGTCAGAGAGTCCAAAATAACATATTTCCATAATTCGAAAGTTCTATAGAGACCACAAAGTAACAACAAATCAAAAATATTAATTTTTGATGAAGAAACGTGTGTTTCAAAAAGAGACTTCAAACGCCGTTTTCTTCAAATGTAACTTTTGTCTAGAGGGCAAGTTTGTGTCACTTCATGAGATCAGTGACCCCTTTATTAATGGTAAATATATATGACATAATAACTAGATCAGACGCACATTATACGTATTCTGTTCTGAGTATATGTGCGTCCAATCTAGTTAATTTATTATTATGATATGAAATAATGTGTTTGTCTATGTTTTACTTTATATTCTATACTATGGAGGAATTTTGGGCATGCGTAAAGCTACTGTACGCTTAACACGACGCACCTTAGGCTGTCATACCCATTAACTGGCATCTAAACTCATGCGGCCTCAACTGCTCATGCACGTAGAGGATGTTCAAATCATCTTCATCTGGGTAATCTGAAACAGTTTTTCCAAAATGCTTACCTTCAAATCGGCTTTTGATTATTCTTCTGATAAAGATTCCAAGTACGATTATGACTGTTATAAGCAGAAGAACACTGACAATGACACCAGCGATGACACAAACATTGACACCAGCGATGACACAAACATTGACACCTGGCAACGAATGTGAAACTTTAAGTACTGATAACCGTGTTGGAAACAGTGATGTAAACCGTGTATGTTCATTAAAAGATGCACGGATTTAGGAAAATTATGGTAATTTGGGTCACAATCACAGTCAATGAAACATTTTTTTACGATATTACAATGATTGCAAGTGTGAATGTACAGACTCTTGAGGGCGCTATTTACGTTGTCCGCACAGTGAGGAAAGATTGTTTTTCCTACCCCATGTGGTTAAGATAAAACTTTTTTTTCTGAATTAATTAAAGGGACTAGACCTTTCCTTGAAGTAAAATACCATGTAAACCTTATAGGTGTTTGTACCTTTGACTTGGAGAGTTACAGTGATATCTATGTCAGTATCTGTTGATCCATCTTGCCTGTTGGTAGCTCCACAAGTCAGCTGCTGCGGGGGAAGGATTC
>CM055816.1:62620259-62637966 GCA_029582265.1 Zoroaster sp. YZ-2022
ATCATCATCAATCATCATCATCATCATTCATCATCATTCATTCATCATCATCATCATCATCATCATCATCATCATTCATCATCATCAATCATCATCATCTCTGTCATCATCATCATCTGTATCTGTCATCATCATCATCATCATCATCATCATCATCATCATCATCATGTCATCATCATCTATCATGTCATCATCCATCATCATCATCATCATCATCATCATCTGTCATCATCATCATCATCATCATCATCATCATCATCATGTAATCATCATCATCATCATCATCATCATCATCATCATCATCATCATCATCATCATCATCAATCATCATCATCATCATCATCATCATCATCATCATCATCATCATCATCATCATCATCATCATCATCATCATCATCATCATCATCATCATCATCATCATCATCATCATCATCATCATCATCATCATCATCATCATCATCATCATCATCATCATCATCATCATCATCATCATCATCATCATGTCATCATCATCATCGCCATCATCATCATCATCGTAATCATCATCATCATCATCATCATCATCATCATCATCATCATCATCATCATCATCATCATCATCATCATCATCATCATCATCATCATCATCATCATCATCATCATCATCATCATCATCATATCATCATCATCATCATCATCATCATCATCATCATCATCATCATCATCATCATCATCATCATCATCATCATCATCATCATCATCATCATCATCATCATCATCATCATCATCATCATATCATCATCATCATCATCATCATCATCATCATCATCATCATCATCATCATCATCATCATCATCATCATCATCATCATCATCATCATCATCATCATCATCATCATCATCATCATCATCATCATCATCATCATCATCATCATCATCAATTTCCTGTTGAATTTGTTTCGGGGTCATAATACGCGGTGATGTCACTGTTCAAACGCAGTATTTGACATCACAACTGGATATCGGTACCAGACACATTATGGTTTAAACACCATTTACAGAAACACTTGGTCTTTCAATATATATAGAATATATGTCAGTTTTTGTTTGGTGTTCATTGGGAACAAATTGCCTTTATTGTTTACAAAATTCAATTTGCCTAACTCAAAGATATCTGTTCTACACCGCTGAAATTGTAAGTCCCAATTTTACAAAGTCGTTTATGGTACTTGGAACCGAAAAAAATGGAACCAGGTAATGACAGTTTCGGTCGGGTATATGGATACCCGGATAAGCAATAACAATACAATGAAGGCATTTATAATAGCACTCTTACACAAACGGTATCACAGCGCTTTACTAGTGAGATAGAAGTACAATTTAAAAATACACAGTGCCTAAAATAAATGAGTCTTGAGAGATGTTTTAAATTGACTCAATGAAGAAGCATGACCGGATACCAGATGGTGTAGTTCATTCCAAATGCTGGAATTGCATGCAGTATAGAAACCCTTGTTAGCCGGTAAAGTTAAATGTGTAGTTGGCTTTTGAAGATCCGGGAATCAGAATTTGAACGAGTCCACTGTGGTTAGGTTGGTATGGTGTAATAAGCTCACAGAGATAGGATGGCGCAGAGTCAGTAACACATTTTATAGGCAATAGTCAATGTTTTGAAATCAATCCAGTCTTGAACGGGAAGCCAGTGAAGATGTCGTAGGAGTGGGGACACATGGTCATACTTATTAGCCTTGTAAATTAATTTTGCAGCACGATTTTGAAGCCGTTGAAGACGTTTGATCTCTTTGCTAGAGGATCCTTGGAAGTGAATTGCATAGTCCAAACGTGCTGTGACCAGAGCACGGACTGCATCATGACAAGTGATTTCATCAATAAAGATACGAACTTGCGACAGATTTCTTAAATGAAAGTTATTGGTTTTGCATATTGAAGATACATGGTTAGACATACTCATAGTACTATCAAAAATAACACCAAGGTTTTTACACATGAGAAGGGTTTGATAACTGTATTACCAATTGTAATGGTGACGTCAGATAATGTTTTCAAAAGTCTATGGTTGGCGGCAACAAAAAAATCAGTCTTTTCATCATTGAGGAGGAGCATATTTTTTGACATCCATGCCTTGATGCTTGATACCCGGCACAGTAAAAAGTATCCTAAAAAAAAGTATCCTAAAATATATAGGCTATAATAATTGCCCCTTCTCGAAAAAAAATATTAGGCAATTAATATATATATTTCTTTCATGAAGAGGCTTCGGGGGCGGCATTAAATCCCTCAGCGGGCCGCATGCAGCTTCGGGCCGAAGGTTGGCCACCCCTTGCCATAGGGAATCACGTCTTTCATTTTAAGAAATAATCGAAAAACGTTTGAAAATATTGTCCCTTTTTCTATTTATACAGCCTATTATGTATCTAAAACACACACAACCAATCGACTCAAACTGTCTCTACATAGGCTGTTCTCTTTGTTAGAAGTTATGCAATTTCTGAAGCTCCTTTGGGTTGTTCGTGAAGAAAACGTCCGCGTATGAACTCGTGAGACGTGGGCGTCTTTACAAATACCTTTCCATCATTGGTCGGGGAAGCTCTTGCTTGTGAACTATTCAAATTAGATTGTTGTTGATGATTTATTTAAGTGGAAGTAAAGTCTGAAATCAAATTTTAATATTATGTTTATATATAATGGGATATTTAACTTCATTAGTTGGATCGTATTATCTAACTAAAACAGAAGCATCCATCGTTTTGTCAATTCCGAACCACACATGGAGATGGCCTGATCATATGAAATACTTGTTACGAGGTGTGGACTAATCCGTTCTAGATAGGATTATTCTGTTTGAGCATTGCTGTTTATTCAAAAATAGGCCGAAGCTGTAAGAGTCGGAAAAGTTGGCTTGCTCGTTATTGTCAGAAACATCTCTAACAAAAGTCCTATCAGTTTTTTTCTGATTGTTTGTCGTAATAAAGAAAATTTGTATTTGGCAGTAATTTTCTGAGGCGTAATTTTCACGTGTGAACCATACGTTATATGTAAGGGACATGGATGTGGCTTTCACGTTTGAACTGTAGGTCATCTGTTAGGGATTGGGGCCAGTGGCGCACCCAGGATTTGATTGGGGGGGGGGGGGGGGGGGGGTGGCTCAAAATATTTTTATTTGAAATCCAATATGGGGAGAGACATGGCTGACCCAAACCATAACCGCTGGCGCGGCTGCAGCCATGTCCCTAGTCGTGCTCGTCAGTGAACCTACGTCACATGTTAAATGTTTCCTGGTGGTTTCTAGTCATAAAAAGAAGACATTATGGCATGATTCGGACTCGTAGGGTTTTACTTTCCATTTAATTTCCTCCTCTTGATGTAAAGAACTTGAGCTTGTTTTCGTCTGCAAGATTTCTATAGTTAAATACTTTCATTGCGTGGACGTAAAGTTTGTGATCATTCCGGCGGGCTAAATTTTTCAAACACGAATTTGGCGGCAAAACCAAATCCCAATATTATCCAATCGGTGTTTGCTAAAGAGTGTCACATAATCTTTGTAAATTAAAACCCAATCCTGGGCCATTGTGTACAAACTGGAAAGGAGTTGATTATAATGCGGGCGTGTTTAAATTTTACGAGTAACCTCAACGACAGTCAACGAGCTCAACAAGAGGAAACGGACAACAGAAAATGAAAATAAAATTAAGTAAAGCTGCTCCCTGATCAGGGTGCACCATGGCAGGGGAGAATGTGAAAATGCTTGTTATATATACTGGTGGCCCTTCAAGCTTACATGCACATGCATACGCAACGCCGTAAACTATAATAGTGAGTGGAATAAATGGAAAACTTTTGGAGGAGCTTGAGTCTCCTGAGTCCCCATCCTTGTACCACTGCCCTATACTCCTTGCCGAACTCCTCTGTGTAGACAAGACTTGGGCTCAGATTTTGCTCTCTTTCCTGGCTCCTTCTTTAAAAATAATAAAACATCAGCGGGCCTTGGGAGGCTCGAGGCCCCCCTGGGTGCGCCACTGATTGGGGCGTGGTATGATTTTCACGTGTAGATCTGTAGGTAATCTCAGCATCATAATATTTTGGGACAAGGGCGTGGCTTTCACGTGTGCGTTTGTTTTAAGTGTGTATCAAATATCATCGTGGTGTACGAGTGCATCATAATATATGTCAGAGTTTAGAAGACGGACATTTCAAGAGTATGACATGCAAAGCCAGTCAACTGTTTCTATCGGCCTAACGATTTATTTTCTGTTGAATTTGCTGTATATCATAAAATAAGTCATGCATATTAAAACTTATGTTTTTTCCCTGTGGAATAGTACATTAAATCTTTGTTGTGTATATCTTGTCAGAAGTACTATTAGAATAGACTTTATATGGCTGTTGAGACCAGATATTATATGGAATAGTACATTAAATCTTTGTTGTGTATATCTTGTATGAAGTACTATTAGAATAGACTTATATGGCTGTTGAGACCAGATATTATTCGGAACCGCACTTTCCACCAAGAAAATGGAATATCGGGTTTATTTCGGAATCTGGGGCCGAGGAATGAAAAAAACAAAACATTAGCCTTGTTTAGCGTTTAAGCGAATGAGAAGCTTGCCTTCCGCGTCTAAGGGTAGGAACGTGTACAAAATCAGGTTATACAAAAGGTCCCTGTTCCATATAAGGAAAGGTTTTTGACGAAAGTACAACGAGTGACAACTGAGAAAGCTGGGCGTGTTCAAGGGGACAATCCCTAACCGAGGATGCTATGCTATTGCATGATGGGAGCAGCGGCTGTGCATGGGAGCAAGACACGGACACAAGCTAATGATTGATCGGGTCAGTCACGGTGACTCATTGGCCTTGCTTCATCCACGAACCGTGTTCCGTGTGTAGGGGTGGACTCCGAGGAAAGTATGCGAAAAAAATAGGACGGACTCCAAGCCACCTGCTGAGAGGACGTGGCACGCATACAAGGCTCTCGCTGCTTCAGTAGTTTCACTGTCGGCGACAACGAGAGACGAAGACGGTCTGAGAGTTCTCCTTAGCCCTTCAAGAAATTGTTGGTAGGCTGAAGAAGCGTGACCCTGATGCGGTAGTAAATCCCAACGAGATACTTTGCGACTGGTTCGTCGCTTGGACTCCGGGACGGAGACATTTGGACAACAATCAAGGTACTCCGCCGGAAATTAGATCTCAATGTCACAGATGTGAGATCTGAGGCCCTCCATGTAGCAGCTGATCGGGAGAGAGTGCTGCGGAATTCTGAATCCTGTATCCGTCCATTGTGAAGACCCTTCACTTTAGAGAAAACTGCAGGAAATGATGTTGGAAATGATGGCTGTCATGAGGTTAGAATTAACCCAATTGCGTTTGGCCCCACAATCCCAGCGACCAAGTGTACACTGCAAAAACGGTGGTGTTAAAAACTACACCATTGGTGTATATATAAGGCAACTCACACAGTATAAACACCATAGAAGAATCAAGTTGACACCACTGGTGTTATTTTAACACCTCAGTTTTTGCAGTGTAGAAGGCTCCGACAACAACCACAATGGGATGACTAGGGTAACCCCATTTGTTTGACCTGCAACCAGTCTGGTCACATGGCCAGAGATTGTCCCCAACGACGACCCCCACAAAATTCCAAGAACAAGAATTACCACTGGTGTCCCCAGAGCTAGAACCAGCAGAATCCCCAGAAACCATCAACTTATCAGTTAAACTAGGATGTTCCGTTGCACCAGATGAGGCAGTCGGGGACTGTATCGAAGTTGCCATGGAAGGAGTTTGGAACGTCAACGGGCTTTTGATCATCTTAAAGATGCGCTGACGAATGCACTGGTGCTGTGCAACCCCCAAACTTAACGCTAACTACATTTTGGACACAGATTGCACCATTGGCGCTGTTCTTTCCCAGAGGTCGGAAGAGGGGAAACATATAGTCGTCTATGGCAGCCGTCCTGTGAGCAAGTCTGAGTGTAACTACTGTATAACACACAAGGAGCTTGTGACAGTGGTTCATTTTGTCCACTACTTCAAACACTAGCTTTTTCTTTCAAATTTAATTCAATATTTATTTTCACTAATAATGACAATGATATGTCATAAAAAGGATAATGCCAAGAACAAGACAGATGACATTGAGAGAATTAACAAAATATATTGTCAACATAGTATTTGCCAGCAATACCTTTACAGATGGGTGACTTTTGGACACCTTGTTTGCCTAAAAATGGACACCTTGGTCGTATCTACAAACAAAAACAAAAAAACAAAAAAACAAGCAACGTATGTGAAATAGTGCATTTATTTAAAATTTAAATAGTGCATACATTAAAACAACGTCGTATCTTCTCCTATACGTTTTGCGTGTTCATCCTGGAATTCTGTAAAATGATACGATCTTGTTGCACTGATGATGCGACGACATGCAAAAGTATTAAGTATTATTTGGCCAATCTGTTTAAAAAAATAACAACCTTGTTTCCAAATGCTGACTTATACTTTTGCTGTCAAATGATACATTTAAATTACTAATGTTTTTTTAGTTTTTCAACAGAGTCCAATGTATTTTAGACGACAAAAAGAAAGGTTAATATACAGTATGATCAGGTCCCGATAATTTTCAAATTCATTTTAAAAAGTAAATACAACGTTACCTGCAAGAGTGATTTCGAGATGTGTATCGCCGTCACCAGCGACGTGGTGATGGCCTAACCTCGTTAGGCAATCCAGTCCCAGACCTTTTATGACGATGTCACACTGTAAACATAAGTTAGTCATTGGTGCTCATAAATTAGTCAAATCGACTAATTTAGATTAGTCAAGTCTCAATGACTAATTAAATCAACGTAGGACTAATGTTTAGTCACAAATGACCAATTTAGGTTAGTCATTGCTGATGTTTGTGACTAATAAAAATAAGTCATTCGTTATGAGCAAAACTTGATTATTTCAAGTTTATAATTGCTTTCAGAATGAATTTTCGCTGGGGTTTATTTCAAGTCATTCGAACTTATGATCTTTTTCATAAACACATATTTTTAAACATTTTTGTAGTATTAAATTCATATGAAAATGGTCATGATAATTTGTTGTGATACATTTTGTGTACCATTTGATTCATTCAGTGATAAATGAATGTTATTTCTTTCAAATCGGTGACTAAATCACAAATAATTTGCCTGGATGGGAACATTATTACTTCGTCAATGACTAATGTGTCTCGTCATACGACTAAGAAAAACGAAATTGGTAAGGTTATGCAACTGCTAAGTTCCTATTGGTTGAACGCAACTGGTAGTTTGCGGTTCGCGTATTGTCCATGCATTGAACGGGTACCATTGAAATTGAACCGCGCCACGTTTGCATTATTGGCCGCCATTGTATCGACGTGTCAATGCATTGTTCGATTGCTTATTGTGTGCACAGCAATATTGTTTCCTAGAACGCTGTCATAATCTACTGCAATCTTGCATTCATCAAAGCCATTAAACATCAAAATAATGTCAACGAACTCAGGAATGTCATCAACTGCAAGGTAAGTCCAGTTTTCGTTGTATTAAGTGAATGTTTTATTAGTTGAGGCCTTATTTTTGGTCACACTATTTAGCGTCAACTCGACGGTTTCACGACAACTCAATACAACTCAAGACAACAAGTTACAAAACACCTTCAAATGCGGTATTTATTGCCAGAGTGTATCTGGAAACACGTCTCAAAATTATTTGCACTTTCATGCATACTTAGTTTTCAAGGAATTTTTTTTTTTCATCGTAAAAATAACCGATTTTCTCCGTCCGAAGATGCCTGCGCAATGACATCAGATACCGCACCATTGTGTTAGGTTTTTGTCACTGTTTGTAGGGGTTGGGAATGACCCACATTATAATCTTGCTTTTGTTTTTTATTATTTCTTAATTTCCTTTTTTACTCATTTCTTTATTTAACTTCCTTATTTCCTCAATTCTTTATTTGATTTCTTTATTTAAGTTTCTTTATTTCTTTATTATTTTATATTATTTTCTATTAGTTTTATTTTTTATTTCATTAGTTTTGATAAATACATTTGTTTAGCTTGGTCAATGACTTAGACAAATTTAATTGCATAAAATAAATGTAAATATAATTGTTACTGTTTTTTTCATAAAATAAAGAAATGCAGACTACTAGGCCTACTACTTTTATGAGCTTTATATCGCTTCCATTTAAAAAAAATGTATTCAGTCAATCAGTGCAAAAAAGCAAATAAATATTTATTACAGAAATAATAATAAAATGATTAAATATAAAGTGGACATTACATGCAAAGAGGCCTGTAACTTAAAGAACAAATGTGGGTTTCATATTTCGATTTGTAATTTTATTTTATGTTTTTTTCTTTCTTGATTTGATATTAACAGATGTTATCCGAGTTCAAGAGACTGCAGGGAACAAGAGCTGGAGTAGACGAACTTCTGGACGAAGGCCTGAAGTATGAAAGTGCCATCCTGAAGCTGTTTGGGTCGGCCAAGAAATTGGAAGACTTGCACCAGAAGGCTCTGGATAACATCCCTCTGCAACGGGATGAAATTGCTAGAAAAGGTCAGTTGGTTTTAGGATGATAAACCTAGTTAAAGCCCCTATACAACATTATTAGTTCCACTATTCCAGAATAAAATAAATGTAAGCAAGTCTTAATTGATGTGAAGATTATGTGATATTAAAGTTATTCTGCCTGAAGTGCAGACATTTAAGAGAAATTATGAAAATAAAATTCAGGCAGAAAAACAGAATCTGCGAAATTGCTGTCTTGCGTGATTCACCTCAACATTACAGACAATGACCATTTCAGTTTTCTAGGTTTTTATCCATAATGTGAGCACATTTGCACTTGGGTGAAACTTAAGCATGATTAGTCAATCAGAGTTGCCAAAATAATATTGTAGAGGGGCTTTAAGTAAGAAGCTTTTGTCAAATGATTGATTATATTTTTGTACTAAATGTGGTCTTTTATAAACATTGTTTCAGAGGCAACTTCTGTCGCAGTCATACTTGGCATTCCGGCTTTGTTAAGAGAAAAGGCAGGCAGTATGTTGCTACTTGCTAAGGAGAGTGTAAGTACATAATGTGCGTTGTGTTTGATATCCAAAGAACTACAGTGTAGCTTGAAAATATTGTATTGTATAAATTAAACATTTAAAAATAAATTGAGGCTTCTGTAGTTTATAAACAATCTAAGGAGTTTTCGGGTACCTTATATACAACGCTGTGAAACTGCATGTACTCCTTTGGAGTTTGAGAATTTTTTATATTTGACATTCCAGTCAGTATACTCTGAGAATGCTTATACCCAATTTGAACTTTTTACAGCAGTGGTAACACCAGCCCTGTAGTTCATGGGCATTCCAGCAAGATTTACTCTTTCATGTTTTTACACCTCAATGAGCAGCTGTCTCCTGATTCATGTTGAGAGCTGTTCAAAAGCATAGTTGCAGTTCAACCACTGGTTTTTGGTTGTGACCTCCTTTTCTGCTACATTGGAACTGTTGTGCTCACAAAACATTTGTTGAATATCATTTGCCTAAAAGACATCGCACAATCTAATTGTAAAGTATTTTTTGGTTTTATGTTCTCATTGATGTACAGGAAGATGGCGCATCATACATTAAAGGAGACGATTCGGACCTCTCAGATACCTGGCCTGTTTTTATATTTTCAACTTGGCATATCCAGCAAGTTTTAAGAAGACGCTAACCTTCTTCCAGAAAGTTATCCTGAATGTACAGGATAATGTGAAGATCGAACGTGCAGTGGTCACATTACTTGAGAGATTAAACCAGCATATTGACAAGTAATGTGACCAACAACATGGTTTTAGCCAGAGGGTTGCCTTGGTGTCTTTTGAATTCACTGAATGTGTGAAAAGAATTAAGACTCCCTGGTTTTCAATTTACAACACATTTGGAATCAGTTATGGTGCGATTCGTGAGATTTATTCTTGCCTTTTTCATTAAAACGGAAAATCACTTGCCAAAATAATGTTCGTTTGCAATATCACCCTAATTTTATAAGGTAATAAGCAATGTCTGGAAGGGCCAAACCTTATTTCAATTTGTAATTTAATTTGAGTAATGGTACATGTATGAGGTTTGTTAAACTGTGACTCATTAGATTTATAAAAATGTATCACCAATTACATTTGTCATTTTATCACTCAGTTTATAAGTTTTAAATGCAAACCAGTTATACTTTTATTTTACAATAACTTGTGCTACATTAT
Source organism: Zoroaster sp. YZ-2022 (assembly GCA_029582265.1). Taxonomy (NCBI): domain Eukaryota; kingdom Metazoa; phylum Echinodermata; class Asteroidea; order Forcipulatida; family Zoroasteridae; genus Zoroaster; species Zoroaster sp. YZ-2022. Next base: position 62,630,517 of record CM055816.1, read on the forward strand.
AGTTGCATTATATATTTGAATTTGGTTTTTATATTTACTGCACAAATTGTAAGTTACTAAATTTACTTGCCACTAAGAAACCTGGAAACCTGGAAACCTGGATTGCAAAAATGTATGTACTACTATTGTGTGTGTGGGGGGGTGCGCTTATTATCTCCGCCTTTGCTGTTGCAACCCAACTACTTGGGGGGGGGGGGGTAATAAACAGATGTAGCATATATTCCTCGTGTCTGCATTTGTTTTGCTGTTTTGCCAACTTATTGCAATTTGAAGATATTCACTGAAGCTGAACTTGTGGATATATTTAATTTACTTTTTTTACTTTATAGTTATTATGTTTTATTAATGTACTTTTATTCAAACCAAAGAACAAGACTTTGTATTACGGGTTACACCTCGTTGAGGTATCATGCAGCTTTAAAAGTGTTTTTTTATTTTTTTTTATTTTTATTTTTTTTAGATGTGTGATGTGTCATACATCACATATCTAAGAAAAGAAAAAAAGAAAAAAACACTTTTAAAGCTGCATGATACCTCAACGAGGTGTAACCCGTATAATACAAAGTCGTTGTGATGATGCAATGTATTCAAACTTTCTTTTAAGAGTATACACATTTTGTTACACAGTTAAGTGAAGGTGCTGTTCGGGAATTCCTCATGTAAAACCCGATTACATTGAAATAAATATTTTTGACAAGATTATATGATTTAATTTGCTTCATTTCTTTTGTTTTTACATGAAATGAAGCCTTAGTCGTGTGACTAATGTGATTAGTCATCATTTTGAATGACTAATTGCAAAAGTCAGATGACTAACGTTTAGTCATTTCAGACGTTTTTGGATTTAGTCAGATGACTAATTAAAATAAGTCACATTTGACTAATATTTGTCTTGTATTTGACTAATTAATGTTAGTCATCTGGCTTGTCTGACTAATTTTTATTAGTCATTTCAGACGTAGGGCAGGACTAATTTGTATTAGTCAAAATGACTAATTTATGTTTACAGTGCAGACTCAACTGGACCATCTATTTTCTTCCACCTACTTCCACATAAAAGAAACTTTTCATTAGTCGGACAGATACGACAAAAAGTGTCATTAAGTATTGTGCACAGTTTGCCTACCATTGGCATATGTACTGAAAGAAGCAGTGAAGCGATAACAGATTAACCAATCAGGCTACACTCCACCACCAACACCAACATAATTATGAATATGGATGAAGTGAACTGTATGAGCCAGCAAGCCCCCTGTTGTTTAAGCCTATTAGTAAACCAAGATATAAACAAAGGTGATAATTGGCTCTACCAGACTGATACTGGGATCAAGATGTTTGACCTTGGCGGGAGTACAGTGTTGTACCATGGTACAATGACTTAGGAAATCCAGCAATTAGGATAGGCCCAATGGTGTACCTTATGTCATGACGGAAAAAAAACTAAAAAGTACCATATAATGTCGTTGTTTGAAGTTGGGGATATGCCATAAAATACAAGACAAGACGCACGAACGGTCAGATGGAAATACAAAAGCATCAAAACACGAATCACGAATAAACTGCAAATTTTACGAGTCATGGTACTATGATAACAATTAACAAAGATTAATACACATAAGTATTTTACATAGAACAATTTTATAGGTACATTTTAATTTTATATTTAAATGCATTAAGTGTAGACGAGTTTCTAATATCACTGCGAAGCTTGTTCTAGTTGATTGCACCATGGAGGAAGGAATATTTGTGTCCTGTGTTTTGGAAGATGAATATGTTTTGGTTGAAGTTCTGGTGTTGTAGTTATGAATGTTGTAACTATAAATTTGAAGAGCTCTTGCCAATTGAATTGAGAATTAATATTTTGACCCAAGAGTAGTCAATCTATTATTCATGAGATAATAATAAACCATCGGACAATATTGGAGAATACTATAATGTTTATTAATATGTGGACATATAATTATATATTCACAAATGAATATTATTCAATAATAATATTCTATTCTGGACTTGGACTATTAGGCCAAAAAAAGTCTCTGGTTTCTGGTCTCCGTGCGCGTCGCCTCAGACCCGGGTGTCGGCATTTTTATTTATTTATTTATTTATTTATGTATTTATTTATTTATTTATTTTTGATATGAAACAATGTCCAATTGCAGCCAAAATTGTTGGATCGATTGGAATTCTGCTGTGCTGTGCTTTCAACGACTTTTTCACACAGGAGTATGAACGTTTTCCCAATTTGTGAGGCCTCTCTTAGCCACCATACATTGTATATGTGAAATTTGTTCCCCGCGTACACAATGTGAAAAAAAAATTATTGTTAAGAAATAATAAAGTTGTAAAAAAAAAATACTATATCCTTGATGAAATGTTGTCACCCTGATCCTTACGCAATGGTAGTTTTAAAATCTTTAAGGACAAACCGGAATGTCATCTTTTGTATTGAGATATTTTGGAGATATGACAGCCCAGACAATTTGGTTCAAGTTATGCTGTTATAGGAAAGCCTTTCTAATTATTTACAGCTATCTCAATGTCTTGAACAATTTAATCATACTAATGACCACAGTCCCCCTCACAAACCTCATGCCCCACCCTCACCCCGACCTAAGCCCCTGCCCCATTGACAAATCTTTTGTACAGTAAACCGATGCACACACATACATGCATTTCTGGAGCCCAGTTTAACCCCTTCCCACCCTGAATCTGTGCTTTCACCCATCCAATGTCAGCAATTCCCTCATTTACTATAAATACGAAAGTATTGATCAGGTGCCTTCTTACACATAGAAACAAAAAACATGCTATATTTAGCTTGTTTCTAAAAATGTATTATTAAAGCATTATTAAGCTGCCCCAGTTGTACTGATGTCAAATTTAAAAAACGGGTTTCATAAGCATCCAGCAGTGAGCCATGGCTCCGCCTTTCTATTTTATGTATAAGAGAGCGAGTCTGAATATAAGGGTGCGAGATTTACAATGGTTTTACTCTCGCTATGATGAGACTGATTTTTAGTTTAAGTATAAGAGAGCGAGTCTGAATATAAGGGTGGGAGATTTACAATGGTATTATTCTCGCTATGATAAGACTGATTTTTTTTGTTAAGAGAGCGAGTCTGAATATAAGGGTGCGAGATTTACAATGGTTTTACTCTCGCTATGATGAGACTGATTTTTAGTTTAAGTATAAGAGAACGAGTCTGAATATAAGGATGCGAGATTTACAATGGTATTATTCTCGCTATGATAAGACTGATTTTTTTGTTTAAGTATAAGAGAGCGAGTCTGAATATAAGGGTGCGAGATTTACAATGGTATTATTCTCACTATGATATGACTGATTTTAGTTTAAGTATAAGAGAGCGAGTCTGAATATAAGGGTGCGAGATTTACAATGGTTTTATTCTCGCTATGATAAGACTGATTTTAGTTTAAGTATAAGAGAGCGAGTCTGAATATAAGGGTGCGAGATTTACAATGGTTTTATTCTCGCTATGATGAGACTGATTTTAGTTTAAGTATAAGAGAGCGAGTCTGAATATAAGGGGCAGGATTTATAATGGCTTTATTCTCGCTATGATAAGACTGATTTTAGTTATGTATAAGAGAGCCAGTCTGAATATAAGGGTGCGAGATTTACAATGGTTTTATTCTCACTATGATAAGACTGATTTTAGTTTAAGTATAGCGAGTCTGAATATAAGGGTGTGAGATTTACAATGGTTTTACTCTCGCTATGATGAGACTCATAGTTTAAGTATAAGAGAGCGAGTCTGAATATAAGGGTGCGAGATTTACAATGGTATTATTCTCGCTATGATAAGACTGATTTTTTTGTTTAAGTATAAGAGAGCGAGTCTGAATATAAGGGTGCGAGATTTACAATGGTATTATTCTCACTATGATAAGACTGATTTTAGTTTAAGTATAAGAGAGCGAGTCTGAATATAAGGGTGCGAGATTTATAATGGTTTTATTCTCGCTATGATAAGACTGATTTTAGTTTAAGTATAAGAGAGCGAGTCTGAATATAAGGGTGCGAGATTTACAATGGTTTTATTCTCGCTATGATGAGACTGATTTTAGTTTAAGTATAAGAGAGCGAGTCTGAATATAAGGGTGCGAGATTTATAATGGCTTTATTCTCGCTATGATAAGACTGATTTTAGTTATGTATAAGAGAGCCAGTCTGAATATAAGGGTGCGAGATTTACAATGGTTTTATTCTCACTATGATAAGACTGATTTTAGTTTAAGTATAGCGAGTCTGAATATAAGGGTGTGAGATTTACAATGGTTTTACTCTCGCTATGATGAGACTCATAGTTTAAGTATAAGAGAGCGAGTCTGAATATAAGGGTGCGAGATTTACAATGGTATTATTCTCGCTATGATAAGACTGATTTTTTTGTTTAAGTATAAGAGAGCGAGTCTGAATATAAGGGTGCGAGATTTACAATGGTATTATTCTCACTATGATAAGACTGATTTTAGTTTAAGTATAAGAGAGCGAGGCTGAAATATAGGGTGCGAGATTTACAAATGGTTTTATTCTCGCTATGATAAGACTGATTTTAGTTTAAGTATAAGAGAGCGAGTCTGAATATAAGGGTGCGAGATTTACAATGGTTTATTCTCCTTTATGATGAGACTGATTTTAGTTTAAGTATCAGAGAGCGAGTCTGAATATAAGGGTGCGAGATTTATAATGGCTTTATTCTCGCTATGATAAGACTGATTTTAGTTATGTATAAGAGAGCCAGTCTGAATATAAGGGTGCGAGATTTACAATGGTTTTATTCTCACTATGATAAGACTGATTTTAGTTTAAGTATAGCGAGTCTGAATATAAGGGTGTGAGATTTACAATGGTTTTACTCTCGCTATGATGAGACTGATTTTTAGTTTAAGTATAAGAGAGCGAGTCTGAATATAAGGGTGCGAGATTTACAATGGTTTTATTCTCACTATGATAAGACTGATTTTAGTTTAAGTATAAGAGAGCGAGTCTGAATATAAGGGTGCGAGTTTTTTTTTTGACAACTCCAACAGAATTTAAATTCGCTAGATATAGCCAAATTTATCGAACATTTTTTAGCTGATGGGGTGGAGATCACGGCCCCAAGGTCACTTTTGACATATATTTTGGAATTAAAGAATTTCCTGTACGGAAAATTAATACTATACTTAAATAGAGTAGTATTATTTCGACTGTCCAATACATTTTCCTGAGTCGGACAAACAATGCAAAAAACTGATAGGCCTTTTATTTAAGATGTTTCTGACAATAACCGGGAAGCCAACTTATCAGACTCTCACAGCTTCGTCCTATTATTTTCCAATAGAAATGCTTAAACAGAATATCCAGAATGGGTAAGATGGATGCTTATGGTTTAGTTAGATAATTCGACCCAACTAATAAAGTTAAATACACCATTTGAAAAAAAAAACTTATTCAAAAACCAATCCATCCGCCAGCTCATAATTCCAGCAGCTTATGGTGTTTGGATTTCGGTGAAACTTGTAATGCGAGTATTTAATCTTGAGGTCCATGTGAGCCTGATGGGCCACTTATCATAAACAAATTGAATTGCAGACCTAAATTTCCCCTTACAATAATCATCCAAAACATTAAATTATGCACTATAATGACTGAACTGTAGGGTGCAGAAACATTATGACGCCATTTTTATTGATAACTTGGCTTTGAGCTGCGTTATGCGTTTTAATTTGAATAGTTCAAATGCAAGAGCTTCCCTGACAAATGATGGCCAGGTATTTGGAAAACAGCGATGACACACAGCCTCATACGGGCACTTTTCTTCACGCGCATCCCACAAGAGCATAGCCTATGTGGAAAAAGTTGCAGTGGATTCGTTTTGTTTGTTAATAAAAATGTTAAAATAAAATTGTTATAATAGAAAAAGGAAAATGTTTTCATCACTTTTTGTGTTTTTATATTAAAAATCGTGATTCCCGTGATTGCACGGTTTAGTTTTGTGATATATTTATTTGGAACCAGAGAATATAAATTAATATACGTTATCAAACGCCAATGTTGTTCCTTCATTTAAGAGAAACTTAACCACTCCTTTGAGAATTAGAAAATGAATATAAACCATAAAAATCATGCCAAACAAACAACACTGCATCATTAACGGCAATAAGTGTTTACCTTTTATTTTGGTTTGAACTTTTTTAAGTCAGATATATTGCTTGTCTCTGCCCCACAGAAAAATACTAACTATTCTATGCCACTGACTGTTCTAGTTCTTCACTATACTGGTGGAGAGCCAATTATCACCTTTCTAGCCAGTATAGGAACTTATCAGAGTGTTAATTGTCTTCACAACGGGGGTCTACAAGCTTCTGCAGTACCACTCATACATATTCATGATATCCTGGTATTGGTTTTTCAGTGTAGTCTGATTGGACAATGTGTGTTATCGCCTCAGTGCTTCATTCAGCACTGCTTCCATAGGCAGCGTATGGAAACTGTGCACAATACTTAATGACACTTTTTATCGAAGCCGTCCGACTAATGTCCAGCTCTTTTCAGAGAATAACAAACTTAGAATGCACGCTAGCCACAGGAATACATTTTTAGGCACATTGCCTGCAGACGACATACACCCAACATAGTTGATGTTGTGCCTATAATAGCAGGTCACTGACCTCATGAGTAACAGCGCATAGCTATTGGTTTGATATACCACCACTACATCGCCGTGTGGTAATGACAAGCGTTGATTGTGCCATTGATATGAAGGTTGTGTAATGCTTGGTCCAGCACTCCAAACGATATGCGGCAACGTATAATTGTTAAATGTCTTTTTAACGAGAAAACTGGCGAAAGATTGATTGTGAATTTATTGTATGGTTGTTTATGCATATTTTTCTGCTCATTTTCTTAAAAAAAAATAAACTGCTTGCTCATGCCTGATATGCGTCACGAAACTGCAAAATAATCAACGCGCAATTTGGTTTTCCTATAACGAGCACGCAGACCTAATTGTATGGCGGGTGATATATTTAATGTCGACTCAACATGTACCCAATAAACAAAACCAAAACGTTTTAAAAGCGCATGCATAAAGGCAGGTATTACACGGGCCAAATGTAATGTATTTTGACACCGGCCGTTATTGCAAAAGCACGCTCGTTAGCAAGAATAATAAATATTTGCTTACCGGTAAGCAGGCCGCTATTAAACTGATCTGGAAACTACTTTATATGTCAAAGGTTAAAGAACATTATTGGTAAATAAATTGTTTGTGATTTTAAAAATAAATGTTTAATACTCCAGTCCATGTTAATTCCAGCACTATTACAAATATGGATCTCAGAATGTAAAATTCATTGGTAAAATGAGTTTAATCCTATATTATTTCACTCCACATTCTTTTGCACTCATTGCGGATATAATATACATATTCTCTTAGATCTT
>CM055816.1:62638466-62668466 GCA_029582265.1 Zoroaster sp. YZ-2022
ACCCTGATCATCCCCCCACCGTTAAAGTAGAAGGTGTACCTCTGTGGGTTAAAAAAGTTAACAATGTGCAACAAAAGTCATTCACCACAATATCCATACATTATTTATTTCTCAAGATATCATCTACTTCTGTAACTCCCATGCATTCAACATGATACCACTTACTACATTCACACTGTACCTTAGCTTCTAACGAGTCAATCATGTTATCACAGAGCCAACACTGGTTTTTATTAACATTTGTAATATCAGATTTAATTGTTTTTGTTTGTGCACATTTCCTTTTCTTTTGTCTTGAAGTCTCAATTATAACTTTCCCCTCTTTTTTTCCTTGCACTACATTTTTAATTTTCACAAAGTTACTTTCATTCAACGATTTTACACAATTCACCACAATCTCTGCTCTTTTCCTATTGTTCATGCTCTCTACGTCTTTCATTTCCTTCACAACAATACTAAGACTTCTCTTAGTATGGGAGAAAATGCCTTTCTGTGACTTTTCATGCACTAATTTAACCTTTTCTGAAGTATAATGAACAGTTATGTCTCTGATTGGGTATTTCTCAAGGCAAAATTAATTTCAATTGATCTTCATAGTCAAGTACTTTTTGGCCAAGTACCAAGTAACATCGAATAGTACTGCAATCCAAGAATTTGTATCAAGTACATGCATGAGTACAAATATCTGAGTCCCCAAGTACTCTGATATCAGATTAACAATTACAAAAGCTGAGTGTCAAGTACATGTACTCAGATCTCCAACCACAAGTATGAGTCCTTTACCATGAAATAAACCGCAAAATAAGGTATACAAACATTTTTTGGTTATTTCTGGATGCTAAAATGTCCTTACTGTTTTAAAGTGGATACATCAAAGACAGCTTCTGGTTAACGTTTTCCCACTATACCATTTTATTCCATTCCAAATGCTGTCAATAAAAACGGCCATCGTGAATCAGGGACAAACCAAGATGGCAGCCCTTTTTGTTGACAGTATTGAATTTTTTATGGGCTAAAATCGGGTTTGAAATATAAAACTGCGGTACATATGTTGTGGCCTATTATCTACGTATCCTATGTGTGTCCGATGAAGGTGCATATGCTGTTGTTGACGGTGCGTTTAACAGTGTTGACGGTTGGGAATTAACGATGACAGCGATTAGTAGCACCCACTGCCGCTGCCCACAGGTCTACCTGGGTCCACATACCATAGAGGTGCGTTCTTGGCAATTCTAACCCCTTTTATTCAGAGCCTACGATTTTGTTTTAGCTCCTAGTGTATCGGTATGACAGGGTCTGAGGGAGTGTCGGAGATCTCATGTTGAGGCGACTTATCGCTTTATAAACATTTTGTGTTCCCTTTTGTATTGTTTTACTGTAAATGATAATGTGTTATTTTTGTTTTGTAGCCCTGCAAATAAAGTTGTTGGCTTCCTTGTGATTTTTTTATTACTGATTTATTAAAGGCAAATTTTTTTGTTTTTAATTTAAAAAAATGGAGGTGAGTTCCTTCCTCCATGCACATACTTAAGACCGTTTATTTACCAAAGTCTAAAGACAGATTTTGTAAAAACGCCAGGCCAAAAAACTTACTCACAAACTAATAATGTCACTGAAGAAAGACTAACAGTTATACTTTCACTTTGTAGGGGGTCACACCATTAAGATTAAGGCATTATTCAACACTGGCGCTGCAAACTAGACTACACATGAAGTGGCATTAATTTTCTCCCCGCCGACCTATATCCTCAATTTACCCTATATGACGCACCTAAGGTTATATAATCAACTGGACGGTAACTTACAAATGAAATTAGCAGTTTGGTGTTTCAGTTTGTTTCAGTGAAGGATTCTCTTGTAAAATGCTGAATTTCAATGCATAATCATACGCGTGGACATCTTGAGTGCCGTTTTTTGAGACGCATAGAATTGTGGTCATCAGAAAATTTATGTTGGTATAATGACTCATCCCAAACTTCCCCCAAACAAAGTTGATGGGGGCACAGAAAATGTACCCAAGAAGAAAAACAGTTGAAATCATGTTTCATCTTATTCGAGATGGTTTTAAAATTATTTTTAAACTTGAAAATACAAATATTGTTTTCGATTTTTAAAATAAAATGGTATAATTTGGAGATGCTCTCAAAACTTTTAATCAATATTCTTGAAAATGGAAGGTGGTTAAATTTCTTGCAAAAAGTACTTTAAAACTTTGAAATGTGTAAAATTGCTGTTAACATTTTGTCAAATAAAAGATTTCTTTTCATAGCCATGATATTAATGTTTCATTTTCTCAATAATTTTCCACAACCGTCGAAATAAACACCAACGAATTAAGTAGTCTTCGTTCGCTTCTTCTATAAGGAATGTGTCCAATTTGAGGATTTGAGTATTTCTTTAAAAAATCATTGCAAATGCAAAGCATTCATATATTTTGGTTTCCACAGACAACAGCTTGTTGACAGCAGGTCATGTAAATCTCTTACGATATTTGTATCTAGTAAAATCAGTGGTTAAACAACTTTTTCCACTTCCACAAGCACTAACTTTCCAGTAAATCATACAATTTCACTATAATTTTCATTTCTGTAACAAGCACGACTTAGATAAGCTTATGCAACCAGTAATACCCCATAGTTTTGTAAGTTTTCCGATAAATGCTAAGCCAAAGGTAGGTGCGTCATTTCACGAGTGCGGCGAATTACGTACATGGACGATACAGTATACTACAGTGTACTACTATAAAAATTTCCCATGGGGATTTCCCATGGGAAATCCCCATGGGCAACCAAGGAGAATTTGGACCCCATGTACCCCATGGGAAAATTCCCCATGGGGTATTTCCCCATGCACCTGGGACAATTTCCCATGTTCCGCATGGTGTTTTGTCCCATATAACCTATGGTGTTTTTCCCCATACACCCCATGGTGTTTTTCCCCATATACCCCATGGTGTTTTCCCCATACATCCCATGGTGTTTTCCCCATATTACCCCATGGTGTTTTTCCCCATACACCCCATGGTGTTTTTCCCCATATACCCCATGGTGTTTTTTCCCCATACATCCCATGGTGTTTTGTCCCACAAGCACTCCATGAAGTTCGATGGTGTTTCACACACCCCATGTAGACAAACAATATTGTGTACATCAGCCATGATCCATGATTTATATAATGTAAAAGGAAACAAAAGATACCAAATAATCAGATACATGTGACATCATTCTGGAGTTATTGATCTGTAAGACATTTATTGGATTGACAAGATTTGGCTTTTGGCAAGTATATTGAACAAAAACAAAAACATTTTTAAGGAAAACAGTTTAACAAGTTACAAGTTAGTGTCCCCCCCCCCAACTCTGCAAATCCTGTCAGTCGGCAAATTGGCTGCCACACCCCCTATAGTTTTTATGGATGACATCCTTGTGTCTTTTAATTTATACACCATGACCTGCCGGATTTGCGATGGTTCCACACTCGGGAAGGTCTTGCTGACATAATCTGAAACCAACAAAAATATTCAAAATCACTTTAGTAACTCACAAAACAAACCGAAACGATAAACACAGACACAATAATTATACACATGCAGGACAAACAACAAATTTGATTGTCTCAAAATATTTGTTTTTTTCCATTTACAGTTCACTCATGCTTTCAGGAAAACTGTCAGTGGGGAAAAGACAAGGTTTTCTTCATCAAGCTTTATTTTGTGTAACACATGATGTGGGGATATCCTCATATATGCCAACTTAAACAAATTTATGATACATGTAAGTCAATGTTGCTAAGGATTCCAAATAAAGACGTAATTGTGATGTGTTCTTGCAAAATCAGACAAGGGTCAAATGTAGATTGTTAAAGAATAAATTGTTTTAACCTAATTACACATTCCATTGTGAAGTTCAGAATTTTAAAAGTAGGGATTTTTAGTTATGTAATAATTAGTAATTGTATTATTGTCGGTCACTGCCTATGGTAAGTTTCATCTGATTTTGCTAGAACATGTTACAATGGTGTATCGAATCCTCCATTCATACTTACATATGATACCCTTGACCTCTTCTTGGGGAAGGCTTGGCCACAACTGTTTGGACGAATGGGCACCAATACCCTTTTTGTCCATCACAGAGCACATCGCCATCTGCTCACGTGTGAAGAGGGCACATATTAAATCTCTCGTCAATTTTGTTTATAGTCGGTGTGTGTACACCTCTTCAGCACGTGAACAGGCAACGAAACTCCTGGCAGCTGCGGGTAGACAAAATTATTTAAAAAACCAGTAAGCTTACAAGTATATATACATTTGTGTGGCATGGAAGCGAATACAGAGTTAAAATTACGAGTTCCAGCCTGGACTTAAAGGGGTAAGGCCCTTTTCCTTGCTAAAGAGATGTTTTAAGAATGTTATTTATAATGGAAAAACCAAATGCAGTAAGACAACGAACCAGTACAACATGCTGCATCAGGACTGTGAGTTTGATCTGTGTGCTCACCCCCAAATCATACAAAATGTTTAAATAATTCCAACAATGAATGAAATACTAAAAATATTACAATTAAAAGAACATACCAAGTCAATATCAGATGGGCTTTTCCTCTTTGGCTTTGGTTTTCGGTGACCTCTCGGTGACATCCTCGGACTGTTCTGATGCCATTTCTTCATCAGAATGGACTTCCGTGAGGAACTTCTCCTCCTCTGCCCGCAGGACACTGAATTTATCTGAAAACCAAAAATGTATGAAGATTATGACCACAAATTGACAAAATCTTGAGTAACGAAAAATTGGGGGAAAAATAGAGGGATATTTTTTGTCTTCTTTTGTACCACATGAGAAAGAATTTGAACTCAACATTTGTTTTGTTATCTTCTGATCTTTGACCAATTTCATGGGAATTTATTTCCATGCTCTGAAAGTGGGAAAAAATTACAACCATACTTTCATGTTTAGCAAAAGTACAAAGATTTTTCATTTTTTATTTGTTTATTTTTGGTGAACGTTTGGGTACATGTACATGACCATTCTGGGCAGACAGGCAAACTTAACTACAAACAGAGAATGACAATTGTAATGTGCGTAATTATTTTAGGCCTCGTCGAATCACATCATGGAGAAAAATTGAAATACTGAAACTTGATACACTGTAGTCTTTTATAAAGTTTCATGCCTTTTGTCGATCATGCCTCCATGATCTGATTCTGATGGCTCGTATTTCTGAAATATCACGAAAATAATTTGGAATATTTTTTCTATGAGTTATGAATTGATGAAGGGCACTTACCATCCGTCTGGATAACTCTGCCATCATACTTCTTCCAACCGCCGAGGGGTTCTTTTTTTCCTAAAATGGCAGCAAAAACCTTGACCACTTTACCGGCGTCATGCAGCTTTTCTCGATCAACAACCGCTGAAGATGGCACAATGCTCGTACTGTTGCTTGATATCCAGTGAACCAACGCGTACTTTGACCCAGGCATTCTAACGTTAATACTAAATAATATTACTCTCAAAACAAATTCTGTCAAAGGACAAGGGCGAAGGTTTAAGGGGCGAAAGTCGAAAAATCTAAATCACAATTCAACAATTCAAACAAAGAAACTGAGTGGTTGACGAACGTACATACGTGTGTGTGTGTACGTGTACGTGACATGCACGTGTGTCGCTTCTAAGTGCTGGTCCGCTTGCGCGTATGCTTGTGAATAACGTGGTTACAGCATACGTGTAGCCGGGTACCAGTGGAGGACGACCGGATACACATCGATGACGTGATACAGTTTATACACAGACAGTACGTGGCCCCACATGTCGATGATGTTTACGCACATATGTGCGCTGAAATGCGCCCTCATTTTACATGCTCGTTTCAGCCCTGATGAAAGATGAAATTGAACAATGCTGAACTTCATGACAAATCCCTGTGTTAAAGGTTAAAAACCGCCGGAAACGGCGCCTAATGTCGCATCATTGAATGATATTCACGAAACAGCTGTTAGTTACCCACACGCGTCCAATATTATAAATGATGATCAGCCCCGTTACAAAACTTAATAGTTTTTAGGTGTTCGGCTTTTCAGCCGAACAACTATTGTAATTGTTCCGTTTTTTAAAGTTTTTTTTTACTTCTCCTTCTTCCTCTTCTCCTTAACTCTTCTCTACATCGAAAGTGCAAGTTAACAATTTCACACAACCTTGAAACTTCACACATATAAAGACCTTATCATGTAGATGAATCTAGAAGTTGTTACGTCAGAAGTTGTTACGTCATGATGACGTCATCAGGTATCAAAATGACCATTTGCTATCGACTGTATATCAAAAATATACTAAAGCTATGATCTTCATAATCTGGGATCTGATAGATCAAGGCTTAGGCAACATTTGAAAAGTTAACGTCAAAATCGTCTGACATTTGCTTCCGGTCGTACCGGAAGGTCAAAGTTGTGATTTGTTTTTCTTCTTCAAAATTCCTTTTCTGGGCCAAAATCCCATTGACTTAACACACACCAGACACTCGTGGTTCTGTGGCCCATTGTTTACAAACCGCAGATACTGAGATCGTTATATCTGCTGGAAAACAGCTGGCGGTCTTCACGGGGACGTTTGCGGTGTCACAGGCTAAAGCTCTTGCAGGATAAAATATATTTTATAGATGTGTGGTGGGCGTTTAACCCTTTCAGTCCCGCACCCGGGATATCCTGGTCACGTTACACTTCCTCAGGGTCTCGCCCGGGATATCCCGGGTTGCGCGGTCGCTGTACTTTGCGTCCACTGCGCTGGTACCATAAGCGCTTTGAACTAAAACAATACAGCTGTATGGACCTGATGATTTGCGCCCTCTTTTGATATATTTGTTGAGATTGTTTGCCGCTAGCATCCGGGACTTTCAGGCGGTTTGTGTGCAAGATGGATGCCTCGTCAGCCGAATGACGGAATGCCCTACGCGCGCTGAGATTTCCTTCCAGAATTTGACGTTTTCCTCTTCGGTGTTGTCCTTTTCTGACACATGTAGGTTTCGCAAAGATAAAATTGATTACTCAGGAGTGTAGATAAATTATTGATTTGAAGAAATTATAATTTTTTGGGTGTTTTATCGTGATATTTTACGATTTTTTCATGCCTGTACTGATGATGCATGTACGTAACGTTAACGTTTACATTTGTGTAAAGAATGCACTTATTCCCAATGATTTACATCCTCTCCTCCTACTTGTGTACATAGTCTTTGGCACTATAAGGTTTACATTTGAGTGCAGTTACCTTTAAATTATAAAATTAAAAACAAATAAACATTTGGGAGGAATCTTATCAAACAAAAATCACGAAGACGTGCAGATAAAAGTACAGTTGTAATCAAAGAAAGTAAACAAACTCAACATGGCGGCCGCCGTAGATGTAAAGTTTGTTGTTCATATTTATGAAGGCTAATGCTTATAATCATTCTAGTTATGTACATTGAGGCATTTTGAGATCTTCATTTTCCAGTCAAGCCATTTATTATTTTTTTAATGTATATGTATATATTCCTTTTTAGATCATCCCAGAATAAAACAACAACAATAAAATAGACAGAAACTTATTATATTGTACAACTTCCGGTTTAACAGGAAGTCAGAGGTCATCAAGGTCACTGAGGTCAAAAAATGGTCAGTAAATTATTGACAATCAGTTGGTAAACAATGTGTTAATATATTGTTGGAAAATAAAGAAGGGCATTTTTTTAATGATTTTTAAAACATAAACATACAAATTGTTTTGTTTTAAAGAAAGTATGTGGGATAATGAGAGTAATTGTGTACAAAGACAATGGGACTCAAAGGGTTAAGCCAATAACGGATGCGCTACAATATTTCTAAAACCATAGATCGTATTAACTTAATACTGCAGCAATTGTCATTTTGTACGAATGGAAAGGGCTGTTGAAAAGCCAATACCGAAAATCTATTTCTTTGAAATGAGTAAGGCAACTTACTTTTTGAAAACAATCTTAAGTCACATTTTTAACACGATCCCAATTGATGAGGACATCAGTACCGTCACTTCGAACACCTTGAGTTTGTGCACAAACTCTGAATTTCTAGTTTTCCTTTTATTTTCTTTCTTAAACAAAAAAGATTTACAAGAATATACATTCCATCTAAATTTAACGAATTTTTGTTGAAGTTGTTGCCATGAAAGTCTCAAAGAGCCCCATTGTGTTCCTATGGGGTTCAAATTGTCCCAATGGTGTTCCCCATGGACGGTATTTCTTGAAACCCCATGATGGTGTTCCTGTGTGGTTCAAATGTGTCCCCATAGTATTTCTTGAGACCCCATGGTACTTGTATGGTGTTCAAATTGTCCCCATGGTGTTCCCATGGTATTTCTTGAGACCCCATGGTACTTGTATGGTGTTCAAATTGTCCCCATGGTGTTCCCATGGTATTCCCATGGTATTCCCATGGTATTTCTTGAGACCCCATGGTACTTGTATGGTGTTCAAATTGTCACCATGGGGGATCTATGGTATTTTTTGAGACCCCATGGTGTTCCTATGGGGTTCAAATTGTCCCCATGGGGGTCTAAAAAAAATCCCCATGGTGTTCCCATGGCTTTTCTTGAGACCCCATGGTATTTGTATGGTGTTCAAATTGTCACCATGGTGTTACCATGGTGTTTCTTGAGATACCGTGATGTTGCTATGGTGTTCACCATGGTGTTTCTTGGGACCCCATGGTGTTTCTTGGGACCCCATGGTGGTCCCATGGAACCGCCACTGATGACCATGGTGTTCACATGGTCCACCATGGTGTTTTTATGGAGCACCATGACGACCCCATTAAACCCCATGTATTCCCCATTCATTCCCATGGGAAACCTATGGGGTTACCATGGGACATTTTTGTAAGGGCTAACCTACCAGAAAACGTCACATCTGTACAGTTTACACTGCCTAACATTATTACTCAAAACACTACCCCATAATTGCCCATTACAATCGCATACGCAAACAAACTATACTACAAACTACTCCCATGACATTAATTACACTTTTACTGAATGTTTGTTTTCTTTTTATTATAAGCAATACCACTTTTCTACAATTGTTTCACTCACAAAATTGACAATACGTTACACCTACCACTTCGCAAACAATACAGCCGGAAACTACCTTCACATCGTCTGGCGGCCGACTGGATGAACGTTAAACATTCACTTCTGCATTGATTATGGTGTCGCACCAGTCTATTGGCCCTTTAGGAAACACGCGTTATGCATGATACACGGACAGTGCACCGCGCCAGCCTCGATCTTAAAGACCTTTCATTTGCAATGTCATGTCACAGCCGCACGTTTTGCCAACCAATGGGTGACAAAAGTACGTGCGGCCTTCACTGAAAAAATATACAATAATTTATCATATAATTCCACATTCGATCAAATTAGCCAAATCGGTGACGAATCGATCAATGTTCAATTCGAAAGTACTTACATTCTTCATAGCAAAGGGTTAAAATGTTTTATAGGCCCTAAAGGTCAATCCAGTTACAATTGTGTGCTACTCATGGCTGCCCATACAAAAAGTGGTCAATGTTTGTAAACAAAAGATTGTTTACAAATATTGACCACCATTTTGGTTGGGCGGCCTTGAATATCACAAAATGTATAAATTGGGGTGGCACAAATTTGCCCTCTTTAGTAACACATTAAAGTTTTTATAATGTAGAACAAGTTGTACCTTTTGTTTTAAAAAGCACAATTGATTTATTAGTGATATGGGTAATTTCATTGCATCGTATACTGAATCAATTGAGAACAGTAAAACCATTATAGAGAAAACATTTTGCAGGAAACAACAAAAATTTAAACAAAGACTGACCGAGTTGTTCAAGATCGATATGGACGTCAACTTCAAGGACTTCGACCAATCAGCGTAAAACCAACAAAAACCAGTCGAGCTGGTGCGGATCACAACCATATTCTTAGAATGCGTGTTATATGATTTTGAAAAGTGATAAAAATTTGACAAATCTGAGCACTAGTCTGACAGAAATGGCCGAAATTGAAAAAGACCCATTTTTGTTTTTGCACGTGACGTCTCGTAACCGACGTCAACGACCGTCGGAAGGATCCATAGTTACGATAATCGCGACTAAGGTAGGTAACACGCAAAACCACTACACCTAAGAGTTACTCACAAAAGACACACTAAATACGGATGACAATACCTTCCCATGGTTTAAACTTGTTTGACATACTGGAAACGTTCTAAAGAGTAGTAATGAAACTATAAGCAAACCACAATTTATATTTTCATGATGAAACGCTTTATGGAACTGATGAAAAGTATAACAAACGAAAACGGTACAAATATACAACGGTATATAAATAATACAATATAACTGAATACTTAACGGTGTAATATTAATAATGGCAATGCTTTGAAGAGTGTAATTTTATGTCATAAATTGAGACATGATTGGTTCTCATATATTTTCTTTACATTGATGTATACATAAAAAAAATGGGGAAAAAAACTATGAATCACATATGGTAAACTATCAACATAACCATCAGATATTTAGGGTTATCGTATTGATTAGATGTTGATTTATTGATATAATTTTTGACCTCCGTAAACAATTATTTTAAAGAGTAAAGCATCATTTTCAACATCAAGAACATAATGAATATAAATATAAAACAACATCAATAGTTTAAAACATTCAAGAATTATAAGTAAAGGTCTCAAAGGCTGGTAACAATTAGATGATTTATTTATAGCAAGATTACATATCAAAGGCCTATATATTTATGGCTAGTGTGCTATGTTATGCAAAATTGCCAAACTCGTTATCAAAACATGTATAATAACAATACATTTTCAATAAAAGTATCTTTGAGATCCCAAGTATAATGACATTTTGTAAAGGCTACTATTTACTGGTACAATGTTGGTTTTAATAATTTTGTTTATAGTGAACATCAATGTTGTAGGTCTATCTTGTTTATATAAAAAATACTTAGCAAAGTCATACATAGTTAAGTCATAATTATTGTCACTTCAACAACCATGACAGATAAAGAAAAACTATTGAAATGTATTTTGTTACCTACAAATACTATTTTGTTACTTGATATGTTATGTTTTTCTCTCGAAATCATTTTGTTACCTCCAACTATATATTTGCTCCCTTTGAAGAAATCAAATAATTTAAGAAGAAATATTATTTAGCAGGTAGAACAAATTAACAATTAAGTAACAACCTGATTGCCCTTTTCCATTAGTCACTTTAAAGATCGTTAGAATCTGGCAACACCAGGAATATATTCTATATTGTATACTTTTAATATCATAACAAATCAAATGGCATATCAATAACGATATAACGGAAATATTTTGAGGTAACATTAAGTGAATTTCCAATATGAAATAATTAATAGGAATTAAGTAATTTTGTTCTCTTGAAGATCTTTTATTTCATTCTCTCAAAATTATATATTTTGTTTCCTTAAATAATTTTTCTTTCCTTCGAAATAACAATGTTTCCACAAAATAATATTGCGTGGCCATGAAATAGATAAATTGTCGGGAAAGAAATCATTAAGTGATAATGAAAACCAGTTCAAGGTGACAAAAAACATTTTGAGGAAACAAAAAAATAATCAAAGGAAACAAAACATATTGAGGCAATAAAAGGCATGTGTTTCTTTTTTACCTGTCCTATTTTCTGTTACCTGTCCCTTTTTTGGCTTTGTATGAATTAGAAAGAAATGTAAAACATATATAAAAATATCAATGTACTAAACAATTAACATGAACTTACTGTAAAGTTATACAAAAAGAAAACTGGAATATGTAACATACATATAAAATATACATATATCATCAGCACAGTAGTGTTTAAGTCGTTATTGTACTTGTCATTTCAAAACTTAATAAGGACGTAGAAGTAAATATTTATGTTCTGTATACAAACAATGTTATAAGACAAAAAAATAAAAAATAAATGGATGTTTGATGACAACTTGTTTGTGTATACAAAACAAATATTTTGGAATCTCGTATCGTCACTCACTTTATTGTGCACTTTCATATAATTATGTTAAAACATTTATTGTGAAGATTTAATAAATTTTAAAATATAGACTTTATATTTCTATGGTGACGATATATTGAACTATAACAGTAACAGTATCAACTACATAAAAATATCCAAGACAATCAAACGTTTGATGTCTTGGAAGAGGCAGTTTGGCCACTAAAAGGGCAACTATTAGTTAGGCTAAGTACTCTCAGAGTTTAACATTGTCATTGACCAAGTTCCATCTGTTTTTTGTTCAAATGAGCAAGTGAATGGAATCCTTTCCCTTAGTGCTTGTTCAATGTCAGAATTACCCTCAACGCCTAGTACATCTTCCAACAGTTGAGATGACACAGTATAGGTGGGGTAGTTGTCTTCATCTGATGTCATTTCAGAGATCTTCTTTAGTGTCATATGCAATAACCGTGACATCTTGTTTTTTCCGGTGGATAAATTGTCTAAGAGAAAAATAAAAATAAACAAGAATAAAGGTTACTTATTTATTTTCTATCTCTACATATGAAATCCAAAATTTATCTACAGTGAACATGATTTCTATCAGTAGATTGAGATCCTGAAAATCTGAAAAGAAGATGGTAAAAAATGTTTTGTTTTAGTTATTGAATAAAAATGCTACATAGCAATAACCAATGTAATCATGTAGGCACAGACAACTGAATGATACATAGCAATAACCAATGTAATCATGTAGGCACAGACAACTGAATGATACATAGCAATAACCAATGTAATCATGTAGGCACAGACAATTGAATGATACATAGCAATAACCAATGTAATCATGTAGGCACAGACAATTGAATGATACATAGCAATAACCAATGTAATCATGTAGGCACAGACAATTGAATACTACATAGCAATAACCAATGTAATCATGTAGGCACAGACAATTGAATGCTACATAGCAATAACCAATGTAATCATGTAGGCACAGACAATTGAATGCTACATAGCAATAACCAATGTAATCATGTAGGCACAGACAATTGAATGATACATAGCAATAACCAATGTAATCATGTAGGCACAGACAATTGAATGCTACATAGCAATAACCAATGTAATCATGTAGGCACAGACAATTGAATGCTACATAGCAATAACCAATGTAATCATGTAGGCACAGACAATTGAATGCTACATAGCAATAACCAATGTAATCATGTAGGCACAGACAATTGAATGATACATAGCAATAACCAATGTAATCATGTAGGCACAGACAATTGAATGCTACATAGCAATAACCAATGTAATCATGTAGGCACAGACAATTGAATGATACATAGCAATAACCAATGTAATCATGTAGGCACAGACAATTGAATGCTACATAGCAATAACCAATGTAATCATGTAGGCACAGACAATTGAATGCTACATAGCAATAACCAATGTAATCATGTAGGCACAGACAATTGAATGCTACATAGCAATAACCAATGTAATCATGTAGGCACAGACAATTGAATGATACATAGCAATAACCAATGTAATCATGTAGGCACAGACAATTGAATGATACATAGCAATAACCAATGTAATCATGTAGGCACAGACAACTGAATGATACATAGCAATAACCAATGTAATCATGTAGGCACAGACAATTGAATGCTACATAGCAATAACCAATGTAATCATGTAGGCACAGACAATTGAATGCTACATAGCAATAACCAATGTAATCATGTAGGCACAGACAATTGAATGATACATAGCAATAACCAATGTAATCATGTAGGGACAGACAATTGAATGCTACATAGCAATAACCAATGTAATCATGTAGGCACAGACAATTGAATGCTACATAGCAATAACCAATGTAATCATGTAGGCACAGACAATTGAATGCTACATAGCAATAACCAATGTAATCATGTAGGCACAGACAATTGAATGCTACATAGCAATAACCAATGTAATCATGTAGGCACAGACAATTGAATGCTACATAGCAATAACCAATGTAATCATGTAGGCACAGACAATTGAATGATACATAGCAATAACCAATGTAATCATGTAGGCACAAACAATTGAATGATACATAGCAATAACCAATGTAATCATGTAGGCACAGACAATTGAATGATACATAGCAATAACCAATGTAATCATGTAGGCACAGACAATTGAATGATACATAGCAATAACCAATGTAATCATGTAGGCACAGACAATTGAATGCTACATAGCAATAACCAATGTAATCATGTAGGCACAGACAATTGAATGATACATAGCAATAACCAATGTAATCATGTAGGCACAGACAATTGAATGCTACATAGCAATAACCAATGTAATCATGTAGGCACAGACAATTGAATGATACATAGCAATAACCAATGTAATCATGTAGGCACAAACAATTGAATGATACATAGCAATAACCAATGTAATCATGTAGGCACAGACAATTGAATGATACATAGCAATAACCAATGTAATCATGTAGGCACAGACAATTGAATGCTACATAGCAATAACCAATGTAATCATGTAGGCACAGACAATTGAATGATACATAGCAATAACCAATGTAATCATGTAGGCACAAACAATTGAATGATACATAGCAATAACCAATGTAATCATGTAGGCACAGACAATTGAATGATACATAGCAATAACCAATGTAATCATGTAGGCACAGAGAATTGAATGCTACATAGCAATAACCAATGTAATCATGTAGGCACAGAGAATTGAATGATACATAGCAATAACCAATGTAATCATGTAGGCACAGACAATTGAATGATACGTAGCAATAACCAATGTAATCATGTAGGCACAGACAATTGAATGATACATAGCAATAACCAATGTAATCATGTAGGCACAGACAATTGAATGCTACATAGCAATAACCAATGTAATCATGTAGGCACAGACAATTGAATGCTACATAGCAATAACCAATGTAATCATGTAGGCACAGAGAATTGAATGATACATAGCAATAACCAATGTAATCATGTAGGCACAGACAATTGAATGCTACATAGCAATAACCAATGTAATCATGTAGGCACAGACAATTGAATGATACATAGCAATAACCAATGTAATCATGTAGGCACAGACAATTGAATGCTACATAGCAATAACCAATGTAATCATGTAGGCACAGACAATTGAATGATACATAGCAATAACCAATGTAATCATGTAGGCACAGACAATTGAATGATACATAGCAATAACCAATGTAATCATGTAGGCACAGACAATTGAATGCTACATAGCAATAACCAATGTAATCATGTAGGCACAGACAATTCATCTTCATAAATAATTTGGAGATTTGAGTCAGGTTCTACAAAAGGTGACAAGCTATATTATTACGTTACGATTATTACATCAAGTGATTTATTACTATAGAGATGATGTAATGTGAGCCATTGTGTGCCTATGTTTATGTGAATAAACAACTTGTCTAGGTATCAATGACCTTTATTCACAGCTGTTGGGGTTTCCCAAACATGTCCATTCTCAGAGGTTTCACATATTGGATAATATATGAGGAAGTCTTTGAATATGTTTCTGTTTTTCTTCCCTTAAGACAATTAGTGAGCATTCTTCAGTCTTTTTATTGAATTTTTTAACTTTTAAGCATGTTATGTACTAAAAATACTCGTTTTAAGAATGCATAGATTAAAGTATGATACCCCACACCTCAAATCACTACCATAATGCAATTTTTCTCTATCCGTAATTTAGTAATCACTACAGGTAATTATCTATATGTTGTCCCAAACAGAATCCCTAATGAAATGCAAGTGCATTGCATATTTTGAGTTTGTGCATAAATTATCTCTAGCATGAAACAGCAATAGACCACTGCTGAGTTGGCATTGTTGACCCCCAAACCATTCTAACTTTTGATGATTTTAAGGAAACAATGATAGCTACATTTGAGCACCCATGACCAGTTGCTCAGTATTACCTTTTAATTATCTTATATTCATGTCCAACCCAGTGTAAGACATTTTGGATTACCTGGACTACAAAATGTCTTCACAAGAAGTTGCATGACATACACACAGTAACACTTTCACAAATGAAGAGTGACTATTAATTAGAAACTGTTGTGTTAAGAACTTTATACTATTATTTTTGTCAGACGTAATAAAAAAGGTTGACAAGAGCATGCATGTAAGGAAAGATACAAGAAAACTTCCTTACAAAAAAAAACCAACCAAACACAAAAAATATAAAAATACTATCTGGGTCAGCGACAACAGATGTAAACTAACTTTCTGGTCCTCATCAGATACATGTTATCCCACACATATTCTGATATAACATGTGATATACCTTGATAATACTGTCCAATTCGTCTTGGTATCGCTGTGTAATGCTAGGTTCCCACTGTCGTGCGATCCGTTACGAACGCCACGATTGGCCATTCGTAGGTGATCGTGGAATTTTTGTTTCCTTTTCTGAAATTTCACGTTTGGATGCGAGTTGATGCGAGTCTATACGTTCTGGTACGATTTGGTGCGCTTGGATGCGATATAGGCACGATTGGTCGATTTCAGATGACACGATCTGTCACGATCTGGTCTCCCGTTCAGATACGATCAGATACGTTCCGATAGGATTGTCCCGATTGAGTCCACGATTGTGTCCCGATCTGACACGATCATCACGATCGGGGTCCCCGATTTTGGACGATCTGATACGTGCAGATACGTTCGGATACGTTCCGATACGATCATCACGAACCGATGCGCTCTTTTGCGATCGGATACGATTGTGGTGGCGATGTCTTTCACGATCGGGATGGAGAGTGATCACGATTTGAGCCACGATTGAACCCCGACGGGTACATATACAGCCCGACTGACCATGGACTTCATTGTTTCTTGAACTTCTACAGAGTGAAGACTACAACCCACAATCATTGACCAAACAAATGTGCTCTCTTCAAGTGTAGATCGATGAATGAAGCTCAATCAATCTTGTCCGGTATATATGGTCGCGAGAACTCGTAACAGATCGTGAGCGCCCGTGAAAAAGCGTTACTAATCGTATCTACTCGCATCTACTCGCATCTACTCGTATCAACTCGTATCAAATCGTGAGTCAATCATGTCCGGTCGTGAGCGATGGTACCCGACAGAGCGTAACAGATCGTGACAGATCGTGGGAGATCGCAGCGCATCTCAACAGAGCGTGGTGTTTGTCTTGTCCAAGGTTGATCCCGATCACCACGATTTCGAAGCACTATTAGATGCGATCTGTCGCGCTTTGTTACGATCCAATACGATCTCATGCGATGATCACGATTAAAAATTAATCGTGTTGATCGTAGAAATTTTTTGAACCGTCCAAACATGTTCTACGATCAACACGATTGCCACGACTGACCTCAAGATCTGATAAGATCTGATAGGATCACCACGATTACTCCACGATTAAGACCACGATTTCAATCGTGGCGCGAATCGTGATAGTGGGAACGGGGCATAAGCGCGTTGGTCACCTCGATGTAGTTCCCAACGGTCAATTGGGATTTGGACTGCTCACGCCATAGTGATATTCTACAAGGTTTACATTTGCCTTACGGTACTGTGATGTTGCGCACTGTAACGGGAGATCCTTTGACTGTAACTGTTTTAGACATATCTTCCTGTGGAGAACAAAACCTTCCAGTATTTTAACGGCACTTACAATTATGCAATAAGTTTATAGTAGATGCTAGTAGTTAATATAGAATATAAAAAATCAAATATGTGTACAATGTCATGCTAATAAGTGTATAAAAAGGAACTTTAATAACTACATACTGTATGTAATCTATTACAGTTGCATGTGTATGTAATGTCTTGATTTCTTGGCAGCTGAGAGCAACGGACGTTTCCTTATTAACTTATTAACTGAATACATGTAACATATAAGGTATACCTGTGTGACGGCTTAGAAATTATTAAGTTAGATTTTAACACCCCCGTTTATTTGTTAGCTCATACTTACCTTTATTACGTAATCATTTCCTTACTACATTATTATTCAAATTAGGGAAGCGCCCTCTACGATTGCATTTCTATCGCGCGCTTCCACCGTACCTTCATAATGTTTTCTGTCGAAGACTCATTAACACGTCTTCGTCTTCGTCTTCATATCGTTTTCAGGTAATACTCTTTTATTATATTTTCAACTTATATTTCAAAGATATAATTTATCTAAACTTAGATCTACAATTTCATCAATATTAATACTTTCATTTAGTGATTATTTGCTATTATTTCCTTAATTATTGATGTATTTAGAATTCGTTATTAAGCAAAAGATTGTCGGAGCTTGCGATCATCTTAAATGTCCTTAAGACACTCTTTCATATTATTTCACAAAGGAGATTCACCGGTGCTTTATTGCTTAAACAGTTATCTCTGAATACTTATTCTCGATTCATTTTACTTAGTTTGCATTATTTTATGATTAATGAAGATGGCGGACGCTGCCTAGGTTTTTGGCGCGAACCGCAGATAATTGTGTAATTAAATGACCCTTTTATTGTTCTTTGTATTTTGAAACGTTTAATTAATTTGTTCTACCTATATACTGTTTTCTGTCGAAGACCCATTAACACGTCTTCGTCTTCATATCGTTTTCAGGATAAAACAACAGAACACAGAATTTGTCGCCGTCCAATGCCTCTATCTTTCAACGACCCGACCGTATTATACTGAGTGTCACACCTGTAAGTAAGATGTAGACGTTGGCTGGTACCATGAGCAGTTTGCATGTGTAATTAAATTCACCATTGTAAAGTGACATGACATTTTAAGTGTAATGGTCTTGTGTTGAGGTCTGTACTGTATGGAATAATAAGCATGCAGATGTGTAGGATTATATGACAAGTAGAAACTTACAGAAGTGACTTGTCCCTTGATTGATACCATCTTTTTGACTGGTGAAGTGGCCACTGCATCAATCTCAATGAACTCAGCCGGTGGAGGATTTGCCAAGTTTTCAGCCTGATTTAGGATGGCCTGGGGGATGTTGAGTGCTCCACTGTACCTTACTTTAGCTCTACTACCAACTTCAATACGTGGTGTGGAGTACTTTGTTTTGATTGCAGCATTCATTATGAAAAGTGGGTTGCCCTCTCTGAACATACGAAGATTTGTATCATCATAGACAAAGATATCAACAGCTTGACTTCTGTCAGCTCCAATAAACCTGATAGGGTTGTTTCCATCTTGTTTGATTATTTGCAGATGGAGTGCTGGTACGTAAGGCTTTCTTGAAGATATAATTTCTTGAATGGTTGTCATCTGTGGAGAATATGCATAAGTGCAATTTGTTAACTTTAGAATTTTAACTTGTTACTTAACAATATAGAATCCAATATTACTGGACATAGTAGCATTGGCTTGACTTACAATGAATATTACAATGTAAATACAATACTGATAGTGAGAGCAAGCTTGTAGCCAACAGCAACAAAACAAATCAGTCTACCAAGTGTACAGGTATAAATGGGCTTGCAAAAACATTAAAGAGATAAAGCTTTTCTCAGTAACAGATAATGAGCTGCCATAGTCAAAGGTCACAAAAAATATTTGTGTTTTTTCGATAATTTCTGTATGAAACCAACTTCCACAAGTATGTCATTATTAGAAATTAATATAACCAAATCTGAGACGAGTCCCATACCCCCATTGGTTGGGGGAGGGGGAGGGGGGTTATAACACTAACATAAATTTGCACCCTTTATAGGGTAATTTATTTCCTTTTTTTCGCAGCACTGAATTGTTATTGTGTAGAATTATGCTGTAGGATTACAAAATGTACTGCGGAACTATTAGCTGACCAGTGCATTGAACAAATCATCCATCTTTAATTTATTTTTTATCTGCTTGAATCATCAAAAATGTATTACAAACAGATTAGTTCCAGCGTTTCCTCAGAACGGTTTAACTGCATCAACAGTGCACATGTCCCCCTACTGAAAAATGCTTAGTTAAAACAACCAAAAAATGCCAGTCCATGTAACAACAGAGCTGTCTACGACCGTCGGGAGGAACGAGGTTTCAGTTATTATTGTGACTACACTTGGGATCATGTCCTTGCCCCTGCCTGACACCTACTAGCATAGGCATAAGCCTACTCTGACATTGTTTCTGCTTCTGCTTCTGCTGGATACTATGCAAGTTTCATCGTAATAATTATGTGATTACGTTTTTGAAAAACGACAAAAAAATGTTTGACGAAATCACTTCAGACGGAATTATTTCTCAGGTACCCTTTTATGTAACTAGTAAATTATGTCAGAGAGTTATTCTAGGTTCCGAGTTCCTAACGTCACAAAAAGCATCAATTGATTTTTGGGGAAATCTTAACTTCGCATTCACAAGAAAAATCAGTCACTCTTCCCCCACGTTCCCAATCTGTCTGGTGGACGTAATATCCAGAACATTGGTCTAGTAGTTGCAAACACTATATCTAGCTCTCGCCTGGACAGACTCTGGTACGAAAGTAACAGTTATGGTAATGAATCCATCCGAGGTTCCTGTTACAATTTGTCCTTGTACCAAGGTGGGTTACGTTCAATATTGTGCAAGAAAGTCACATCTCTAAATTTGCCAATTTTGACAAGATCGAATATAATGCTAACATTGATTATGAGGTTACGAACCCACAATACTCATCCTGTGGTCAAGAGGTTCAACCGAAACCGAAAAAACACGTGGTTTTTACGATATAATCGATACTGGTAAACAATCCTCCAGATAGATCCCGCCCAAATAGACATTCACCTAGGTTACAACAATAAGAGATCATGTTAACAAAATGTTAAATGATGGTATTATTTCCGAGTCAACCTCATAATTTTCTAGTCCAGTTGTCATGGTTAAAAAGAAAACTGGCGAATACAGATTTTGGATTGACTGTGGAAAACGAAACCAGATCACGGCCTATTTTTCAACACCAGATATTGCGTCAGGATATTGGCAAATAGGTCTAGATAAAGATTCTAAAAAGAAAATGGCATTCATTACTCAAAAGGGATTGTATGAGTTCAATGAGTTACCTTTTGGACTACATACACAATGCACCCAGTATATTCCAAAGAACAATGCATGGAGTGCTACGAGGGTTAACATTGGAAATTTTATTTAGTGTGCTTGGCCGACATTATAATTTATAGTGACACTTTCAAAGACCATCTTGAACATTGCGCCAAGTATTTCAGAAATTCAGAGGTGCTATTCTTAAACTCAAGCCAAAACAATTTTCATTTGCATGTGACAAAATACACTACATTGGGCACATAATTAGTGAAGACAGTATTGCTACCGACCCAGCAAAACTTAAAAGTTGTAAAAGAATATCCAGTATCAAAGAACGTCACAGATACTCATGCGTTTCTAGGTTTTGTTGGTTAATTATTACAGGCGTTACATAAAAGATTTCAGCAAAGCTGCTCAACCATTAATTGCACTGACTCGTAAAAACATTCCGTTTCAATGGACAAAAGAGTGTTCAGAAGCTTTTGAGCAACTGAAACAAAAACCTGAAACAAAAACGTCCTGTATTAGCCCATCCTAGGTTCGACAAACACACACAATTTGTTTTGCAAACTGACGCGTTTTTTCAAGGTTTAGGATTTTTATTGTCCCAAATGCAGGACGGTAACGAAAAAACTATTGCATATGCCATTGGAACGCAATTATGTGACTGAAGCACTTGACATTAGAAGCACTAATGACGTTGTTGAGTGAAAAGGTTTTCCACTTACTTGGAACATAGCCCAAAATTCAAAATTGTCACAGATCATCAAGCACTTAAATGGGTGTTTGACCAAAAACATTCATCTGGCAGATTAACTCGTTAGTCCTTGTATTTGCAATCGTTCAGTTATGATATTGAATACCGACCAGGCAAGAAACTTGCTAATGAAGACACTCTGAGTAGAATTTGAAAAGACAATTCCCAACCTACATCTGTTACTAACTCGCAAGCAGAAAGTTCACATATTGAGTCCGCACAATTGAGTCAATCTGATTCTGAGACAGTTTTTAACTGGTGTAGATCATGTAGAAAACTCATCTAAAATAGACAAGGTGCGAAATCTCAGATATCACCGTGGTAAACGTTTGTATAAGCAAAACATAGTGAAATTGAAAGATCACTTAATACCAGATGTTCATGAGAACATTGATAGGGATGTTAGACCCAACAGTCAAATTCCTTGTTTGTCTACAAAACTCATATTGTTTGCGTATCGCAGTACTCCTGCAGACAATTCTATTGGATTTAGTCTTTTTTATGTTGTATGGTAGAGAGGCAGTATGCCTATTGATATATCTCTTCATGCAAAACCTGAATATTCCTACCGGAATATAGGCCTAAGACATTATATCCATGAATTAATTGATCAACTTGAAGTTGCCAGAGAAATATCGAAGAAACACCTTGAATCTAAAAATTCTTCCATGAAGGAACGTTATGACAGTCGTACTCAAGAAGTACCCTATCAAGTTGGAGATGTTGTTTATATTTACATCCCAGTAATCCAAAAAGACTGTCCCAAAAAAATTCAAAAAATTCTGGTGTGGTCCATATTTGCTTGTGAAACAAACCTGTCCAGTTAATTTTAAAGTTAGAAATCTGGAAAATAACAAATTACTTCATGTGCCAATTCATGTAAATAGGATGAAATTTGCATATAACCGGTTTGCCAGATCGCCTAATCACGTGATGCCAAGAGATTTTGTTCAGAGAGATCCACTTGACTTCACTGAAGACAGTGATTGCCCAGAAGACTCTTATGAGCCTTTGTTAGCTACACAATAACCTCAATGAACTAGGTCAAAAATACCTTTACCGGATTTTGGACAGCCTGCCGGTAGAGAGTTTCATGTAGAAAAAGTCCTACGTGGAAAATGTGTCAACGGCAAAGAGCACTACTTGATTAAGTGGAAACGTTATCTCAGCATTAATAATTCATGAGAACGCGTTTGTAGTGGAAATCCAAACGTGTAGACAAGAAAATAAACCACTGTTTGTCACTATTTTCTACGAATATATGTTCAGCTCTTTAATTTATTGTCCACAGTAGTAATCTCAATCCCCAGAGAAGTGGCGCAACCTTCAGACCTAAATCTTCACTCCTGACATGAGATAATTCTAATGTAGCTATGGCACAATTATAATAAACGCACAATGCATGACGCACAATGCATGACGCACAATGCATGACACACAATCCCTATATACTGCGTATTTTTTGGAACGAGTAGTTCGTGCCACAACAAATGATCAGCTCCTCAATGAAGTATCACGACAGTAAATACGACACGACAGTAAATACGACATGAAGTATACGTTAAATTATATACGAGTTGAACAGTTCAACGATGAGAACGATAATTCGAAGACAAAAGTACAAAACAAAAATGGTTCTTCTTACACGGTTAATTCCACCTAAAATGCACACAGCAAAATGTAGAGACCCTTTACTGTCCTTTAGAGCTGATCAAAAATGACTTCAGTTACAATAAACTCTCAAACTCACAACAAAAATAAGCAAGCTTTGAACAACGCGGCACACGGAATTTAACTTCACACTCCAACCCCTTCACGCACAGCGCCCTCTCCTGGCGCCCACTACAACATAATTATTGCCAAAAAACAAACCATAAGTGTCCGTAACACCGTTTAAAATGTTAATGAAACCCTTCAAAACTTTCTTCAGCGCAATCCTGTTTGTATCACTGGCAAACCAAATAATGATAATCAATTGCATAGAATGCATTTCAGTTAGATTAAAATCAGTGGTTTATTTGTTTGTAAACATGTAAATATATTTTAATGAAAGGTACCGGTCTGAAAGCCTCATTAATTCTGAATGGTTCTCAGAACCATGTTCAGAAATTAATAAAGCAGTTAATTAATAACGATGTGGTAATATATAGTTTGTTATATAGCGTGTTATATAGCTTGTTTTGGGAATCTGGATTCCCCTTAGTCATCGGAGGAGGACACTTAGCCCTGCCAATGAAGTAGCTACATAGACCTCTTCGAGCAGCCGCGCTTAAGTCTACTCGTCGCTGATGATGCCTCGCGTGGATGACAGCACAACGTCGATCTGGTGTCAACTAGTCCGTCAACTAATCAAAGTATTTTATAACATGTATTCTGATCTTGTCGGTATTTGAATGGCCAACTTATGTCGTCATCATTTCGAATCTAATATCGGTTAATTGCTGTTGATTGAAGTCATTAGCTGTCTTTGAAGTGAACTAGAATGAACAGAATGCGCTTTTAAATTAAAGTGTAATTAAACTGTTAAATTGGAAAGCTTTAATTTCCAAAATGTATAGTTAGTTTATGATTTATAAGGTTATGTTGAAAATAAATATAAATTGTCAGGGGCAAATTCTAAAAGAAAGGGCGTATAAGATATGATACATCATCCTGGCCCACTACTCTTTTGTGTAACCATTGATTGTTTCCTTTCACGCTCACCTAAGCATGGTGTTTATGTGCACCAGGTCATTGCATGGAGGTAGAAACACCTCCATGGTGGTAGTTATATAACACCCAGTATAAAACGTACGTGACCGTCGACTTGTGGTCCATGTCCTTCAGGTGCAATTACTGTCCAACAAAATTAGGTTCCTGTAAGTTATGTTTAAATAAAACACCTTGCGTTATAGACGTGCAGACAAAATACCGTCTCGGTTTGGGTTACTTGCTGAGTGGACGATCCCATTGGGCGGGGCTATCCCGTCCGTAACACATAATTGGCTTGATTCCGAGTCCACAAAATAAGGACCGGAATCAACATCGATCAACATTCCCAGGGACACCCCTGTAGTGATATGCGTTACATGCAATGTGAGCGTTTGCGCACCAGGGGTTGCCACCAGTTTCCCTCATGTGTGTTGCAATAAATGTATACCAAGGTCCACAAGATCCATCGCTTCCTTTATCGATTATTTATACCTGTAATGCCATGCTACTAGTACTACAACCCCAGCCCTTAAAAAATAAATGAGCATGTAATAAACAAAAATAGTTTCTTCAGTGTTTAAACCATTTGTAACTAAGTAATTGCGCCTATCCAGGAGAATAGGCCAAGTTTACAACGGGCAGTTTGGAACCGTCCCGATAGGGTTTAACACAGTATTGTGGACTCTGCATGTACTCGCCTTAATAACTTTGTTTAAGTCCAGAAGCAAGAAATATAATTTTCCTGCTGGCGGGAACATGCTTCCGATGAGTCCGTGTTGACCCACAGACTCATAGGTAATTCGTTACAGAAATTGTAACCAAATTTATTCACCCTTATTGACTTACAGGCACCCATTTTATTGTTCAATTCAGTAATTTCCCGAAATGATTTACGGAATGATTTGACGACATCATTAAGCAAGTTGAAGAACAACAGGAGTTCATATCAGTAGGTCATCTTACATAATGATTTGACGACTTCATCATCAAATACGTCGGGGACAACGTTAAATCATTATACATCATCAGATATTTTGAAAACAACGCGAAATAAGGTCACGACAGCATCGTGAAATAAGTTGAGCCGTCAACATCGATAAAATAATGTCAACTGATACGCAAATATTGACACGTTTGTGGCCGAGCGGTCTAGCTTACCGGACTCAAGTTCTGGTGTTAGCAGCAGAATGTGGGTTCGAATCCCGGCCGTGTCACTTGTGTCCTTGAGCAAGACACTTAATTGCTTCTCTCCACCCATGGGTTAAATGGGTACCTGTGAGGGCAGAGTTGGTTGATTAGCCCTATATGCGCTGTAATGACAGCAATTGAGCTGTATACTCCCCAGGGAGCTGAGATGGTTTCAGGAATGATTTATGAGCCTTATGAGCAGGAGTAATAATATAATGCGCTTGAGCACCACTCAGTTGGTGGATACGTGCGCTATATAAGTCCACACATTATTATTATTATTATTATTATTATTATTATTATTCCATACACAGCAGGTTGGCAAGGTGTTTAGGTCCATGTTTGGGAGTTGATTGTTGTTTATTCATGCATGACATAAACGAGAACTGAGTTGTTGACAGTGACTGAGCAGAAAAGGCTGTTCAGTCCTACTGTGTACACAAACTGTGGTTGTTGAATCATCGTAGATCGACCTACATGTACTTATACTTATTGAGGAAGCTGATGTGTGTCCAGTTGTTGAGTTCTCATCTAGTGACAGCTAAATATATTAACCCGTAATCAGGTAAGCTTTTCACATTATCTACATGTCTTCAAAGATCAGGATCAGGAAAGATACACATAGATATGAATGCCAAAATTATTGTCAATTCACTTTTATAATACCGCGACCTATTGTAGTTCACCAATAGTTCAAAGCATGCGAATCTTTTACATGAGTACTGTTTTCCCATAAAGTTATTAATAGGATCTACCCTGATAACTGCTAACAATGTGCTCCGCTTATGATATGTTTTTGTTATATATCTCTTGTAGATACCCAGATACCCGTTTTCATTCTTGTTGAAAACATGCTTCCTTTGGTGTACAAATACATGTAAATGTTAACAAAATTTACCTTTATAATACAGAGGATATCATATTTAATTCGGTCTTTATTAAAGTATAACATCTTGGTGACAACATCATGTATTTACTGAAAGTTATTTCTACCCTGATAACTGCTAACAATGTGCTCCGCTTATGATATGTTTTTGTTATATATCTCTTGTAGATACCCAGATACCCGTTTTCATTCTTGTTGAAAACATGCCTCCTTTGGTGTACAAATACATGTAAATGTTAACAAAATTGGGTAGAATGTCGTATCTGGCCGCCACTATTTTTCATTAAATATAACCAATAATGTAATCTTACCTACCTGGTAAGGTGGAGAACATATGGATGATGATGGACATATACTTCAAATTATTCCAGGATATTTATTTCATGAAAAACCAGGCATTTTTGGTATACGATGACTTCCTCAGTCATGTCAGTCTGATCTTGTAAACTCCACAATTAGTGACCAAAACAGTCATTGTACATGCGTAGTGGTAACTATAATAGGATCCTTCTATTTTCTGAAGGGGAGGATTTTTTTAGAAGGGAAATCAAGTCCGAAAACCATCATAAAAGTGGATTTTAAAGATAGTTTTCGCCACCAAAAATCGATAGAATGATTTTTTAACTGGTTAGTTGCTGCAAACAAAATCCAAAAAAGCCCTTAAAAAGTGGCGGCCGGATACGACATTCTTTCCACAAAATTTACCTTTATAATACAAAGGATATCATATTTAATTCGATCTTTATTAAAGTATAACATCTTGGTGACAACATCATGTATTTACTGAAAGTTATTTCTGAAATAAAACCGTAAAAATTGCTACAAAAGTGTCTTTCATAACCCAAGTTACAATATACACTGTACAAAAGAAAGGCCAATTGATGACACGCACGCACGGACGGCTGGTGCATCACGCAGCTACAGCGGCCTCACTCGTGACTGTGTCAGGAGTATGACTACCATTATCAGAAGACAATGATCACTGGTGTGTGCGTGATCAGAGAGCATGCGTAAAGCAAGTTTACTTGGATGTTCATGTCACAAAACACGTGTCGAATAATGTCATTGTTCGATCAAAGGCGATGTGGGCGGAACTAACCCTGCTTTCTAAATAAGGATATCTCATACGTCATGTTGGCTTTGGATAAGGACATGATTTTGCGTACTAAAATAATATTTAATATTATGAAACTAACAAACTGCAAAATATTACGAATATAAAATCAGAACTTTAATATTAATTTACTTCTATCACAATGAACTTTAGTTAAATGTCAATAAACTTTGTTTCCTGAAAGAATGAATTACTATAAGAGACCTAGATAGGAATAATTAAAAACAACAACTACTACTTCTACTAATAAAGCTAAACAATGATTTTAAGAATTAAGATTATTTTCAGAATCCAATATTTATCTTATTATTGATAAGTTATAAATCATGTTCACTTTGGTGAGGTGGCAGTTATGCGGGCGTTCATAATAATAATAATAATAATAATAATAATAATAATAATAATAATAATAATAATAATAATAATAATAATAATAATAATAATAATGTGTGGACTTATAGCGCACGTATCCACCAACTGAGTGGTGCTCAAGGCGCATTATATTATTACCCCTGCTCATAAGGCTCATAAATCATTCCTGAAACCATCTCAGCTCCCTGGGCAGTATACAGCTCAATTGCTGCCATTACAGCCCAATAGGCAAACATTCCATCCTCTGCAGCTAGTTTGATACTTGTTTGTCGCATGCCACAGCCAGGCTATTTGAGTCTTAATGATTGGATACAATGTATCACCAACAGTTGGACAAAAGTGTATGGAAAATGTCTGTAAAATACTACAAAGGCGTTATCAGAATCTCTTGAATAAAATTGCTCCTAAAAGTGTAAACATTACATTGTTCAATAGTCACAGATTTCTGTTCACACCGCTGAAATTGTAAGTCCCAATTTTAAAAAGTCGTTTACGGGTACTCGGAACCGAAAAATGGAACCAGGTAATGACAGTTTCGGTCGGGTATATGGATACCCGGATACCCAGCACAGCCCTAATGCACATACTTGGTCTTTCAATATATTTGTCAGATTTGTTTGGGGTTCAGTAAGACTAATTGCGGTGACACCATGTGGAATCTCAATTGAGTAGTAATTAGTTCTGAAAAAGAACTGGAGGTACAACTCGACGTTTCGATCAGTATGTTTGGGGTTTATTGGGAACAAA
The DNA here is from genome assembly GCA_029582265.1 of Zoroaster sp. YZ-2022. Lineage (NCBI taxonomy): Eukaryota > Metazoa > Echinodermata > Asteroidea > Forcipulatida > Zoroasteridae > Zoroaster > Zoroaster sp. YZ-2022. The sequence continues at coordinate 62,667,345 of CM055816.1, forward strand.
TTGCCTTTATTGTTTACAAAATTCAATTTGCCTTTCAAAGCAGGCAGTGAAAACATTCGCGGTACTTAAACCTAACCTGTCATAACTCGCGAATAGAGCGGCGGTGTCTATTAAACGGCTTTCGTACACATGAATAATTTGTTTCCAACCATGTAACGCTGTCGATGATTAGTAAAGCGAAACCTGTTGCCTTTTTCCTTGTTTTGTACACGTACGTGCAGTTATTACGTATACTGTACATTTATTACGTATACTGTACAGTTATTACGTATACTGTACAGTTATTACGTATATTGTACACGAAAAAAGTATCCTAAAATATATAGACCTATAATAATTGCCCCTTCTCGAAACAGGAAATTAGGCAATTAATATAATTTTTTTCTGACGAGGCTTCGCGGGCCGCATTAAATCCCTCAGCGAGCCGCATGCAGCTTCGGGCCGACGGTTGGCCACCCCTTGCAATAGGGAATCACGTCTTTCATGTTAAAACCCTGCGACGTGCCATGACACTTATACTCACACCGCGGTTGCATTGCGCTTTATTTTACAGTAGGTGTGAAAGGGCGCTATAACTTCTGTTGCGTTGAACACTACCAACTGCCTATGGTTTTAACAGATGCCTAGAGGTCCTCTAGATCCTAGACAACAATTTGAAGCAAAAAAAATGTAAGGGCCCTTTAGGTTGATGTTTATTTTAGTTCTGATAACGCTTTTTCCCCCTACCCCAAATCGACATAAAATATACCCTATTATGTGTACCCATAGCAGTTATAGGAATAAACATCTCTCATTCTATGGCTGATGGTTCCAGCATGTCTGGATCCATGGTCTGACACAACATAGTGGGTAACTGATAGCTTTTGATAAGCCGCTCAGAGCCGAAGTCAATGCCCTTGTGTTGACAGATTGGATTACGATTTGTACACGGTACTATGGGACCATGCAGGATGTGTACTATGGGACCATGCATGATTTGTACACGGTCCTATGGGACCATGCTTTTTGCAGTAGGATTTTTTGGATCAAGGGTTCAAAGCAGGCTAATGGGAATTAACCATGCTATTTGGATGTACCTCAACAGTGAACTTACGGAATTTGAGAAATTTGGGGTGAGCATGA
>CM055816.1:62673466-62736068 GCA_029582265.1 Zoroaster sp. YZ-2022
TGAGTGGAATAAATGGAAAACTTTTGGAGGGGAGCTTGAGTCTCCTGAGTCCCCATCCCTTGTACCACTGCCCTATACTCCTTGCCGAACTCCTCTGTAGACAAGACTTGGGCTCAGATTTTGCTCTCTTTCCTGGCTCCTTCTTTAAAAAAATAATAAAACATCAGCGGGCCCTTGGGGGGGAGCTCGAGCCCCCCCCCCCCCGGGGTGCGCCACTGATTGGGGCGTGGTATGATTTTCACGTGTAGATCTGTAGGTAATCTCAGCATCATAATATTTTGGGACAAGGGCGTGGCTTTCACGTGTGCGTTTGTTTTAAGTGTGTATCAAATATCATCGTGGTGTACGAGTGCATCATAATATATGTCAGAGTTTAGAAGACGGACATTTCAAGAGTATGACATGCAAAGCCAGTCAACTGTTTCTATCGGCCTAACGATTTATTTTCTGTTGAATTTGCTGTATATCATAAAATAAGTCATGCATATTAAAACTTATGTTTTTTCCCTGTGGAATAGTACATTAAATCTTTGTTGTGTATATCTTGTCAGAAGTACTATTAGAATAGACTTTATATGGCTGTTGAGACCAGATATTATATGGAATAGTACATTAAATCTTTGTTGTGTATATCTTGTATGAAGTACTATTAGAATAGACTTATATGGCTGTTGAGACCAGATATTATTCGGAACCGCACTTTCCACCAAGAAAATGGAATATCGGGTTTATTTCGGAATCTGGGGCCGAGGAATGAAAAAAACAAAACATTAGCCTTGTTTAGCGTTTAAGCGAATGAGAAGCTTGCCTTCCGCGTCTAAGGGTAGGAACGTGTACAAAATCAGGTTATACAAAAGGTCCCTGTTCCATATAAGGAAAGGTTTTTGACGAAAGTACAACGTCAACTGAGAAAGCTGGGTGTTCAAGGGGACAATCCTCAACTGAGGATGCTATGCTATTGCATGATGGGAGCAGCGGCTGTGCATGGGAGCAAGACACGGACACAGCTAATGATTGATCGGGTCAGTCACGGTGACTCATTGGCTCCTTCATCCACGAACCGTGTTCCGTGTGTAGGGGTGGACTCGAGGAAAGTATGCGAAAAATAGACGGACTCCAAGCCACCTGCTGAGAGGACGTGGCACGCATACAAGGCTCTCGCTGTTTCAGTAGTTTCACTGTCGGCGACAACGAGAGACGAAGACGGTCTGAGAGTTCTCCCAGCCCTTCAAGAAATTGTTGGTAGGCTGAAGAAGCGTGACCCGATGCAGTAGCAAATCCCAACGAGATACTTTATGACTGGTTCGTCCTTGACCCGGACGGAGACATTTGGACAGCAATCAAGGTACTCCGCCGGAAATTAGATCTCAATGTCACAGATGTGAGATCTGAGGCCCTCCATGTAGCAGCTGATCGGGGAGAGAGTGCTGCGGGTCTGAATCCTGTATCCGTCCATTGTGAAGACCCTTCACTTTAGAGAAAACTGCAGGAAATGATGTTGGAAATGATGGCTGTCATGAGGTTAGAATTAACCCAATTGCGTTTGGCCCCACAATCCCAGCGACCAAGTGTACACTGCAAAAACGGTGGTGTTAAAAACTACACCATTGGTGTATATATAAGGCAACTCACACAGTATAAAACACCATAGAAGAACAAGTTGACACCACTGGTGTTATTTTTAACACCTCAGTTTTTGCAGTGTAGAAGGCCTGACAACAACCACAATGGGATGACTAGGGTAACCCATTTGTTTGACCTGCAACCAGTCTGGTCACATGGCAGAGATTGTCCCCAACGACGACCCCCACAAAATTCCAAGAACAAGAATTACCACTGGTGTCCCCAGAGCTAGAACCAGCAGAATCCCCAGAAACCACCAACTTATCAGTTAAACTAGGATGTTCCGTTGCACCAGATGAGGCAGTCGGGGACTGTATCGAAGTTGCCATGGAAGGAGTTTGGAACGTCAACGGGCTTTTGATCATCTTAAAGATGCGCTGACGAATGCACTGGTGCTGTGCTACCCCCAAACTTAACGCTAACTACATTTTGGACACAGATTGCACCATTGGCGCTGTTCTTTCCCAGAGGTCGGAAGAGGGGAAACATATAGTCGTCTATGGCAGCCGTACTGTGAGCAAGTGTGAGTGTAAACCATTGTATAACACACAAGGAGCTTGTGACAGTGGTTCATTTGTCACTACTTCAAACACTAGCTTTTTCTTTCAAATTTAATTCAATATTTATTTTCACTAATAATGACAATGATATGTCATAAAAGGATAATGCTAAGAACAAGACAGATGACATTGAGAGAATTAACAAAATATATTGTCAACATAGTATTTGCCAGCAATACCTTTTACAGATGGGTGACTTTTTGGACACCTTGTTTGCCTAAAATGGACACCTTGGTCGTATCTACAAACAAAACAAAAACAAAAACAAGCAACGTATGTGAAATAGTGCATTTATTTAAAATTAAATAAATAGTCATACATTAAAACAACGTCGTATCTTCTCCTATACGTTTTGCGTGTTCATCCTGGAATTCTGTAAAATGATACGATCTTGTTGCACTGATGATGCGACGACATGCAAAAGTATTAAGTATTATTTGGCCAATCTGTTTAAAAAAATAACAACCTTGTTTCCAAATGCTGACTTATACTTTTGCTGTCAAATGATACATTTAAATTACTAATGTTTTTTTAGTTTTTCAACAGAGTCCAATGTATTTTAGACGACAAAAAGAAAGGTTAATATACAGTATGATCAGGTCCCGATAATTTTCAAATTCATTTTAAAAAGTAAATACAACGTTACCTGCAAGAGTGATTTCGAGATGTGTATCGCCGTCACCAGCGACGTGGTGATGGCCTAACCTCGTTAGGCAATCCAGTCCCAGACCTTTTATGACGATGTCACACTGTAAACATAAGTTAGTCATTGGTGCTCATAAATTAGTCAAATCGACTAATTTAGATTAGTCAAGTCTCAATGACTAATTAAATCAACGTAGGACTAATGTTTAGTCACAAATGACCAATTTAGGTTAGCTTGCTGATGTTTGTGACTAATAAAAAATAAGTCATTCGTTATGAGCAAAACTTGATTATTTCAAGTTTATAATTGCTTTCAGAATGAATTTTCGCTGGGGTTTTATTTCAAGTCATTCTGAACTTATGATCTTTTCTATAAACACATATTTTTAAACATTTTGTAGTATTAAATTCATATGAAAATGGTCATGATAATTTGTTGTGATACATTTTGTACCATTTGATTCATTCAGTGATAAATGAATGTTATTTCTTTCAAATCGGTGACTAAATCACAAATAATTTGCCTGGATGGGAACATTATTACTTCGTCAATGACTAATGTGTCTCGTCATACGACTAAGAAAAACGAAATTGGTAAGGTTATGCAACTGCTAAGTTCCTATTGGTTGAACGCAACTGGTAGTTTGCGGTTCGCGTATTGTCCATGCATTGAACGGGTACCATTGAAATTGAACCGCGCCACGTTTGCATTATTGGCCGCCATTGTATCGACGTGTCAATGCATTGTTCGATTGCTTATTGTGTGCACAGCAATATTGTTTCTAGAACGCTGTCATAATCTACTGCAATCTTGCATTCATCAAAAGCCATTAAACATCAAAAATAATGTCAACGAACTCCGGGAATGTCATCAACTGCAAGGTAAGTCCAGTTTTCGTTGTATTAAGTGAATGTTTTATTAGTTGAGGCCTTATTTTGGTCACACTATTTAGCGTCAACTCGACGGTTTCACGACAACTCAATACAACTCCAAGACAACAAGTTACAAAACACCTTCAAATGCGGTGTTGTGCCAGAGTGTATCTGGAAACACGTCTCAAAATTATTTGCACTTTCATGCATACTTAGTTTTCAAGGAATTTTTTTCATCGTAAAATAACTGATTTTCTCCGTCCGAAGATGCCTGCGCAATGACATCAGATACCGCACCATTGTGTTAGGTTTTGTCACTGTTTGTAGGGTTGGGAATGACCCACATTATAATCTTTGCTTTTTTTTTTTTATTATTTCTTAATTTCCTTTTTTACTCATTTCTTTATTTAACTTCCTTATTTCCTCAATTCTTTATTTGATTTCTTTATTTAAGTTTCTTTATTTCTTTTATTATTTTATATTATTTTCATTAGTTTTATTTTTTATTTCATTAGTTTTGATAAATACATTTGTTTAGCTTGGTCAATGACTTAGACAAATTTAATTGCATAAAATAAATGTAAATATAATTGTTACTGTTTTTTTCATAAAATAAAGAAATGCAGACTACTAGGCCTACTACTTTTATGAGCTTTATATCGCTTCCATTTAAAAAAAATGTATTCAGTCAATCAGTGCAAAAAGCAAATATATTTATTACAGAAATAATAATAAAATGATTAAATATAAAGTGGACATTACATGCAAAGAGGCCTGTAACTTAAAGAACAAATGTGGGTTTCATATTTCGATTTGTAATTTTATTTTATGTTTTTTCTTTCTTGATTTGATATTAACAGATGTTATCCGGAGTTCAAGAGACTGCAGGGAACAAGAGCTGGAGTAGACGAACTTCTGGACGAAGGCCTGAAGTATGAAAGTGCCATCCTGAAGCTGTTTGGGTCGGCCAAGAAATTGAAGACTTGCACCAGAAGGTTTCCTGGATAACATCCTCTGCAACGGGATGAAATTGCTAGAAAAGGTCAGTTGGTTTTAGGATGATAAACCTAGTTAAAAGCCCTATACAACATTATTAGTTCCACTTATTCCAGAATAAAATAAATGTAAGCAAGTCTTAATTGATGTAAAGATTATGTGATATTAAAGTTATTCTGCCTGAAGTGCAGACATTTAAGAGAAATTATGAAAATAAAATTCAGGCAGAAAAACAGAATCTGCGAAATTGCTGTCTTGCGTGATTCACCTCAACATTACAGACAATGACCATTTCAGTTTTTCTAGGTTTTTATCCATAATGTGGAGCACATTTGCACTTGGGTGAAACTTACATGATTAGTCAATCAGAGTTGCCAAAATAATATTGCAGAGGGCTTTAAGTAAGAAGCTTTTTGTCAAATGATTGATTATATTTTGTACCAAAATGTGGTCTTTATAAACATTGTTTCAGAGGCAACTTCTGTCGCAGTCATACTTGGCATTCCGGCTTTGTTAAGAGAAAAGGCAGGCAGTATGTTGCTACTTCACAAGGAGAGTGTAAGTACATAATGTGCGTTGTGTTTGATATCCAAAGAACCACAGTGTAGCTTGAAAATATTGTATTGTATAAATTAAACATTTAAAATAAATTGAGGCTTCTGTAGTTTATAAACAATCTAAGGAGTTTTCGGCACCTTTTTATATACAACGCTGTGAAACTGCATGTACTCCTTTGAGTTTGAGAATTTTTATATTTGACATTCCAGTCAGTATACTCTGAGAGAATGCTTATACCCAATTTGAACTTTTTACAGCAGTGGTAACACCAGCCCCTGTAGTTCATGCGGGCATTCCAGCAAGATTTACTCTTTTCATGTTTTTACACCTCAATGAGCAGCTGTCTCCTGATTCATGTTGAGAGCTGTTCAAAGCATAGTTGCAGTTCAACCACTGGTTTTTGGTTGTGACCTCCTTTTCACATTGAACTGTTGTGCTCACAAAACATTTGTTGAATATCATTTGCCTAAAAGACATCGCACAATCTAAATGTAAAGTATTTTTGGTTTTATGTTCTCATTGATGTACAGGAAGATGGCATGCATCATACATTAAAGGAGACGATTCGGACCTCTCAGATACCTGGCCTGTTTTTATATTTTCAACTTGGCATATCCAGCAAGTTTTAAGAAGACGCTAACCTTCTTCCAGAAAGTTATCCTGAATACAGGATAATGAAGATCGAACAGGCAGTGGTCACATTACTTGAGAGATTAAACCAGCATATTGACAAGTAATGACCAACAACATGGTTTTAGCCAGAGGGTTGCCTTGGTGTCTTTTGAATTCACTGAATGTGTGTGAGACTCCCTGGTTTTCAATTCTTACAAATACATTTGGAATCAGTTATGGTGCGATTCGTGAGATTTTTGGTTCTTGCCTTTTTCATTAAAACGGAAAATCACTTGCCGACAAATAATGTTCGTTTGCAATATCACCCTAATTTTATAAGGTAATAAGCAATGTCTGGATAGGGCCAAACCTTATTTCAATTTGTAATTTAATTCTGAGTAATGGTATATGTATGAGGTTTAAAAACTCAACCCGTCCCCACTTTATACCAAGTAGTCAATGACACAGCACGAAATCGTCAATTTCATCGCTGACGGTACAATGTTTGGTCTAGTTGAGTGTGATCCCCGCGTTCCACCCGAATTGAAGGATACGTTTGCGGAGATGACGCCCATATCAAAAATGTTGAAATCAGTAAAGATGAGATTGGGGACCATATGAAAACTTACGCAGAAAGAGAGGAGTTATGAAAACACCTCTAAAACCCTGGGAGCATGTTGGGCTCAAAATTAGCCTTCACCCTACAATGGTATATTTTACATGGACTCGAAGTCCACATGTGTATGAGGTAATTCAATACAGGAAAAGGATTGTTTAAAAGGGTTTTTGGGAAGCTGTTGGAGTGCAAGAAAGGACGGGGATAGGGATCCTCAAAGGCCATATTAGCTAATACAATGAAGCTTTTAGGAAATTCGGCCTATGGGGCTTCTGACAAATCAGGAAAGAACATTTAAATGTGATAGTATGTTATGACACCGACGCGTCCCGCTTAATTAACGATTCCCCAATGTGACATATATGTCACATTCCGTAAATGAGGTCAAATGAGGTCAAATGTTCAAAACACTGAATAAATTTGTTTTTGTATTCCAAACATGTTTTGAATATGTATAACAATATTTGTTATTTCACCTTTAAGACACCTTGGGCTCCCCAGGGTTAAAGAGGATACAAGGTGGGTATGCACAAAATATGTATCGTCAATGGCCATACATGGTTTGAAGGATTAACCAGGTGAAAATAAACGATGCATGATGTATAGTATAATTTAAGAACAGAGTTTAATCATATCCCTGCATAATTCAGTTACACAAGAGTGACCTAAGTTCTTAGTTAAAACTGTAACATATAGTTTCAAATAATATTATTAATTCACTGTATTATATTTTGTCCCGAATCTGAAACAAACATACCCGTTCATTAATAATAATAATCGCACTTGAAGGAGTGTTTACAAAAGAGCATACTCTTTCATTTTGATTTACAAAGAAAATATATGGCAGGGCAGTTAATGGTAGCTTCATCTGAGAAAAGTTCATAAGGAAATTATGTCTTTCTTTTCCATTTAAAATTCCAGAGTGATCAATAAACACACATTTTCCTAAAGTCTTTGTATAGTGGACAATAAAAGCTTATAAACAAATTCTGATTTCTGATTCAACATCAAGGATGACAGCGTGGGCAAATTCTCTGACTGGGAATCTTGACCAATTATTTCCCTGTTTCAATAAACAGCTTGTGTGAATGGAGAGCATCTAAAATGGGCCGGAACTTATGGAATGACGGTATGATGAATTATTATCACAATACAAATATAACTCAAACTCAAGTTATTTTCACGGTACAGTAGAGGTCACAAGCTTGTTTCTCTGGTTAGGATTAATTCTGGACTCCTTATGTATATTAATCTATAAGACCAGTTATAAATGAACAAGTTTCGTTATTGCACCAACAAACATATCTAAATACCGGTACAGTTAATAAGATAAACATTCATTTTATGCAGAACACTTATTTTGTACTTTACATACTGAAATACCTGAAATGATGAAGGGACTCGTATAATAAATACAAAAATAAATAAATAATTAAAAACACGCTGGGTATATACAATGTAGATAAAGTAAGCACAGCATTTTATACATAAATTATTAAATTAATTAGACCTAAAAAACATAATGTCATAATCCTTCTTGGTCCTGCAACCCCTGAGAATCTCCTGGTTGGTGACCGTAATTTTTCATAGGAAATATCCTGTGTGTGATAATACATGTATTCACATGTATTTGGTATACCATGGAGGAAAACTTCCTCCATGGTATACGATGCTCTGTATATCGATAATCCACTATCAGAAACATTAAACCAAACTACTAAATGGCTCAAGAGTTTATCGATCGGCAGGATTACGGATGTCGGTGTCCATACCCATCAACATGCACAGCATGGTTCCAAATATAATACAACGTTTTTGGAATACAGGCATCATGTACGTGTAGTTTGATTTTAAGGTACAATTGATTTTGGGGAGGGTTAAGAGACAATGGATATGCACATCTTTTCTGCACTACTGATACATCTCTACTACACCAAGGACTTTGAACCAACGACTCTCGGTATGTCTTAAACGTGGCCAGAATACCGGGACGTTGCCGCTCACTGCCTGTACTGCCGTCAAGTATGCATTTCAGTCATGCGTCCACAATGGACACGCCAAATTTGTGTGGGTGGTCAGTGCTTAATATAAACACTAACTGAATCGGATGCTTGACCTATTAAGTTCTTATCACCAGCGCCGGTATGCAGATCAATCAATCAATCAATTTATTGGAGTTACACTTTCAAATCAGTGGCACACGTCAAAACTAAGACTTAAAATACAAAACACTAGTACAAAGTACACAAGAATAAAAAAAGAAAAGGAAAAAACACATGCAGCGTGACATATAGATAGAACAGAAACTTGTCCAATTAATTCATCAATTTATAGCATTCAACAACATCTTACGCTCATCCCAAAGGTTGGCCAAAAGATTCTTACATGATGTATCAAGAATGTTTCCAAGTGTGTTATCGAATTCATACATGTTACCAGCATCATGTATAGTTTAAGTCGATATTGCCTGAAATAAATATTTCCCAAAACAAATCCATATTATTACCAAAAGATTATTTTCAAAGGGCTATGAATTCCTTAATACGAATGTGATTCAATGCTGTACAATAAAACATGAAATGGTATATCTTCATCTACATTACTCTTACACAGTTTGCACTGGCCCGTCATTATTTAGCAGGTGACCAGGAGCAAATTATATCTCTTGAGTTGTAAAGTATTAGTACAGGCCGCCAATTTATTAAGTGCGGCGGAGAAGTTCGTCTTTATCGATAAGATATTGTTCAAGAGCCGGTGGCTTTGAGAGACATATATAAAGAACAGCGAAGATTTACTTTGTGCACCCTTTTCGCCAATCATTCAATTCCCAACCTGATGAAGAGTTTTCTTAAAGTATTTAAACCCAAGATTGGTTTAGTGGTGGATTGTTATTAAAAATATGGTCCATCCACAGCGCGATAAACTTTGCTTTTAACTGATTAAGCCATTTCCACCGCAGTTTATTATGTAACTCAGGTGTGATATGACGCATTAAACAAGAGTTTTGGCCATCTATTATTTTCCATTTTGAAAGGCGATCAACATAACTCATACCTGAATTTATCTTGAATTGAGGAGATACTCCTCCCATCCTAATTCACCATACATTGCTTCCTTAGTCATGTTACATGGGGCCCTTAAGAATGGCTTTGCCATTTGACTGTGAACGTTTTCAAGCCTTCTAATATCTGAATTGCCGCAGGTATCCAAACAGAGCATGCATAATTTATTGACGGAGAGGCCTAATGACTTCCCATAAAATATTACTATAATATACCTATTGTAACCATCTTGCTCATCAATAATTGATTTTATATATGCAATTAATCGATTCCCTTTACGGATGGCTTCCTCGATATGACAATGGTCGGATAAATTAGAGCTAATTTGAACACCGGATATTTATAATGATTAACTTCCAGATATAAAGCTGTGACCCAATTTCCAAGATTTGGAGCTAACACGCCGAGCAATAGCAAAGCACATTTGATTTATCATGATTAAAATCTAACCTCCATTGTTGTGAGAAAACAGCCGCAATGTCTGCTGTTTTTACATGTGTCCATTGCCATCTTCTGCAATCAGTACCGTGTCATCCGCCTTGAGTAGACAAGTCCTTCGTCTATGCCATGAACGTGTCCTAACACGAACTGGTAGTTGTGAGCTGTTGTTGTAACTTGTACGTATATAAATAGTCTGTTCCTCTACTTTGCTACGTGGCAGGTTTGCAGCCTGATTTTGGGGAACTAGACTCTCCAGTTTGATGACTCATTACATTTATAGGAATGATCCATTCACGTTTATAAATATTTATTATCATAGTTATTGCATAGGATTTTATGTTGGTATTTTATTATTTCTTTTTATGAATTAAAAAGGGCCATGTAGCCATTACCATACATTAGGTTTTAAATTTTATTTTTAGCGAAGGACCTTTTAAATAAGAACAGTGTAGTTGGTATTTCAAACCTAACAATACACAATAAATTACATACAGGTTGAGTTATGTGAGTTAATGGGTGTAACGGCCAGCAGCTATATACATTTTATTTTAATGAATGACAAATTTGCCGCACTATTCGCAAAATTAGTGTTAAACTCGGTTGTCATCGTATTGAGGTTAATTGAACGGTAAACGCACTTGTTTAGGAGTATTGTTTTGCCATGATTCATAATAAGTAGTTTTGTAATGTTACAACATCTGCAACGATAATTAAAAACAAGCATAAATGCGTGCTCTTCGTCGTTAAAACTATCCAATCTGACCCGTTTAAAGATAAAAAAAGCAACCGCTCCTATTTGATGAGTTTTAATAAGAATGAATCTTACTCTTAAAAAACCTCATTAATGAAATATTTGTCTCCAACACGTTCTAGACCGTAAAATAAAAAAATCAACAAAAATATGAGGTACTGTGACGTCACATATCTCATCGCTCGTCATAACGGCGGGTTAGGAGTAAAACAGAAATTCAATCGGCAAAGACTATGCAGGTGTATTCGATTTAAGACGATCCAAAGACGACGTGTATTGATTAATAATAATGACGTGTGTGATGATTTGCAACGATAGATGATATCATTTTTTTATTAATAGATACATTTAGTGTATCTGAAAAACCTGTTTGAACACATCAAGGCGATGGCTGGTCACTCCAGCCATGTTGATGGGCTTATGACGTCACTAAACTTGTTTATGATTCTGTGTGCAAGTAAAATATAAACCCGTTCATTGGTTGATGTGATTATACAGGCACCCCTTCACTTGCTCTACGTGTTCCGCCATTCCCTTTGTTTGGATAAAAAAATTGGTACACATAGGGATGGGTTTGGTTACATGACAATACTACTATCAATCGATTACTCAGTGATCAGTGAACTTAAATTCATCTAATTATATTCCATGCCCCTCTTAATTTATTTATATAAACGTTGTTATCCAACAAGACATTTGCCGGCCCCTTATTAAACGGAGATATTCATGATAAAGCAGGATCCCTCCTGTCCTAAAACATTAAGACATTTTTAGTAGTTCAGTCCTATGGATTAGGTGTCAAATACTGACTTGTTTACCCGTTATGCGGTAACATTTAGTTTTCACCGTCAAACTTATGTAATGTTTATAATTTTTGGAAATTACAGGAATCCCTGAAAGATCTAGTCTTGCAGTGCCCTTACCGACGAACACACTCCTTTATAACAAGAAATGATGTCTTCGAGAACCAACACACCGGTGAAAGAGCACTCATCCAGACTTCGAAACGTATGGGCTAATAACTAAACCCCGATTCTGTTCAAAACCAACTTTGTGCAAAATACGGAACACAGTCGTCTTTCTAATCTGACACAGACTGCATGATACGTTAATCAAACAATTTGTTGCGTTGATACTTTGTTTTATTCGATGCTATATGCACAGGACATTATTTTCTGTGAAAAGGGGTAAATGCAACACGTGACGTATGTTTGCAAGTATGTACATCCGTATCCGTCTTGAACACTTCGCCTCAATCGTAACGTTTTTTGTACAAGGAAAGTGTACTTTTTATTTTGTTGAGAAGTTTAATTTGTTGATTGATGAAAATTAATTAGTAAAAAGGGAGACTTCATCCAGCCTAATAAACAATAAAATGTTTACAGCAATGGTGTATAAACGAAAAGATTAGAATAGAAAAACAAAACGTGAGGCTGAAATCTAAGACAACCAGTAGCCAAAAGAAGTATATATGGATAATAGTTAGTGACGAGACTGGAGTTGGAGATCTAACAACTGAAGGGGATGAGAACGCCATCTTAATCTTTGGGAGAACAAAAGATGACTGGATCCAGCAGGTCGCATGGGTTATTCTTAGATGTTGCGTGAAAGAGGCGTGGGATCTTGGTCCGACAAATCAATAGAAAACTATGGACGAGTGGTAATAAAGGATTTGTACTACTTCATGGTTTAACATAAGACAACGAACAAAAACCATAAAATTTTGATCCTGACGGAAAAATATAGAAAACGTTGACATGATGTGATTATATTCGCGCAAAGACCATGGCCAAAGAAACAAAAATTGAATATATATGAAAATACTGGTATACAAATACTTTACACATTTTGTTCGTAAATTAATTTTTATTTAGGCTTGTGTTCATGAGGGTAAAATATTTTTTCTGTTTTCTAGTTTCTCGTTTAACATATAATATATTTGTTTGTAATATTTTATGTATGTGTTTCGATATTTTTTGTTTTATTACTTGAAACAAATTTGTGTTTATTTACTTAAGTTTGGTTTATGTTGCAATATCTGACTTTTTATGTATTTGTTTTGTTTGTTTCGTTTAACGAGTATTGTTTTTGTTGTGTTCAATTTACTTGTTTTGTTGATTCCATAAATATATAAAATTTTAATTAACAAACCCTTGTATTTTAATAGCTTTTAACTAATCCTAAAATAGAATGACCAAACTTCAGTACGCACGATCTAAAAAATATAATAAAATAAAACATAGAATAATACAAATTTCAAAATAAAATGCTAAATAGAGAAATAATAAAAATAAAAAACAACGTTAATTTTATAATACAACTGTAAAATTTAAGAATGTGAACAATTATTACTCTTAATGTGGTTTCGATGTTATTGTGGGATGATCCCATCTACAGTGTAAAAGCAGAACTGATTACTAGGCACAGCAAATGGAGTATCAGCAAAATTCTATCTCGACGGCGATATTGTCTGATGTTAGCGTAATAAAAACAGAGTTGAAATTAATTTCCCGACCAAGACAAGCTCGTCTCTAAAATATGGATGAGGACGCAGTCGGTTTATCATAGAAATGCCTTGTTGTTGAAACGTTGAAGCATTCAAAGTAACATGAACTTTACGTTAAGTTCATGGGATGTTTCATTCAGCATTGGAAAATCTTTCTAAGCCCGAAAGCCAACTGTGAACGTATACCGGTGGTACTATACGAATAAATCCTTTACGACAAAGAGGACTGACCACCGATCGATTCATCAACAAAGGGGGTCCGTGACGCAATGTCGCCAAATTTGTCGTATCCAAAGATCAAATGTTGCGGGTAGGGCATATAGCAGCTCGATCGTTTGTGTACGTGTATAAATCATGGTATAATGTCTCGAATGCGTTTTCGTTCGAAAAAGAAGCAAACATTTTTTCTAATGGTGTTATTGCAATTTGGGTATGAAGTATCGAGGAAATAATGGCGTAAGAGGGATCAAGGAACAACACGATGCCGTCAATGGAGGCCCACGGAAACACATGTTGGATCCTGCGCCATCTGATTTCGGTGAGTTTATTTCCATACAAAGTGCGTGGTGATGTATAGCCAACTAGGGATGAAGCTTGGCTAGAATTTATACAGTACTATTTCATAATGTACAGGTTGGATGACACAGACACTCGGAAAAGCACTGGAGTATACAGTGCTATATTAACACGTCGGTGTAAGGGCAAAATTAAATCAATTGTATTTCATAATGGACAAACAATCAGCTTACAAAGGTTACATTACAGGCGGTTATTGGATCTTGGTGGAAGTATCGCGCCGCTGCCAAAACTTGGTCTCAACACGAACGGTATTTGTTATTGCCGAATTGTGCCTAGTTTGTCACCTCTGTGTGTGTATAATATTATAACTACATTCTTGGTTAGGGGAACTAGGACCGTATCGTTATACATGGGATAGATGTTACCGTTATATGGGGGAAGACCCGTATCACTTTCCGCATGGCATACTCCATTCACATAGGTGAAGTGTGTCCCAAATACTACTAATAATTAGAAGGTCTCAATTATTAATTTATAATATCTTAACAAACATAACACTTCTTATCTATATGCATACTTTGTACAGATTTCTTTACAACTGTCGCAGGCTCATTAACATTAAAAAATATTAATAACACGCCCCTCAAGAACTGTGTACACCCCTCCTTTAGAATATGGTTTCGTCCTACAGCTCCTCAAAATATGCAAATTAGGTATCACGTGACCCCAAATCCAGCCTTCTGATTGGTCGAGAGGTCCAAAAACCAATGGCGGAATTACCTGGATAGACGGGGAGCACTACTACTGCCAGTCGCTGCGCCAATAGTTTCCGTGCTATCCGCGAGTTTTGGGATGAAAGGTTGTACTGTACTGTACCAGGCCCAGAAAAGTGCTGTATCTTGTTGAAATGTTTGCGCCACAGGCAGAGCATGTACATGTATGTCCTCGACCTTAGCGGTATCGTGCATACCTACAGAGTCGTAGACACAACCGAAGAACTTGATGCAGAGGAGTGCGGATCTCACTATTTGTCGGGGTTGACGATTACCGAGCGAACTGCATGAGCTGGTATAGGTTTCGTCATGCTCCTCACATGTTTAGCCAAACACTGCAACATTGTCAGCAATTCCAAGTGTCCCTTGGCATTGTTCAAGAATCATGTCCATCTTCTCTTGGAAGATATCTTGCGAGACCTTCAGTCCGAAAGGTAGTCTGCGAAAACGGTATCGACCGAAAGGCGAATTGGAAGTAGTCAGGTAACTGGACTCTTCGTCCATTACGATGCTCCAATAACCATGCCGTGCATCCAGTTTGGTGAATACTGTCGTGCCGCTGAACTGGTGCGTTATCTCCTCAAGCGTTGGAGTCTTGTAGTAGGTGCGTTTGGCAACCCTGTTTATCGCATGTGGGTCTAGGGAGACCCAACGTTTTCCAGTAGGCTTTCTACTGAATGCCAAGGATAACACCCAGTATGTTGGCTCTGTCACTGGAGGTATTATTTCACTTTTGTTATACTTTTTTTTATATTCTGCCCCTCTCAAAACATGTACAGGCCTATTAGAAGACTAAATCATTAAAATAAAAATTTGATATATGTCACCCTCTGTATATGCCCCTGAAAGTTTGAAGGGCGCCCTCTGTTGTCAGTTTAATGTAAAGGTTCCCTGACTCCATATACACTGAAGAGACACACATAATGGTGGTTACCAGTCTGTGTGTGTGTGATAATTATGTACCACACATATAATCTAGTATGGTTACTAATCAGCTGTTCATGGTTTGTTGACATGATGGGTTTTACTCAATTAAGACAATTATATATTTAGGTTAATAAATGTACATACGTCATCTAAAAGGATTGTTTGCTGGCAGTGACACTGGCAGAAGTTATTTTCTATGACCTTAGTTGGGTAAGTTTGTTTTTAATATTCACCATGCACGCACAAGTATTACTGTATATCAAGAAATTTCCATGGGAGTTGGGAACATTGTATTTGAGATGCCAGGGACTTGTTATCATATATTAACCCACTGGTTACTGTCATAAAAGTACTTTGTACAATCGCGATGATATAATAGTAAGAGTAACAGAAAGAGAATACAAAGTTGTTAATTCCCAAACAATTTAAGGTTTACAACTGTGTAACCCCTGAACCTATGAAGTTGAAACCTAGCTTAAAATAAAATAGTGGGATATGGGATTTATTATTTAAATGTTTTTAAGGGATGGTGTGTGGTTGGTTAAAACGGCTGATATTTAAGCACGTTTTTTAATAAATTCTTACAATATTATCTTTGACTTTCTATAAATAAATTGTGTTATAATACATTTGTTATTCAACACATATTTAATTATAAATGTATTTCAAATTTGTTTTAGGTAACAGCTACATCTACAAGAATGACACAAGCAAGCCCAAAGATCTAGTGATCAGGACTCCTCCACTGAGCTACACCAAGCCCCTCCTGCACCAGCATTCCGGCATTCCGGCATTCCAGCATTCTCCCCAGAAGATGATCAAATTTTAGTTAACCAAAGGTTCTTCTCAGAACCCTAATTACTATTCAAAAGAGAGATTATTTCAATATATGTCATCGCAAATCTTACTAAATCTAAAGATTGTGCTTCATATCTACTAGCAGAACTTGTTCAAGAGCATTATATCTACTGTATCATTTAAAGAAACATATTTTGGCATTATACAATCCAAAAATCCTGCAAAAGCCATAAAGTATGTTGTTAATATTAGTTACATGTATCAATATATTTGTGTACTATGAATAAAGAATTGGCTGTTGCAAATTGCTTACCGACCTTGAGGCCTTACATCACGAGCCTAGCGGGTTCTTTCTCTGAGAAAGAACTTTCTAGGTTTAAAACATAACTGAGGCCAATAACTACTATTTTACATTTATACTATTTTATTAATTAATTATTTTCTAGAAGAATGTTAAAAACAAATATCAGTTTTATATTATTCCAGGATAAAATATTAAGTTTGATACAATTATGAAATAAAATCTTCAGTTGCAATCCATATACACCCACAGGACCACTGTTTTATTCATATACATGTTACTTTTTAATCATTTTGTTTTGTTTCATAAGGCAATTGAATGTTGTCATGGAATAGTATGCTAAAATTTCAACATGTAAACATGAGAAAGTACTTTAAAATAAATGTGGAAGTGATGTTCTCTTTATTGCTTCCCTATCACTGTGTTTTAAACAAAATAGACTGGTGCCTCACCAACGGTATTCAGGTAATCTGCACAAGAAGTCAGGATGCCATGCCGTTTCACGAAAACAAATCATCAGGGGGCATATACGGGGGGCTAACGCTCTCAAATGATTTGTTTTCCTTGTTTCTTATAGGTTGGTACATATTTTGAGGGGATCTAAACAAAATTGGGTTAATACCCCCCCCCCCCGCCCCCCACCCCCCACCCCCCACCCCACTGACCTTGGTGATGACGTTCAAGAATTCCATATTGGCCAGTTCGGTTTTCAACTCAGCTCTGACCTGAATTGGGTATTTATTTGCCCAGAGGTTGACCAACTGGCCGAGTACCATCTTTGAGCATGATATGGTACGTACCGGGAAATTCACCGATCCCGGTGAAGCGACCGGGGTAAAACTTAGGGAGATCTACCGTGTTCCGTATGGATTCGTCCATATCCGAGCGCGTTTGGTGGCACGCATGTAGCAGTTTTGCTAATGGCACAGTGGAGCGTGACAAGATTACGCCGCATTCGCAAGGACAGAAGTCCGAAGATTGCCTGTCCGTCAATGTCGTTAAAGTAGTGTCCCAATTGAAAAGCTGCGACGAAGTGACGCTAACTTTCCCACCTTCCGCAAGAAACAAAATAACCCACGCATGGACTCACTTCCATTCGCCATCAGTGGTCTGCAAAATTTGCATACTTGTAAGTTAAATTGACAATCACTGATGGCTCCACACCGTGCTTCGCTGAGCGCTGACCTTAAATTCCAGGGCCTAAATTTTGCCAAAAAATCGTCCAGTGCAGAGTATAACGTGATATCATTTACAGAGTATAAACATTTGGATCATATACATTATATGTACACGATATAATGGATTAACCTAGATTTGTGTGTAACTTCACTGTGTATCATTTCCCCGTATAAGCAGAGATTTACATGTGATCTATATATGATTACTCAGGGTATCTCCCTTTTTAAAGATACATGACAATAAATCCACTTTATCCAAATAGTACTAGGGCTTTGACTGATTTTCCCAACTTTGTATTTTTGTATTATTATAATAATTATTTGTCTTTTTGATTTGACAGATCTTCTGCCTTATGGTCCAGCACATGGGGATAGTAATCTTCAAGAAAATGGGACTACATTATATGGCTTGAAGGATCTCTTATCACCTACCTTTGAGCCTCCGTATAAATTCCCTGCATGTGGTGGCCTTCAACAGAAAATTTACGTAAGATTATAGCTGAAAGAAAGTTGATGTAAAATATAACTAGTTTTCTGAATCCATCTTTTTGGTGTACTTGAAAAACCCTATTTGCAAATTGTTGTTTCCCTTTGGGTCAAATGGTAAAGAATGAATTATTTTACTTTTTCCTACATAAAAGAACCGTAAAAACACTGTTTACTTACTTTAATACGAAGTTGACATTATTGGAAGGCTTGTGAATCACCCTTGCATCAAATAAATCAGCATTTCATCAGTCAATAAGCGCCCACTTCCAAGTTCCAATACAGTTAATAATTATACCTCCAACAAAAGAAACTGTGCATACCAAAAAATGCCATAATTTTGTGACTAGGAATCACAAACACATCAAATTCACAGGAATAAGCCTCTGAAATGTTAGGAATAAGACACCTCACCCATAACGTGAATATTGCGTAATGCAGGGGTGGGAAGTAGGCATGTGTAAATTTCACAAATGGCATGCTGCAGGCTATTGCGTAATCGGAATTCGGTTGCATTTAAGTTTTCTTTAGAGTTGTGTCAGGCCTACCAAAAAGTCAAACGAAAACTTGCCATTTTATTGAGCACAGAAAGCACAACGCCATGCCGCGTTTGTCACTTCATGAGCGTCATCAGGCCCTTGGAATGTTGGAAGCTGGCATGAGCCAGCATGACGTTGCAGAACGCTTCAACTGCCATCGTAACACCATTTCAGCTCTAGTGAGACGATATCGAGAAAGAAATGATGCTGCTGACCGCCCACAGACTGGTCGCCCGCGCGTCACAACACAACGTCAAGACCGCTGGATTCAAGTGATGCACCTGAGGAACCGCCGTCAAACTGCTGCTGATACTGCACAGAGGATCCCTAACAACAGGCGAATTCACCCACATAACGGTTCGTAGGCGATTACGTGAAATAGGGCTACGCCCATGTAGACCTGCTATACGTCCCATTTTGACGTTACCGGTACGTCACCGCCAAGCACATCTGGTACAGGACACACGTACGACATCCATTACGCTGGTGGAGAAACGTTATGTTTACCAATGAATATACGCGTTTATCGACGCAGGGGTGAACGTTATGCGCAATGCTGCGTCGTAGAGCGTGATCGTTATGGCGGTGGATCTGCCATGATTTGGGGTGGCATTACGGCACAACATCGCACCAATGTGATCAATGTGATCAATGTGGAAGGCAATCTACGGGGAGAGGTATCGTGATGAGATCATGGAGCCAGTTGTGGTACCGTTCCTGCGTCAACACGGTCCAAGCCTTACGTTTCAGCAGGATAACGCTCGTACACATACCGCACGTGTTGTTTTACAGTTTATGAACGAAAATGACGTCGAGTTACTGCTTTGGCCTGTAGGAATTGGCTAGAGACCCTGTCAACATATGGAATGATATCTCACAAAACTTTCACGCCATCATGTGAATTCAGTCTTGGACTTCCATTTGGTCAATGTGATAGACGCAACCAACAAACGTTTTAGTGATGCACAGTTTCTTTTGTTGGAGAGTATAGTATAAGTGCGTAAATAACGCATTTTTTAAACCGCAATATTTTACCTCACAATCAGAGGCAGACCCTAGAGTCTCGAAATGGAGTGGGGGAACAGCAAAGAAGGAGACATACAAATCGTGTGGTAATTTTTTGTTATGCTATTTTATTATCCTGCCCCCTCAAATTAGAAACAAGACTAAATCACTAAAATCTCTACCCCTGGCCCAATGGCAATACATCCCTCTGAGAGTTTTGGTTGAAGGGCGCCCTCTGTTGTCAGTTTAACGTAAAGGTTCCCTGACTTTATATGCACTGAAGAGATATATGATGGTTACCAGTCTGTGACCATGTTTTCGCGGGCACTTGTTGCTGAGTGGACTTGTTGCTGTGTGGACTTGTTGCTGTGTGGACTTGTTGCTGTGCTGTCTCGTCGCTGTGCTGTCTCGTCGCTGTGCTGTCTCGTTGCTGAGTGGTTGCGGAGCGAGCTGCAAGTTGTTGCCGAGTGAATTAATCCAGTGATGAGGTATAGCGGATTTGTAGGCAGACGCACTGCGTTGACACAGCAAGGCGTTATTGTACGGCGTAGTGGAGGTAGGAAGCTACACCTACAGCTTGCGTGATCAGTGAGTTTGGTTGTAAATTATTAGTAATATTACAATTAGACCGATTTTAGGACTGTTTTTGTGTTATTGGTTTTGTGCATATGGCACATAGGTCTGAGGTTCCTAGCGAAGAAGAGACTTCAGTATAAGGAAGGTCGTATCCCCTCAAGGGCTAAGGATAACCGAATTTCTTTACGGGATGAGCTGGGTTGCTGGGAACAGGAACATCTCTCAGCAGAAACAGAGGCTACTAGAAAAAAGAGTCAGCCGAAATATGCTGATAAGATTACCCTAAGAGGAGGGGCATACCCGAGCGTTAGGTTGACTTTTAGGTGTATTTAAAGGTACACACCGCCCTAAAAGTGCAAAAAATGGGATTGATAGAATGATAGATAATAATTGTTAGAAGGTTTTCTTCAAAAAACAAAATCCGGGTATCGTGTAATTACCAAGAAATGTCCAAAAAACAATAATAAGGTCAAAGGTCACGTATACGCATTTCCAGTTGTTTACACGACCGTGAAACCTGTACGGCAATTGCAGATTGTATTTAGACTGGTACCTCTGCATTGCACACCGTTGTGATTGTAACAAGAGGAACAAGGTTCCAGTCTGTACATTTTGTATCCGTTGTAAACACACGATCACAGAATTCCTGGATTCGATTGCAACCAGGTGCACATCGACGTCCAAGATCGTCCAAAAAGTGAGGAAAATGCCTCGTAGGTTTGATAGACCTTGGATCAACCATGGAGAAAGGCATAGACTGAACGAACCGGTGCTTAGCAGCATCTGTCTGGACATACTGGATTCTGGGTGAGCATCTCAATCATGATCAATCATTAGTTTGCATTGCCATTGGTAGACAGTACATGATGTACAGGACTGTACATGATGAACACAATCATGACAATGTCCCCTGGCAATTATGTGAAATTGCCCTAACCCCTAATTATATACTCTACATATTTGACAGGAAAAAATGTTGAAAGGGAAGCTTCAATTTTGGTTTAGATTCTCATTCTCAAAATATTATCAAACATTTTTATTTGGTCGGGACACAGGCCTTATGACCAAATGAATTTGTCCGAAGTGCTTTTATCTTAGAGAGAGAGAAAAAATAATAATTATGTAAAAAATACAAGAAGTTACCAGATATAACTTTGTGAAACACGAGGGGGAGCACCTATTTTTAATAAATTTTGACAGGTTAGTTTTTATGCTATTTTTCGTGAGATCTAATTAACATTAGTTAACGTGTTACAGGGTTGAAGTTAATGTTCATTATCAAATACCAATGATGAACGTTTCATTTAGTTTTAATGGTTGTTTATTACCCAAAAAAATTAAGGTTTAGTATAATTTGTTATTATTTTTTGCTACATGTATAGCAGTACTGGCATTTCAGTCCAAGAGAAGGGGGTCTATCTGATAACCACCTCTCCATTCCATATCATGCAGTTAAACAATGTTTTACCTTATTTCACAGTGATTGTTGATAATGTTGAATTTATTTAAATCTAAGCCCTTACTCCTCTTTTCACTCTTAAATCTTTTTCAGAAAGAGGACAGAAACACCTTGCTACTTCAGCTATGCAGAATTGATGCTGGGTGTGATTCTTGACATAATGAAGCACCAGTCTTCGGTCAATGGAATTGGTAATTTGGAATCAAACATATGTCTGGGCCCCTTACTTTTATTGCTTGTTTGCTCCTCCCCTCCCTAGTTCTTGGATTCTATAGTGCTGCAATGATAGTCCAAAGAATTTTAGAAAACAAATGTGTTGGTTCATCACCAGTGGCAGTACATGCCATCACCAAGAACTTGGGGGGGGGGGGGACAGGTATTTTATTCCAAAATTACTGATTCCAATGACAGCCCCTGAATGTCACCCATTCTGAACTGTCACTAAATCGTACATACATAGCGTACATTTATTATGCAGATTGATTCTGTTTTCTTGTCAACAAAGGATCATGGTTGGGTTCATTTACACTGAAGTCATTTCACTTGTTATATGTGTAAGGCCATGTACACTCATTGTTAAATTGTTTACAATAGGTTAAACAGGTCAGCAAAGTAGTTTCAATTGATTGTGGGGGGGGGGAGGGAAGAGTGGAACCACAAAAGTCAAGTCATGAAACCAAATGGACAGTTAAAATAAATATGTATTTCATTGTTTTATTAGTAATTTACAAGCAGCAATACAACTCTTGATTATTTCAATGTCTAAACATTTATGTAAACAAATGGCATAATGGCTTGAAAATGTAAAAAGAAATGTAGAATTTGTTTTCAAATTTTATAAATGATTTTTTAATTATTTGCAGTATAGGTGAAAACAAAGACAATTAATAAGCATGTCACAATAAGGAGATGCTTGATTACAGTGTCACTATCATTGTCAATTTATCATTATATTTTTGTTCATTATAAACTCGAGTTGAAAGTGAAGTATATTATAAATAAAGATCACTCTCGGTATATAAACATGCAGTCCATCAATTAAATTTATATTTGTACAAGACTTAATACCAAGACATAAATACCAACATTGGCTTCATCTAAATCTAGAATTTGAAGGGTTTTCCATAAACAAAATGAAAAGGGCAAGCAATTATCAGATTTTATCAAGTGGATGTAATTACATTTAATTTTGTTTGAATTGTCAAATGGCTAATTACAACTTGTGGCCTTACTTTTGGGAATTATTTACTTCTTGACAATTCTTCTGCTGAGGGCAGGGGAAGAGGGAAAGCACGGATGCAAGCTTTCTTGCAACTTTATCATGTAGTAGTTATAAGCTTGTTTTCTAATGAAAGGTTAATTAGCTGATATCTATACAAGCTTTGAAGACTGCAGACATTAGCTATTTGACATAAGCTGCATTGTTTCTTCTCCACCCAACTACTATACGGCTGTGCTTTAAGTAGACTCTGTGGTACCTGATACATGAACATGGATGAAATGCACAATTATTAGCCAACTTTCTATTATATTCCATGTAGCGAAAATTATTGACAACCTGGAAATGGAAATATCAGGAGTGTAAAGACTCGTCTCTCACAGGGTAACTTTTCCTTGGTAAAGTTGGAAAAACAAAGAAAGGGGAAATGTTTATATGCTCCTCCATGCTTCAGTGTCTTCAGCCCCCAATCAATTTAACCCCCACTTCCTGTCCTTTGAATTTGCAGCCAAGTTTAATCCAGTTATAGTACCATAAATCAACTTTGTGACTTTGTGACCATAATAACACTGAATAAGTTGATTTGGCTACCTACAACCCTGGGAAACTATTTTCATATGAGTGTTTTACATGTGTTGGGCTAGTGTCAATATCATTATGCATATAATGAGGTTTGTGGTAGCACCATGTACATGTAACTATCTCTACAGTTTGTAGAGATACATGTAGTGTTGGCTCTTAGAACAACCGGTGGTGAGATAACTTGAAGTTTCCATCGGTATACTCTGATCATCTTCATCCCCCTGAAGACAATCGGAGTATACTGATTGAAACATAAAGTAATGTCACTGCCAGTTCTTATCAGAACCAATGCTATTTACTACTCTTGAAAGATAATTACTCTTACTCCTATTGTTCTTCAACCATGTGAAGCTTCAAAATCTCAACATTTTCAAGGTAGTACAGAATACTAATAGAGTAATTTGTTTGGGTGTGGGGCGGGGTTGAGGGCTGTCAGTTGCCTTGAAATATTTTCATGTTATACCTGCAATTTTGGGAAATTGTTGAGGGTCTTGAAAGTAGCACATGTCCTCTATACATCAAGAAACTTTTGATTGGATGGCACCTGTAACAAACCTGAAGTTGACATAGTAGGTAATCTTGAGAAAACTCTTTATCAGTGGAATGTCTGCTTGTAAGTGGGGTGTGGTAGGCTTCCGTTTACTGACACCCATTCACATACGTAGGTGACATGATGAACTGAGCATTCGTCTCTGTCTCCATCTTCCTTCATCTCATCTATGGACCAAACATGAACAAACATTATGTAAATAATCTTACAAAAGAAAGATTACGTTGAACTGATTACTCTAGCAGTTGAGAAATGAAACTGACCACAAAAACATAACTAACACAATAGCCAGCCATGAATAACACATGTAAAGCTATTTTGACTAATTATTAGTGCTACAGTACACTTATCATTCACACACAATTATAACCAATGTTGTACTTTCCCTTTAAGAGGACAGCGGTCACGATCAACAGGGCATGGAATCGGAGTGCTAGTTTTAGATTATCTCGGTGACTGGAAATAATATCCCACATGATAAGGTCATATTATCATTGCTGCTGCATAAATGAGCCAGTAAGTTTCAGTCACTGTGTTCATCTTAAACTAGGACACCGATTCCATGCCCTGTTGAAAGCCTGCTCTGATCGTGATACTGTCCCTTTAATATGGACAAGTTAACATTAAGCATTGCACAAGGAGGACAAACCTGAATGCACAACTTCATTTTTTCTAAATGAGAATTTGTTTCTGTAAATCTGATTTTGTTTGATAGAAAAACAAATATTTACATCAACTAAGTTTTCTATATATACACACAAATTATGGGATAAAAAAAATAATCTGAATCAATCCAAGATTTACTCTACCTTGGAAATGCTTTGTAGCTGTGAATACTGGAAATGGAATCAGGCTGAACTCTACATGGTGTTGATGCAAGTAAAAATACTACTCGTACTCGTACTCGTACTCGTACTCGTACTCGTACTCGTACGTTTAGGGGAATAATGGTACCTGATGCTATTTCCTCCAGTCCATTAATTTTCACCATTACCCCTTTTGACCATCTTCCCCATAAAATACCCGGGCATCGATGGTGGAAATTAGAATTCACTGGAAATTGTTCTGCTTTCTAAACTATATCTCATAATTATCATGTCTGTATTGTAAACATCATCACAATATCATTGTGCCTTGGCTACAGGAACTATCAAAAATAATGTGATGGCTAACAGAAATTCATCATAAGAGTTCAGCATACAGCCACACAAAAAGCCCTACGAGTATTTTATTATCAAACAATATTTCTCTTTTATTACTCTTACCTGTCCAACAATAATCCTAAAAATGCGACATTATTCATGGTATCATCATGGTCACCATCACGTTCAACAATCAAATCCCTGAGTGTTTGCCATCATTTGAGGTTGGCTGGCCCGTCAATGGTCACCAGGCATGCGTCGTTTTTTTGCCGTAGACGGTGAGCCTTTCTTCGCCCGGCCCGCTCGGTCGAAATTCTGGCGTTGATTTTGACGGATGGCCTTACAAACTGAACAGTTTTTGTCACTTTTGTATTGGCGTTGATATGATGAAGGGGCTGTGACGATGTTCCGAATGAATGCGTCATTGTTGTTTCCAAAACTAAACTCGCTGGCAGTATCATAATTCAAAAACCCCGACACGAAAAGCACCACAGTGGTCGAGACCCTGCTTTACACTTTCACGCGAAAAGTATTGATGGCCTAACCAGTAGGCTCACGCCTCGGGCGCTTTGCCGCGCTGGCGCCCATGGCTGTACTGGTACAGTCTTGATTCGGTTCCCGGTGTCTCAGGAAAGTGCCAAGACTTTCGTCTTTTTGTCGATTTTGACAATTTTCACTCATTGTTTCAAAATCATTTCACTTTTGTCAAGTATCAATGAATTATAAAAAATAATTATTCTTCAATTTGGTTCAGTAATAAACTTTTTAAACGTCTGAAAGTGCGACTATCACTTTTGTCCTCGTGAGTTTTCTGGACAAATTTTGGTTCAAAAAAGTCACATGACATTGGTTTTTGTACAATAACAGAAAAACGACGACTTTTTCAGGAGTACTTGTGTGGACAATTATATTCTACTTTTGAAAGATCTTTCCAACCATGTATGTAAAACAATGAAATATTGAGGGGCTTTTTTATCGCCCAATTTCGCGCGACAAAGGCGGTGTGTACCTTTAAGTTGCCAGAGGATACCTCCGGGTATGCGTCAGGTAGAGAACAACCGTTGTCTAATTTTGGCATGTCGCCTAAACTGGTTCAAAAGAAGACGAGGCATGTGGGTACTACACAGAGGTTTATCACAGTGCCAGCGCCATTTTCTCCTAGTACGAATCCGTTTCTAGATAATGAGGTTAGCACTGTTAATGTGAGTTAACAATGATTTATTGAGTTTCGCCACTCGACTAATTGTGCATGGTTGAGGTGGATTCTCCAACAGTGGGTTCCAGCAGCGTAGCCAGGACTTTTTCAGGGGGGGGGGGGGCACAGGGGGACACTGGTTTTCAGTGGGGGCCCAGGGGTATTGGTTTTTTCCTTTTCTTTTTATGGGGCACTATCAGGATTTTTCGTGGGGGGCACCTGGGGGCACCTGACCGCCGACATGAGGTTGTTTCTCAGGCGTTGTCAAATGTGCGGGAGAAGGTCACCTGCTAAGAGGAGAGTCTCTCCATTGCAACAGTACAGAGTTGGCGAGCCGATGGAGAGAGTGGCTTTGGACTTGCTGGAATTACATTCAGACCAAGGGACAAACTTGGAGTCAAGAGAAATCTGAAAGTCCCCCCTCCCAGCGCGACTGTGAGCAAGGCCTCGTATTTCTGCCCTTGTCGTGCCATCATCTCTGATGATCCGTTGACGGGGAAGCCACGATCTATATTCAATCTCTTGAGAAAACCGAGCGGCCCAACTCCGGGAACACATGCATCAATGCCATCACTTAGTCCGTGGACAAATGCGGGAATGTAGATTGAGGAGACGTGAAATGATGCCAATAAGGACTCCGAACCTAAGCTCACCAATTGCATCAAGTCAACACTCTTTGAAGAAGCAAATCTTCTCTTGAAGCTTCTTGAAGACGGGTGTTGGTAATGATGAGTTTCTTTCTGGAGAAAGAACCTGCTAGGTTCAAAACGTAACTGAGGCCAATAACTACTATTTTGCATTTATACTGTTGTATTAGTTAATTATTTGCTAAAACATCGATTTCATATTATTCTAAGATAAATTATGCTTGATTCAATAATGAAACAAAACCGTTAGTTGCAATCCATATAATCCCACAGGAACACTGTGTTCGATACATATACATGTAAATGTTACTTTTAAATGACAAGATTTTTGTTTCATTAGACAGTTGTCATGCAATAGAATGCTAAAATTTCAATAGGTAAACCCAATAAATTACTTTAAAATAATTTTAGAAGTTATGTTTTCTTTATTGATGCCCTACCATTGTTTTTCAAACAAAATAGACTGGTGCCCACTAACGGTATTCTAGTAATCTGCACAACAAGACAGGATGCCATCCAATTTCACCAAAAAAAACTTGGGTAAGGGGAAGGGGGGGCCTGTACAGGGGGTTAACAATCTCAAATAATTTGTTTTTTAAATATTTTCCTTGTTTCTTTTAGGTTGTAGCTAAATAAATGGGTTAATACCCCTATTATAAGGCACTGGGTGTTGGGTGACCTCAGACATCCCAAATGGTATTATAAGGCACTGGGTATTGAGTGACCTCAGACATCCCAAATGATATTATAAGGCTCTGGGTATTGAATGACCTTAGACATCCCTACTGGTATTATAAGGCACTGGGTATTGAGTGACCTCAGTCATCCCAAATGATATTATAAGGCTCTCGGTATTGAATGACCTTAGACATCCCTACTGGCATTATAAGGCACTGGGTATTGAGTGACCTCAGTCATCCCAAATGATATAAGGGTCTCGGTATTGAATGACCTTAGACATCCCTACTGGTATTATAAGGCACTGGGTATTGAATGAACTCGGTCATCCCAAATGATATTATAAGGCTCTCGGTATTGAATGACCTTAGACATCCCTACTGGTATTATAAGGCACTGGGTATTGAGTTACCTCAGTCATCCCAAATGATATTATAAGGCTCTGGGTATTGAATGACCTTAGACATCCCTACTGGTATTATAAGGCACTGGGTATTGAGTGACCTCAGTCATCCCAAATGATATTATAAGGCTCTCGGTATTGAATGACCTTAGACATCCCTACTGGTATTATAAGGCACTGGGTATTGAGTGACCTCAGTCATCCCAAATGATATTATAAGGCTTGAATGAATGACCTTAGACATCCCTACTGGTATTATAAGGCACTGGGTATTGAGTGACCTCAGTCATCCCCACTGGTATTATAAGGCACTATTGAGTAACCTCAATCAAATACCAGTGATCTAAAATAATGATTTGAAAGACTTGTTGCCAGCGGTATACTGCACTTGAAATCTTGATTATCTTTTCTTTAGTTCACAGATAACGGACTTATTGTTATGTACAATGGGTCGGAGAAATTTGCCTGGCCACGCCCTACTAATGGAAGTACATTTGGTGATAGTCTTCATGGGCGTGTGTTTATTGCGCCATTCTTCAGTGATGTGGATGAAAACAAATTGTCACCAGAGAGTAACGTGTACTATCAGGTAAATACAAGGGTAATCATAAGAAAAAATGGGAAATTTTTGTCTGCATCATTACATAAATACTTGATCATAAACTGCTGCAGCAGCAAACAAGGATTGTCCTTGAGAAATGACAGGTCAAAGATCACGCCCCAGTATTTTCTGTATTCTTCAGCCGATATTTATTAAACATGGTAGGTAGGCTATGTTCAGTTCACCACGATATATCGAATGCGGCCATGAAATTTTACATAGGTCACCGTTAGGGGGCACTCTACCCATTTGAGGAATTGTTTCATATTTGTTGGTAAAAATATAGTATTTTTCCCATAACTTCCTTAATTTTTATCCGTTGCCCATGAAATTTGGCATAAATGTTGTCATCTGTACAGGCAACAATGTGACACCACTAAGATCATCGCTAGAGGACGCTATAAACATCAGTGTGTGTCATTTTGTTCACCAAAAGTGATTTGTAAAAATTGTGAGAGATACAATAAAGGCACTATATAATAACATCCATGGTACCATGGAATACTTATCAAATTTGGACCTTAAAACGCTCGTTTTGCATCAGAGAGCGCCTAGAATAAAAATAAAAAAACAATAATAACATTAACAAAAATAAGAAATAAAATTGACGGGGCCCGGACCCAAGCATATGGCCCCAGAAATTGTGGGTTCTAGATCCCCCCTTGGTGGCGGATTGGGAGTTGAAGAATGCACACAGAGAATTCCTCCGGTCCCGCCCCCCTCAGTCCGAGCTGGATTTTTTATTTTAAACTTTTAAAACAAAAATTACTGCGAGAAAAAAAAATACCAATCGCAATTGTTTTGCCCCAAATATGATGTACAAAAGCGGGGGAGGAGGAAAGTTACGTACGTGCGACCCAGGTTACGCCCATATATTGGCAAAATGTTGGATCCGGAATTGCCTTCACGTCTAAGTAGCGATCGATGCCCTTGAATATATACTTGCAGTTTTAAATAAAGGGTACTGGCAAACGTTAATAAACGATTCTGATTTCTGATTCTGAAGTCCAAACTTATTTATTTTGTTTTAATGATCACATGTGTATCACATCCTACGGTACCGGTAAATGAAACCTGTAAATTTAGATAAAAAAGGTGTTGCATACAAAACATATCTGCAGTGAACTGATAAAAAAAAAGGGGTTTTCATTTTGTCTGGGGCGATTTTTCTTTCATTTCTGGGGTAATTACAGTCGGCAAATTAGCTTCCACGCCCCCAAAAGAAAAGGCCTCTGCTACGCCAAAGATCAACGGTCTGATGTGGTGGGCCGAAAAAGAATATCCGTCTGGTGAGGTTATGCTCTTTAGTTAGGGTTAGGTCGACCATATTTTCTACAGCGCCTGCTGGATCCATCTCATTAATTTCCAGTTTTAGGATGATGACTATAAAGGATGCGTCATTCTCCCTAACCATCTTACCGATCGTGTGATTAAATAACAAATCTTTACCGTCAATTTTGGTCATCACTTCAAAGTCCTGGTGCGGCCAAAGTCGTCCGGTCGCCCACCCACCACAGACATATAAATGTAGCGCTAAATAAAACAGTCGCCCCTCTCATTCTCAATACTGAATAAACGCCTTCTTATCTCACCAACCAACCATGTAATCTTGTCCGAGAGTACAGACACTACATGCCTACGTCGGTGTGACGTGAGCCTCTTCCTGCCCAAATCGAATAGCTTTTACATATTTACGTAATCGGTGTGAGATGCAGGAATTTCCCCATTGGAAGCCTTGCTGCCATAACTGTGTCTTATCTGTGGAGTTGCAATGTCCCCTTTTATCAACTGGGGAATCGCCTGGCTGGGCATCCCGGTTTCGACTGTGCTCGACTTTTGCCTTTCTTTCTAATATCCACCATTTCACCCAAGGGACCGGCCTCAGCTCTATTCCAGATTGCTCTGTTGCCCTCCATTTGGAGCAAGAGCCAAGACATGCTCTTTCCAAGCTGGGTTCATTTCCTTTAAACTGGTCGGGATCATTCCAGCCAGTTAATGGAGAACATTAACCGAAGGACATTAACTGTTCAAAACGTTTGGAGAAAATCTTGAACCATCAGCACCATAGGCCCCTGTTATCTACCCGAAAAGGGATTGCAGTAAGGGAATAACAGTTTGTTGGGCGGTCTTTACTTAGTTTTGGGGGTGGTCATTAACCGTGGTTATTCCCATTCGTAAATGCCCGTAACGATTTCGTTTTCAAAATGTGAAAAAAATTTAATGTTGTTGAATAAAGCCAAATAGAAATGGGCAAACTCACAGACCAATTATCTTGCGGTCCATATCTTACCCTCAGTGGCATACCTCGCTATCATCTATAGCTTTGGCTATTGGACACTTTCATCTGAAAGGCATTTCCGCTCTTTTTTTACTACCACTCTTGTTTATTCATTTCCACTTAGAGGGTTGATGAATGTTTGGAGGGTGAAAAAAAAATTGGAATTTGATTTTCTGATTATCCATTATTTCGGTTCTTTAGTATCTGTATTTTCATATTTATAAATCAAAAAAACTGAATTGTATGAAGAAAGTGGAATAAATGATGATTTTTGTGTGCCTTTTGTTTTCATTTCGTCCGTTGTTTCTATTACAATGCGCTATAAATTGCTGCGTTTACGTTGATTGTGCTTGGCAAAAATATAAACCTCGCTAGCATTTAAGGAACATATTGGTAACTACGCACATTTTATTAGTAACCTTCTGAAAACTGTTTTACAGGGTTTTTCTAATAGGCAATTTCTCCTATACGGGTTTACTCGATTGTTGACATAATACATATTTTTCGAAATGTGATAACTTTTGAACCGGACATGCCACAGTTGTTTAACAGGTATCAAAATGAAGCTTATTGCATGCTCTTTTCAGCCATGTATATAACTAAAAAATTATGTTCACCCCCTTGTGACTCATTTTCGCAGAGCCCGTCACATATTTTGTTTTGAATAATATGGGCCTATATCACCAGGTAGGTCCAATGTCAGGGTCCATTATCCGGATACTCTCCTCTCTCGATTTACCCTACTAACCTTCAAATGGAATAAATAATCACATACCTTAAACACCCCAAACTCTGGGATGGGGGCCACCTACTTATTTTCACACACAAATTGTTTCCACAGTAAGGTATATAATGCTGTTGAAGGGTTTCCGGTCATCCCTCCTGGATACCGAGCAATAGGATACCCAGCCATGGGCTCGCCCACTACGTCCATGCAAGTAGTGCGCTTGAGTAGGGGTGCTTGATGGCCGAAGGTCATCCAGGGTGTTCTCATGTTGTGTGCTCATTTATCAAAACGTCCATATCAGAATCTGAAGAAGGGGAAATGCACATCGAGAAATACAAAATTTCATGATGGAAATCACCAGTGTTCTATATCACGGAGTTTGCGCATATGGACATTCACCAGGGCGACAGATATCCAACAGGCATGAGATAGCAGCCACTGTGAAGAGAAGATTGTACGTATTGTTGGATGCGATGCAAGTTGTTTCAGCCCAGCAAAATCAAATATACAGAAGGATCTATCAGACTGAATTGCCAAGATCAAAATTTAAATAACCGGCAACAGGTTGCAAAATATTGCATAAATGTAGCTATGGGTTTCCAATTCAATCATTTCGAGGTTTGTACACTTCCAAAAATCGGAATGGTGTTTTCAAATGCGTATTTATGAAAATAAATCAAAAGCTGCTTTTGTTTTCATTAATTTGACAAACATGGAAACTCTTTTTGAGACACAAAGTCCTCCCCACCGGTTCTGTTCTTTCGAAGGTGTTTATTGAGATCAGCGAGAACTTGGCGATCATGATGATTTCTGAAACGTCCTGCTGCAATGTCTTACAGAATACATAATCTCAAAGCTTCAAGGCCAGGTTTCAGTGATTGCACAAATGGCAATGCCATTGTTGATTAAAACCATTCTGTCTGTCTACATTTTATTTACTGAGCACGCCAAGTTGCAAAATTACTCCCAGGTGAGGTTTGGGTGAGAGGGGAAATTTGAATAAGATTTGTATAATTGGTACCTGTACATGTACTGAGTTTATTTTCCTGTTTTATTGCAGAGGGTTTACACAGGAGTTGGTCTTTTCTGTTGATTGTGTTGATCTATATTAAGTCTGTGATACACTGAATCCTGGCCGCGACCATGGTAATTTTGTCCTTGAGCAAGACACTTTACAATACATCGATTCTCTCTTCAGCTGGTATAAATCATTAAATTGGTACTTGTGAAAGAAGAGGTTGATATTGTGTTTGTTAAAGCCTCCGATTGATCTGAGCTGTATACTCCCCAGGGAGCTGAGAAGGACTGCAGAAAAGATATTGGCCCAATGACAAGGAATAACATGTAAAGCAGATTGAGACATTATGTATAATGCTGTATAAAACATTTGAAATAAACTACATCATTTATTGTGAAATCATTTCTGTTTTGGATTGAGGAAAAGCACTGATTTATTTTCCTAAATTCCACAACCTGAAAGACTGTTCATTATTATCTAGTTAATGACACAACGTTATGATCTTAAATTTTCAGAAGTTTTCTGTATATCATGATTCAAAGAGAGTATTTTCATACACGTAGAAGCAGTTTTGCAAGAAGTACCGATGTTGTACTTTCCCTTTTCAACGCATGTGAGAGTCTACACTTCACCGTATGGTAGTTTAAAAAAAAAAAAAAAAAAAAAATTCAATCAAAATTCAAAAACACAATAAATTCAATCACAGACATTACTATCGGTGTTTGGTGTTGTGAAAGTCGCTAGTTCTAAATTAGACCAAATCATTCCCACCATGAATGTATTATGTTGTTTTTGTCATGAATCCCACTCTCCATCTACACTCATTTGTTTCATTATTTTGTTTTCAGGTTTATGAAAGATCAGAAGTAAATTCATCAAAGTTAGCAGTGCTGGATGCAACAGATGAGACTATTAATGGCCTCCAAGCGTTTAACTTTAGTGTGGAATGGATGCTGGTCATTACCTGGGATAGAGTGTTTCCCGATGCCCCATCCAATGTAAGTTTTTAACACTTCTGTGCAATTGCACTGAAATCCAACTAGGCCTATACAACAAAAATTATTGGGATGTTAAAGACATGTTAAATTTCCCCAGTTTACGAGTGATAAGGTCCTCGTAAAACTTAATGAAATCAATGTGTTCGCATTAGCCCAATGTTAAATGTTTTCTCGAAATCAGAAAGCCCCCAAACAATCTTTGTTTGCATGCGCACGTTTCCATTTTACACATACATTCGGTTTACCGATACACATGGACATCTCTCACGATTTTGAATCAATACAGCGGCGAATTTGACCATTATGGAATACTTGGTGAGGTGATTTTCAAAGTTATTATTTGTGCCCTTTTGTTTGTTTTTTCGATTCAGCGTGACTTTTTGGGACGGCTTTAATTGGGGCAAACTGGCTAGGCGGTGTGAATCAGTCCGTCAATGCATAGAGTTTATGTCAATGCGTTATAAATGCGTACTTAACCATGGATTGAATATGCCAGTGTAGAACAGAATCCATTCGAGTTTGGCGAAATCCGAAAGGTCAAATGCAACTATGGTCTTACGGCCAACAATTCTCACAGCGATCACTGCTCACTCCAGAAATTTCTAGACGCAACAATGAATTCAAACAATATTGCACTCGATATTTGTTACAACAATTATTTAAGTGGTTTAATTTAACACAAAAGTAATCAAGTTTACGATTAATACAATTAAAGTGGTTCACACCTTAAGCTTTCCTGAATTAATCAGGTAAAATATTTACGAGTCAAATTTACAGTGTATGTAATCTAATTCATCATTGTTAATTTCTTTATGTGTATCCTTGGTTTTTGCCTCATTTTTTTTTTGCAGTTAACTCAACACGTTTCAAGCAAATCGTGGCAACAGATGGTCGACGAGGCTTCACTATTTCCATTATCGAGTGGGGCACATGCTTGGGATGTGGGGCTAATTTTGCGGTGACACCATGTGGGAATTCTTCTTTCCCCGATATTTGTCATTGGACACAGATGCCCCAATGGAGACACCACTTACATCCAAGACCCAAATCCTACTGACTCTGTTGATATACATAAGAGACCAGATTATTATACTGGTAACACTAACCAAACTGGTATCTGGGTGTATCGGTTGGATTCAAACCCTGACACATACGTCAATCCTGAACAAGAATGTGACCAATGGCAAGCAACACAGCCAGACCCTACATCATGGATTAACGATGGAGATTGTCCCTGCACTCGTTCTCATGCTTTGGCTGACAGTCGCTACGAATCATTAAATTACACTCTAAATCTGACTGAATTGCACATTGATGAAAATGTAGCACTTAACTCGGAGTCACCGAAAGGTATGACGCATTGATATTAATAAAGATGCATTCTATGTTTTGTTATTTTCCCGGCAATTTCGGTTTTAATTGGGACAAATTTCAAATCACCAAAATCATCACCACCACCACCACCACCACCACCACCACCACCACCACCATCACCACCATCACCACCACCATCACCACCATCACCACCATCACCACCACCATCACCACCATCATCATCACCTTGATGTGGTTGACGAATCCAGCATACAATAAGCGCCTGTGTGCCATTTTGTATTATATAGCCGTCATTTTGTATTACTGAGGCGTGCCATTCTCTGATTTGGCCTTTAAGGCCTTGGGCCTTTGGCGGCCTACATTTTGGTGCCCTTGGCGGCCATCATCATCTTGGTGTGGTTGGACAGTTATTAATTTGCATACATTATGGCCGCCATTTTGTATTATATGGCTGTCATTTTGTATTACTGAGAGTGCCATCTTTGATTTGGCCTGTGGTGACCTTGGCGGCCATTTTGGTGCCCATGGTGGCCATCATCATCTTGGTGTGGTTGGACAGTTACTTAATCTGCATACAATATGGCCGCCATTTTGTATTATATGGCCGTCATTTTGTATTACTGATTTATTTATGGTGGCCCTTTGGCGCGCCATATTTTTGGTGCCATGGCAGCCATCATCATCTTGATGTGGTTGGACAGTTACTTAATTCTGCATACAATATTGCCGTCATTTTGTATTATAAATTTTGGGACGTCATGTTGTATTACTGAGAGTGCCATCTCTGATTTACGTGAAGCTGTATTGGCCTTGGCGGCATAATTTTCTATAATACGATAGGCTTATATAACTCTTAAAACTAAGACTCACGTAATATTCATTTAGTGTCTATATATTTAGAGGTTTGCAGTAGGGTCCAACAGTTCACAGAACATGAATGAGAGTGTACGGGCGTATTAAATAGGTTTAAAATGGAAGCCTGATATTTCAAGATGGCGACATTACATTTTAAAGGTGGCGGACTGCAATTTTTTTTTCTTCTGCATGTATTCTGGACCGGGGCTTGATCCCTGCTACTCGGCAGATATGGTTTTGGCCTCTGACCTGGCCTCATAGAACAATAGATAATTGGCATAGAGTGGACCGCCCACCATCATAGGAGACTGTTTAGCTCAGTTGGTGAGAGCGCTCGTATACGGTATTTCGAGAGGTCGCAGGTTCGAGTCCGGCATCAGCCAAATTTTTTTCTTTTGCTCGCCACCCGTTTATATAATATTCAGGTCAGCTTTCTCCCTTATAAATCCACTTTGTGTACAACCACGTAAAAGAAGGCTTGTGTCCTGCCAAGTTGTGGATACCATAGCTGCCGTTACCCAGGTTGTTTGCATCTGACCGACTGAGGCTTGACGCCTGGTTACTCGGCGGCAGGCAGACACATGGTTTGGCCTCTGACCTGGCCCCATAGAGCAACAGATAATTGGCATAAGTGGACCGCCCACCAACACAGGTGCTGGTTAGCTCAGTTGGTAGAGCGCTCGTACGGTATTCGAGATGTCGCAGGTTCGAGTCCGGCATCAGCCAATTTTTCTTTGCTCGCTACCCGTTTATATATATAAGCTCAGTTGGTAGAGTTGGTAGAGCACTCGTACGGTATTCGAGAGGTCGCGGGTTCGAGTCCGGCATCAGCCAATTTTTCTTTGCTCGCCATCCGTTTATATAATATTCAGGTCAGTTTCTCCTGTGTAACCATCTTTCGTACAACCCACATAAAAGACTTGTGTACCCAAGTTGTGTGATCCCTGCCACTGCCGTTACCCAGGTTGTTTGCATCTGACCGGGCTTGATCCCTGGCTACTCGACAGATAATGGTTTGGCCTCTGACCTGACTACCCCAGAGCAACAGATAAAGGGGACCACCTACCCAACACAGAGGCTGATTAGCTCAGTTGGTAGAGCGCTCGTACGGTATTCGACAGGTCGGTGGGTTCGAGTCCGGCATCAGCCAATTTTTTCTTTGCTCGCCCCCGTTTATATATAATATTCAGGTCAGTTTCTCCATATAAAGTCTACTCTTTGTGTACAACCACACAAAAGCGATTTGTATCCCGTTAATTGTGTGATCCCTGCGCTGCCTGTTACCCAGGTTGTTTGCATCTGACCGGGGCTTGATCCCCTGGCTACCGGCAGATAAGTGGTTTGGCCTCCTGACCTGGCCCCATAGAGCAATAGATAATTGAATAATTCGCGTGGACCTTCCCACCAACATAGGGGCCCGGTTGAAACCCAGTTGGTAGAAGGCAGCTCATTGCATTTGTTATGGAGGTCAGCGGGTTCGGAGGTCCCAGGCACGTCAGCCAATTTTTCTTTGATCGCTACCCGTTTATATATTTCATTCAGATGATTTTCCTCCTATAAACGATTATATCAATATATATATATATATAATAATATTAATGCATGTAATATTGCATACATATATGACAATATTAATAATATGTGCGTATTATTAATATTATATATTAATACGTATATAATATATATACATATATATAATAATATATATATATATATATATATATATATATATATATATATATATATATATATATATATCATAATAATATATATATATATATATATATATATATATTATTAATCGAGTGGCCTTAGCTGATCCAAACCACCGGACCTTCATCAGAGGCTTTGACAAAGCACACAATAAAGACACATCCATTTATGGGGAAAAGGGAAAGTAAAGGATCGGGGCGGGATCTAAAAGGGGCGGAAAAATAGTAGGCCAATGAAGATAAGCAATCAGTCTAGAAAAGCCAATGGGAGTATCAGAAGTGAACAAAGGAGGGATTATTGAGCCACACAATGAAGTAGATGTGGGAGCTTGCGGTAAAGGAGGGATTATGGAGCCACAATAGGTAGAGGTGTAAGCAGTTTAGTACAGCTAGGTGTAAAATAGATGGACCCAATACAAAAAAGGGATACGACAACAAAAGGGAGGGGGTTGTTACACCATACAAATCTGAGGAGTTGGTGTGTGAGTTAAATAGCTCAATTAAAATTGGGGTGATCTTATAATAGACAGTTGGGAAAAAAAATGTAATAATATACAAGATAAGTTAACATGTATAGTAAAAAAATATATATCAAGGCAGTTGATGAAATCCAGCAGTGATATAGGTGAATAGTAATGATATAGTGTAAAAAGGTAGCTGGGTTATTTGATACCAAAGGATGTTGATGTTGAGACCATTATGGTTGAAGTTGTTTTGAGAGTTGATGTATCCAGTGTGACTCCCTCAAGTTTGGCGATGTGTGTCATTGCTAGTGCAGGCTTCTAATTACAATGAGTTCAACATCATTAATAATGCTAGTGATTAGGGTTGTTAAAATAGTTGCACAGGGTAGGGTTTTTTAGTTTCTGGAGGAAATATGGTTGGCAAGCTGAGACAACAATTCTGGTCTTTGTCTCCCCTACATTGTACATATTGTATACTGCACATATTTACAAGAGATTAGATATATGACATTGGGGTGTGTCACACTGGGATTTAGGGGTTCTGATTGTGTGGGTGAGACCAGTATTGTGGCTTTCACCTTCTGAGCAGGTTTGAGAGCAAACAGGTTTGTGAACATCTCGAAGGCGGGTACAATTAGAGCACCCCTGGTGGTGATTCAATGATAAGTGACGTTAAGGTCACGTTGTTATCAACAAGGGTGCTAGGGAGCCTAGCTCCGAACCAATATATCACCGAGGGTTACGGGGGAGACAGAGAAGCAATCAAAGGTGGCTCAGGGATGGCTGAGCATAACCTATCGGAGGAGTGTAAAATAGTCATGCCATCGTTTACGATAGATGAGAAGTCTGGGTAATCTGGGGTGATAAGTAGTAACCCAGGGAACTCTGTTGGAAGGGGTTTTCTACCTGTTGCCAGGTGTAGCCAGCCAGAGGGTGCCACCATGTGGGGTGCCAGAGGGCCCTGTTGATAACTAGTTGGGACCCTGCATTTGCTATGACCATGGGATAATACAAGGTGTGTTGCCTCAGTTCAGACGACTGTTTCCTGTAAAAGGTATCAGTGGAACAGATACGTCTTATGCGAAGGAGCTTGACTGTAGGCAATGGCCTCTTTAATTGGTGTAAGTGTTTTTTGTGTAGCAGCCTGGTGGCTGCCTCTCACAGGCTCTCTAATATTCAATCAATTTCAATTGATTTAGCTCACAATTCTGCTTGAATTTTATACTGGTGGAATGGTTTATCTTATAGATTATTACTATGGACTTCATTGACAGAGAGAGTTATGCATTTCTCTGTTTTTTGGACATTTTTGATATCATTTCTGTGTCAAAATAGAGGTACTGTACATTGGACATATACTAACAGGATCCAGTGGAGTGATTATGCTATTCAGGTTTGCAAGCCTCTTAATCCATTGATTGGAACGTTGTAATCACATTGTACCTGTGCTGGTCAAGTATTTCACAACTATGGAAAGCGATCACCGCTCATTCAACTATGCTAATATCAAAGCAATGCTCGCGCACGATTTGCTCACTGGAATGCTCGCTCAATCGTTAATAAGACCGCTTCAATTTGTGACTTTATTATATCAGTTTTAGCCATCTCAGAATCGTGGCTAAATGGTGATAGTAGAGATGACCATGCCCTCGCAGACATTTATAACACCTTACCCGATTTTGCTTCATATAGCATTCCTCGGACCAATCGCGCTGGCGGAGGTGTGTTTCTTCTGTTACGTAAAGGTTTCAATATTGTACAGAACAATTGCCAAACTTTTGAATCTTTTGAGCTTGGCGATTTCACCATCTCATCACACTCTGCTTCCATGACATGTCATTGTTGTATACAGAATGCCATACAGCAAAAAGTACAGTGTTAATTCAGGAACTTTTTTCAATGAGTTCTCAATTTTGTTAGTCATTTGCCTCTGTTTCCAGCGATAATGTCCTTGTATGCGGTGACTTTAATTTCTATGTTGAGATTCCTGCAGATCATGAAGCAGCCAAATTCCTTGATCTGCTTCATTCAGTCAACCTCCATCAGCATGTCACTGGTGCAATCCATCGTTGTGGTCATACACTGGACTTAGTGATTACACATGAAGGTGAAGATATTCTTGTCCAGTGATACAAGCTGACTTCCTTCAGATCACTTTTGCAACCATCTGTACTGGTTGACATTGCACGTCCTGCTGCAACAAAGAAATTGTGAAAGTCCGCAAAACTGCGAAACATGTTATGACACTAACACTTACTGCCGTACAAAAGACATCCTTGCATCTCCCCTGTTTTCTGACCAGAAAAAGATCTCAACTCACAAACTGAGCAATATGACACTGTTCTGAGCGGTCTTGTCGACAAGCATGCTCCAGTTAAAATGAGAACTAGATAACTACGGCGCTATGAAAGACAGTGGGTGAAATCCGGTCTTCATATACACAAACAAATGT
Source organism: Zoroaster sp. YZ-2022 (assembly GCA_029582265.1). Classification (NCBI taxonomy): domain Eukaryota; kingdom Metazoa; phylum Echinodermata; class Asteroidea; order Forcipulatida; family Zoroasteridae; genus Zoroaster; species Zoroaster sp. YZ-2022. Next base: position 62,714,127 of record CM055816.1, read on the forward strand.
TCCGCGAGAAATGTGCTGAGTATAAAGGTTTGCTTGAAAAAGCGAAAACAACTTACCACAGATCGCAGATTCTCGATTGTGACCAGAGTCAGCTCTTCAAAGTAGTAGACAACATGTGCGTTCGAAAATCAACTGAAGTTCTTCCAGTGCACGAATCTCTCCCAAATCTTGGCAGACGACTTTGCAACTTTTTTAATGAAAAAGTCCTTAAGCTGCAGAGTTACCTGGATCTGACTATTCAATCTAATGCTGCTCAAACCCAATGACTCTTCCCGTGAGGCTGCTCCATCATGCTCTTTTAGCGAGTTCTGCGCCATGTCTGAAGATGAAGTGTGTATTTTGATCAATAGTATGGCTTCCAAGTCATGTCCTTTAGATCCGATACTGACATGGCTTGTTAAACAGTGTTTGGATGAACTGCTCCCTACCATTACACAGATTATCAATCACTTGCTATGCTCCGGCTCTTTCCCTTCAAATTTCAAGACGGCATAGTGTTGTAGAAGAGAAGACACCTCTGATCAAAAAGAGAACACACTTGATCCTCAATTATTTCGAAGCTATCATGTAGCGTCCTTCTAACCTGAAATTCAAATGCAAGAAGTAGACCGAAAAAGGCCATGCAACAACTCCAGGACTATCTTGCTGGAAAAAATGAATGGTTATCCAGATTTCAAAGTGCATATCGTAAAACATCATAGCTGCAAAACTGCTTTACTTAGAGTGTTCAATAACCTTCTGTTTGTCTGTTGATGATAGAAAGGATGCGGTACTTGTCTTGCTTGACCTAACTGCCGCATTCGATACTATAGATCATGACATTCTCATCCATCAGCTAAAAACAGATTTGGTTTCACAGGAACAGCACTTGAGTGGTTTGATTGCTACATATGTGGTCGCAAACAAATGGTTAAGATCGGCGATGTTAAATCCAAACCTAATGTGTTACTGTATGGGGTTCCTCAGGGCTCAGTCGCTGGTCCACATATTTTTTCATTGTACTCTTCTCCTGTGGAAGACATTGTTAACCGTCACGAGGTCAGTGCCATGTTCTATGCTGATGACTATCAGCAGTATGTCAGTGTGCTCTGGAATGACATCAACCCTTCCATCGGTGAGCTGGAGAGATGTATCAAAGAGATCAAGAAATGGACTGCTGAGAACAAGCTATCTTTGAACGACAGCAAGACGGAGGTTATCCATATATCATCCCGCTACTCGAATACCACACCTATAAAATCTATCATTGTAGGTGATTCTGTTGTGGACACTGTTGGTCAAGCAAAAGATCTCCCGTGTCATCATTGATCACTGGAACCTGTGCATGATACCTCATGTCAATAACATCTGTCGTCTGGTTTCTTCACTCACAATTAGAAACATCTGGCCGTGTATTCGTGTAAACAGCTGGACAGAAACAATACCGAGAAATTAGTACGTGCTTTTGTTTCATCAAAAGCTGGATACATGTAACAGTGTTTTGCACGGCATTCCGACTTTCAAATTAACAAACTACAGCGTATTTCAAATGCTGCAAAAGTTCGGTTTTGGCCTTACTCGAGGCAAGAAGCGGATCATATAACACCCATTTTACAAGCACATTCGTTATTGGCTGACTGTAAAGAAGCAGAATCGTTTACAAACTCATGCTTTAACATTCCAAGAGTTCTCAACATTGCCACAATTCAAACTACCTACGTGAACTAATTTGCAAACAAGGGAACTATTCGCGTACTCTAGAGATCAAAATGCTGTCATTACTTTTAAACGTATAACCGTGAACACCGTCACTTATGGCCAGAGATATTTTTCTTTATGCAGCCCCAGAACCTGAATCTGGAATCGGCTTCCCAGCACATATATTAGAAATTCAAATTCTCTGGATCAATTCAATTCAAGAATTCCCTCAAGACTCATCTCTTTCACCTTGTAACTTGTTATTGTTTCTTTTTTCGTCAGTTACCAGATGACAACTGCACGCTTGCCAGTACGCTTGCTGCGGCGTCAGCTTGTGTTGTTCGGTTTGTCAGGCATAGGCAGGCGTTTGAAGGTTGCTATCAAGAGTTTCTCATCTGTGTATTATGTCTTTCCTTTTCATGCCTAGAATTGTACTTACATATTGTGGGTTATAGCCATGTACAGCGCATTGGGGGTCTTGTCATAGACGGAATGCGCTTTTAAAAAAAATGTGATTTATTATTATTATTTTTGCAGTGCCTTTGGGGTGGCAGCTGTCACTGAAAAGGAGGGTATTGATGAGTGTCAGTGGGCTTGGTACAATAGACGTCAGTCGAGATGCCCTAGGGGGATTTGTTGATTGTATGACGTCTAGGAAGTTCACGCTATTGGGAGAAGTAGTCAGCTTAATATGAACTTGATGGTGGCGTGGAATGAGCCGTTAATGTAGTTGATGAATTCATCTACACCAGATGGAGAAGATATTGTCAATAAATCTCCACCATACTAGAGGACGGTGGGGGCAGAAATAACGAAATCTGTGGTATTAGGTCACGACATAAACAGATTAGAAGCGTATGGATGGGCATCTTGGAAAATGCCGTGGCTGTCATTGTATGCCCGGAGAAAGTTTGTAGTCTAGACGTGGAACGTTAAAAATCCGGTGTTTTGGTCAAGATAAGATCTGCAGGTGTCCATGATGGTTTGGTTTGGTTGTTGAGATCTGAGAGCGTTGGCAATGCACTTAATATGCTTTCGCCATGGGGGATGTTAGTATTTAAGGAGTGAAACGTCCAGAGGACAAGGAGGGCAGAATTGGGTATTGTTGATCTTTAATACCCTCTAGTTTACGGAGGAAGTCCGTAGTGTCCTGTAATGAATGAAGGGATATCAGAGACCAGAGGGTTGAGGTAGCTGTCAACTTGAACTCAGAGATACGTTCTGTTGGCTACCATTACCCAACACAATGGGTTACCCTGGGTTACCTGCCTTGTGTATTTTTGGGCAGTAGATAGAACGGGCCGTACGTGGATCCTGTGGGATGAGATTACGCAAGATGAAATTGTACGCAGTATAACAGATGCAAGTAAGTAATTTACTAAATAATTGTATTCACAGTTTTGCCATAATTATTGATATCTGTGTGAAAGAAATGACCACAGTTCACGGTGATAATACTCCAGTCAAGCTGCGACTACAGCAGTCCACATGTCATGACCCTCAATATCTCGGATGTCCAACCGTTTGCAATCTTGTAATGCGTTGATCCTGCGCGGCACCAGATGTGACCAAACTGATTGATTTGTCTTTGGGAATACGGTCCCACCTTCCTGAAGGGGCGACACACGCAACTGCACGAGGTTTTGAGGCGGGAAAGCTGGTCTCCGCGAATACGGCGACCCAGGTGATATCCCAGATGTGCTCGATGGGACAGGCGGCGGCCAATCCAGAACATCTACCCCATGTTCGTTCAGAAAGTCCATGGATATGCGTGCCCAACGTGAGGACGGGGTATTATCTTGCATAAACAGCACTCCAGGGTTGTGGGTTACGTAGGCATTACCACATGGTTGCGTAGGATCAGGTCGATATATCGCCGAGCGTTCAACGCTCCTCCACAAAACCAGTGCCGACTTCCAGCCATGACCTATGGGCACCCCCCAAAACCATGACGCTACCCAACCAAAACGGTCCTGCTGCGACAACGCATGGCTCATGTTACGTTCCCCACGTCGGCGATACACCCGACGCCTCCTCATCATGTCGGAAGAGCAGAAATCGCGATTCGTCAGCTACGCCAATTCGCATTTCGCCAGTCTCTCGTTCCATTGGAATGGATTACGTGCCCACCAAGCGGATGCGCCTTCGACGTTGGTCCAGCATGACACACCACCCCTGCGCGGATATGGTCGTATACCCTCTTCTGAGTCGCCGGCTGAACAGTCTCGTGGGCATACCAGGCGGTCAGAGTTCGGCCCCTTGTCTCTGCTGCCGTCTGTGCTGCTGCACCCGGGAACCGGCTGGTCACGGAGGTGTGTGGCGCGACATAGCGATCTTGTAAGCTCGTGTTGTAACACGTGGCTGTCCTGGTCTCGGTCTATCATGTCACACCAGTGTCCTGGAAACGTCTCTCGCAGGCGGGTTAATGGTGTGATGGAGTAACCCTGAAGGGTGTAAATTTGTACCAAATAAACCCCAGAGTAAACAGTGCTAATGATACAAAAATATTCAAAAATCTATTTAAAAAATACTTAGAAGTCCCATATAGTTTTTAAAATCAAAAGAAAAAAATATTGATCGATATATAACCTTTATTTCTTTCCTATTTGGTTGTCTAAAGTCCAGGTTTCAGGAGTTGGTTATTCTCATCCCAATGAAAACCACCATCTGCAGGTGGTGGTAGTGAAAAACCACACTGAAAAGCAAGCCATTTTGGGAAAAAAGGCCTGATGCTTGAAATCCAAAATTAGACCACTTTTTTCAGGGCCTAGTGTGTTCCCAAAATACAGTTGGGGCCGAAGGACCCCCAGGTTAGTGACATAGTGGGCCATTTTTACACAATAACCATCAAATGAATGGCCTCAAATCTTTGTTTTTCAGAAAATTTGAGGGCATAATTTATGATAAACACCATTTAGTGCGGGTGGCACCCCGAACCGCCTGGCAACGTCATCTTGCGTCGCTCCTGCTGTCATCAGCATCCCCATGGCCTGGTCACGGCTAACTGACTCATTCGCGGCATGGCGACACGTACTGACAGTGGTGCAAATTGTGTTCGGACTTTTATATAGCCAAGACCTAACGTTGCCATTGGTGTCCAGTAATCGTTCACTGGCCACTCCCTATAACCTTAAACCTTCACATGCGTGAGGCGATATAAAGGAGTGGCCAAAGTCGGGGGGACATTGTTAAGAGAGACAATCGTTTTATACAGTAACTGAGGCATACGTTCCTTTATTTAAATCTGGAAGTCCCAACTCATGGCAAGTTCTTAAGTATCGCTGCCACCGTAAAACATACCCATTAGAAAAACTTATGTATTAAAGTCCTTCGGTATTTTAAACATTATGTTCCAGGAACTTCCATGCAAAAGTTTTGTAACTGAAAAGAAAGTTCTAGAAACTTAAAGGCACCTGTCGCTTACATAACAAGAGGCACACAACTTATGTCCATTTAACAGCACAAGAACCTCAAAACGAATGGGCAAAGTAGTACTTATTTAATAGTGACTTTGGTTTGGCAAATGTTTGTTAATGAAAACAAAAGTTGAAAAACCGTGTCATGGAATTTGCCCAAAATTAATTATTTTAAAGGGCACGTTTATTGATGTCCACAATTAAAACAACCGATGCGAACACATATCTTTTTTTATTTTCCTGTAGAATTGTTTTTACCCTTAGATTCAGGGCAAGTGGTTCGCCTGGCATATCAGAAGGCAGTGACAGTGCTATGAAGACAGCATGAAGGCATTAAGACAATTTTGAATGATGCCTTCTTACGGGGCTGTGGTGAGCGCTATAGCTTCAACTCATTTTTTCCCCCAAACGACAGTTCATTGCGAGATCAATAATATAAACATGGATTGGTGGCAGTAAATTTGTATAATTTATTTCAATGGATTTTACTGAACCACAATAATGTAGATGCAGAAAATGCAAATATCGACGTGTAAGACATTATGAATAACTTCACCCCTGAAAATACAATGAAAATCAGCTTTTCAATAATTTCACCTGCAATTTCAGGGTGTCTCTTCCTCTGAGATATTGGCACAAATGTTCACGGTGATTGGCTGTGTTAAAAGCAAATTCACGGTGGCTCGAAATTAATGAGCTGCCCCATAACTACCACCAGAAATTCATGGCATTTTCGACAGCGTTTTCAACACGAAGGAATCCCGGAGAGTACTTTCAAGACATTTGACATTTTCAATGATGTTGTGTCATCGTGAAATTGCCGTGGATCTATTATTTTATTTCACGGTAAAACGGATTTGCGTGGCATTTTGGGGTAGTTATTCATAAAGAGATTGCACACCATTTATGACGGGCACATACAGGAGTAGGCTTTTGGGGTCAAAAGGTCAAGAAAAACGGTTTCCTGACGATAACTGGAAAGTTTTGAGTTTTATTTTTTCACGACACGGTTGGAGGAAAATGCCTGATCAAACATCAGGTTGGTATTTGTTTCGAACCCCGCCTGGAATCACCAATTATGAATCCCTCTATTTCCAGATAGTAGGGGTTACGCCCACCAAAAAGGGTTGGTAATAGGCTCTCCTTTAACTTTTGAAAGTGGTGGAGAGTTGCAATAGTAACTCCAAACACCACTAGATTTATGTAACAATAACCACACACTTAATCCATGTCACTTACTTACTCCGACCAGTCGTTCATTTTTTTTCTTTGGATTAGAAAGGGGATTTCACCAATAGTCATTCACTTTTTTTCTTTCTTGATTAGAAAGGGTATTTCACCAAGATACTAATGCGTTGTGTTGCATCTTTCAATCCTACTTTTCGTGATAAGTATACATAAGCGACCGGTAAGGAATTGCAGTTTTACATGCCACCCAATACTTGGTGAGTATCTAAAAGGCAGACTGAGGGCTTACTTTGGTTTTCATCTTACACCAAAACAATTCTTAGTTTGAGAAAGCAAAAGCAGTTATTATTTGGCACCAACACGTTCAGCTATAAACGTACATAGATAGTAGAGGCGAAACGTGTAGGCTCCCGTGACAAGTATGCGGGGATCAAGGTTTGAAGGCTCGTTTCTACATAATTGAAAGGGTGCTGAGTAAAATGAGCGGGCTGACCTCGCGATAATGTCAGCATTTCGCTAATTTAATATGGCCGCCATTTGCACATACAATTCCACTTTTGTGAGACCACATCGCTTCTAGACTATATAAAAGTAAATGTGTTCATAAAATAATTTTCATGGCGCATATCAGGCATGAGCTTGGAAACAATTTGATTGCGACTAGGATAATTACATATAGATTGTTAGTTATTTATTGCTACGTCCACATTCACGAAACTTGCCAGTTTGGCATATATTTGCATTTTTAATTATGACATGAAAATATGCCCCATGTTGGCACAATCTGAGAGAACCATCTACATTTCAATGTGAGTTGTTTAATAATCTGAGTAAATGAAATGGGCTGTCTTTATTATGTTTCCCCTACCCTGAGATGTCAAATTGTTCCAGTGGGGGTAGGGAATGAGTGTAGTGAAGGGATCTTCAGGATTTTAGAAAATATTAATGATTTCATTGCAAAAGAATCACATGACCACGACCTTTGCCTGTAACAAACCACTGCTCCTTTGCATGTCTGATACTCAAACCGCGCCGCCCCAACTTTTTACCTTATGGCTCTTGTTCACTTCACTCCCTTAACCCCCCGCCCTGAACTACCCACCCTTGTTCTACCCCAAAGGACATTTTGTGTTCTTTTGGAACAAAATTTCCTCCCAGGTTGGTCGTCCCGTACGATTATCTTCAACCAAGATCATACCTTCCCGCAAGATTCACTCGCCCTGCTTTGTGCCAGTGCTGGGCGCGCTCGAGACCAAAGTTCCAAATCCAATGAATGGGAGTTTCTGATTTATCGTGTCCATTGTCCGGTGTGAGGGGTTGAAATTAACACCGGCTGCACCGCTTTACCCATGTGTAACTGTCCTCCTGGGGAAGCTGTCTACGCCGGCGGAGTTGTCCTCACTGACTGAGCTCTTCCACACTGGCGAAGTCGTCCGGATCGGCGGAATGCCGATCGCACCGGCGGAGTTAACAGCACTGGAGGGACATCCACCCTGCGGGAGTTGATTGCACCCGGAAAAGGGGAACCGGCTGTTACAAGCATCGTTCGACAAACATTTTGTTAGCCTTTCAACGACGTTTTTCACTATCAGAGTTCAGTACCCCTCCTTGAATGTAATCCTCTTCGGACTGTGTGGATTGGCTAATTTGGAAACACTTTCTGACAGCGTCGCGATTGCTAATGTTCATGCTCCGGACAATGTTGAATGGTGAATTTGTATATGCCACCAACAACACGAATCCGCCCTGACCTGAAAGTGAACTCCATGAGATAGCTGACATACTTCACAAAGAAAAGTCATGTTAGCAGCTCCTGCCCTGTTAGCAATCATTCCTCTTACTTAGCGTCCTGCTTCTATAAGGACAGTGGACCTGCCTTTATCTCCATTCTGCTTCGTGAGAGCACGGTTTATCAGAATTCAGCCCCTTCAACAGGATAGGCTAAGTATAGGCGTAAGTAAGACGCTGTTTCAGGAATCTGATGCTTCCTGGACATTCCCCAGCTCATCTCAGTTCTTTTTTCGGCTGCTGCATTGATGCAGCGGTCTGGCAATTTGAGCAACCCGCAGTAAAGCGCACTTCTTAGGTTTCAACTTGAGGTTTCGCTTCTTGTCGTCTTAGCATGACCAAGCATAATCTCTGCATGTGGAAGAATGATGTACCAAAAACAGCTGATATCAATGAGGCATAGTACTGCAAGTTGTTACTGCAACTTGCTAGCGTGCTCGCCCATCAAACGCTCAAAAGGTGAAGGAGCAAGCGACTATCCAGCAACCATCGTCACAAATAATATTATTTAAACTGATAGAGCCCTAATACAGTTTTTTGGTCTGTCTTCCTCCGCCACTTCCACCCACCAGTAGCCGGAGGTCAAGTCCAATGTGGAAAGTATTGTGAGCCAGCAAATGAATCCAAATTGTCCTCCATCTCAATACGTGGTCATTGAAGGGCCCCTTTTTAGTCACTTCGTTCGGCTTCCTTCAGTCAATGACCACAGGATCCATTTTTTTTCACCAAAACGATGGGGAGCACCATGGGCCATCGGTAGGCCTCAATTTATGCCCGAGATAGCATCTTTGTCAATTCTTTTTCTAAACAACTCGCTGACTCAACGGGAGTCGTCTCGGTCTTTGGTTTACCTATGGGCAGCCTATGTCAGTGGGGATGCTTGGTAAATGTTAGTCATACCAATATCCTCTTCTTTGTAGAGAACACATCAGGTACAATAATATTTTCAATTAGTCGAACACGGTGATCAGGGGCCTTTGAGCAAGATTGCATCTGCATCCTGTATTTACCAACTTGCAGGCACTCGCCCCCCAGAGCCCAATGTGCATCTGTGTTCTCTCAAGAAAGTCCAGGCTAAGAATTATCTGCTACCGACGTCTGCAACCCACATTGTGTTCTAGTTTGGAATCCACCGAGTGTTATGTGTACATTTTGCGTGACAAAAATTTACGGTCCAGGTTCAATCGTTGGGCTATTCCATTAAAAAAATGAGTTGAAGCAAAATTTTGGTAGCCCAGTGTCTATTAGGGAATTTCGCAGTCCTGTCCATTAGTTTTCGATGCACACACAGCCCAGTTACCTTGGACGAAGTTAAACGATCCCCGCACCTTCGTCCGACAACATTGATGTTTCATGGATCAGGGCTTCCGTTATATAGTTTGCCAAGTCCAGCAGGGACCCTACCTTTGCCTTCTTCTATTTTTAAAGTTCTGCTTGAAGTCGCCTGTTGCCTCTCCAATCTGGAAACGGCTTTTACTAAGTCCATGTAGCGCCTGTGATTCCTTACTCAGAGGCAGCAAGTTCTCAGGCCTGACCCTTTTTAAGGCCACCAGCAAGTAGTCTGCCATCCGGAGCTTACTCCATCTGGTTTAAGTTCTGGCCACTCACTCGAAGTGTACAAATATTTTCAAGGCAAGAAGAGTTTAACAAACCGCGGACCTTTTATCCTCGGTATAGCTGTAAGGGGGGCCCAGTTCTGTGACAGTGATCTGTAGGGAACATCAGGATACCGCCAAAGCGGTCTCAGTGTTCTGCGGTCACGTCCTATGGGAACCAGGGCCGACTCCAGGGACCGCTAATGTGATTACTCCAACCAACACCGTCAGCGGCTTCCCTTCAGGTCGTCTGCCCTTCCAGGTCGTCTGCTTCTTTCAGGTCATGATTCTTCAGGTCGTCTAACACACAGTCAAAACGAGGTTTTCTCTTGACGAGACTTCCACTGGTATCGTGGTTTTACCACTGGGGTTTTTAGGACATTTCGACCATCATGCAATCAAGGTTGACTTGTCATTGGCTGGTCTCTCTGTTCAGGAATCCCTGGGCGTGCTGTCCGTTGTATTTAGCTGCCTTGACGCTCGTCAATGACCTTTCAACTTGTTGAGAGTCTTTCCCAATGTCTTCTCCTGACGACGGGCCAGAGCATACTTGCCGAAACGTTGAGAACAAAACCGGCTCTCTTCTCAGAGCCAACACCCTACTTAGAGATTTGTTACATGGGTTGCTTCCGAAAACTTTCCCCCAAATTATTATTATTATTATCAATGTCATCAAACGTCTGGTAACTTCGTTATTCTGACAAAAGTGCCTGCTGAAATCCCAGCACTGCCATCATTTATAACGTTATTACCTGCTGGTCTTTTCCTATATTTATGTTGCAAATTGCCTACAGGAATTACAGTAACAGACAGCAATCAGTTCTAACTTTTCAGTTCTAACTTTTTCTGCCCCATTTATTTCAACTCCAAACACTTCATCTCAGAAAAACACATCTGCTCATAATAAACTTGAATAACACTTTACACTGAATATTTCTCATGACGCTACACCCAAGTGCGTGCTTCCAGAGTCGGTAACAAAAAGCGATCTAAATTTAGAACAAGGCTGCTCATTCTATTCATTAAAATTAACAGTTCAATCAAAGGGTTCATAGCAAGGTTCCATCGTCCCAGTTCCGACTTGGCCTGTCTGGAAGTGTTTCCCGGCGGCCGAAGTCGCGCCCTTTTGTCACAATAGTATTAGGGCAGTAACATTCAGGGTAGATGGGTGTCCTTTTGGACACCATATTTGCTAACTGGTAGCCCCATTATAGGGCCAATAATTGGACTGTATCTGTATCCTTTTGACCCAAGCCCCATATGTACAAACATGGAGCGATGTTCACCTTTTTAAATTTTGTGATTTGTGTTGCCTAAAGCTCACACATTTGGCATGAAGTTCCTATTGTGATCGGCAATTTTTGGGTAAAATTTTAAAATTGTATTATTATTTTTTTAAAATTGACCTCATGCGTGTAACAGCCCAAGTTATTGGTTGATTTTACCACCTTTTCGCCGTGTTGTATCTTAAAGGTAATGTTGATTGGCCATTGAGGTAATGCTTTTCATGGCCTCCCACGATAGCGGCAGAAAAGTAATGAGAAAATATGGCAGGAAATATCTTAATTACGAGAAAACTGGGCACAGATTGCTTTGTGGATTGTGGTATGTTGTTTATAACGCTCGTCCACTTTGGTCTGTTGCTCGCCCTTTTCCCAACTGCAACAATTACCTCAAGTAACATCCCAAACAGCTGCTTACTGTCACATTTTTATTGTTGAAATAGGCCAATCCCAAATGAAAAGGCGGTCATCTTGGATTTTACAGCCCCTTTGGGTTTTGGACAAAAGAAGTGAACCTTTTAAGTTTGTTTTTCACTTATGAATTTGGACCTTAGATACCACCAATTTTTTTTTTCAAATTTTCTGAGACAGCCCACCCCGGTAGGCCTGTTTAAAATGTGCAAATGGCAGCCACATTGGATTTTGGCCGTTTGTCTGAACGCTGACTTTCATGAGGGTCACCCTGCACTATTTTATTCAGCACCCTTCAATTGTATAAAACCACCTTCAAACCTCGGTACCCATACCTGTCACGGGGCAGGTAAAATGTGTACATTTTGATTGTACATTAAAATCAAACACGTGCGGGATACATTTTAGAAACTCATAAATTTCCCCACCCAATATAATTCTGGCCATGTGACTTCGTGATAAGTTATAGTATTAGGCCTATAACGAAAAATGGCTATTGCGGCGCTTTTGTTTGCCGAGTTTTTAAGGACGTACCTCAGGATCCAGGTACGGCTGTTCGTTTTGTTTTCCGTCGCCGGGGGTTTTCTACCGGTCAGTGCAGAACTCGCCGTGGACTGTGTACCAATTTATGAAACCCACTCAGACCCTGCAATATATCCCAGTGTAAAATGGTGAAAGTAATCATGTGGGATAAATCTATCCAATAATCATTGAAAGGGTTGAAAAAGGAGAACCAATCGGAAGATCAGGGAAATTGAACCTTGTTTGTCCGTGTCATATATATTTTATTGTCGTCTGTCTGTACCGTCCGTTTATTTCAAACCAGCTTTCATTTGTGCGTTACAGGTTTTGTAACGTTTTATTATTATTATTACAGCGTGGTGTTTAGGTGACCCACACTGCACAACCTTTGATAAAGTGAAATACACCCTTTAATGGGTGTGGGGGAGTTTGAGTTCTCACATATCTTGAGGACCTCTTTAATCTGCAAGCTCGTACAGTTTATTCATCAAGTGTAGTATTAATCAAAATGCAAAACGCCATTTTTTCACCGTGATCGTATTTCACATCACCAGTCATCAACCACCAAAACCGGTAAGTCTCTCACTGATATAATGACTGCCTGATGAATTTTCCCAACTTAACTGCCTGTACTCTGGGGATGCATATTTGTTTTCTTTTCTGTGGTGGGCTCCACTTGGTTTGATTTATTGTAAATTTCACGAGGAAGTGGGCCATTATTAATTTATATATGAAAAAAAGTAAATTGTTGTCTTCAAGTTATTGTGTATAAACATGGCAATTGAGTGAGGAAGTAGGGACACGACCTTAAACCAGTTAATAAATTTCCAGTCAACCAGTAGCAGAAGAAGATACCACATACACGAAGTGTAGAAATTAGTAGTACGTCATCATTCTGCACCTTTTCCCAACACTTTTGTAACGTATTAATTATTTGCTTATACTAAAAGATGTATCGCCTTGTGTTTTCCCATAATTTTTTGAGCCAATTTGGACTACAATTTCCATAAAATAATTCCCTTATAAACCCAATTTTCCCTTTAAATTTAAAAATTTCCTTTAATAAAAATACTTTGAAATGTTGTATTTAAAAAAAAAAAAATAGTTGTCAGACGTTTAACAGTGAAAAGAAAAGTTAATATGATTTATGATGGGACCCACCTGTCATATTTCAACATATTTTTCCTAAAATGTGTTATTTTACAACATTTTATTTACTTTCTCAAGAAAACCGAAATAGCGAAAGCTGATCCAAAATATCGAAAACAACCGGCGTTACATCTGTAAATATTATTAACGTGTATTATTTTGAATACACAAATACAAAATTGTTATTCTTTTAAATTTAGGTGCGTATTCAAAGTGGATGATAGTGGAACAGATTGTTGTACGGTAAAACGACGCCATACTCTCCTGATGAAATGGTGACAGAAGGTAGTAATTTTCTGATTTTTACAATAAATAGTCTGGGATTATATTTCATATGTGTGGCGGTCCAGGGAAACCCAACACATGGTAACATTTTTTACAATTCTTGTTGAGCATTTAATCAAAAGTAATACACCCTTTACTGATCTCATAATAGGTTTTTAATGAGTTCAATATTTCAAACCACAACTAAAGTTATGACCTTTGCAAAGACGGGTTCTAAAAAACCCACAATGGATAAAATTAGGCTTCAAAGGCTATGCAGTAAACGTAAATCCCTCGAATTGAGGTGAAAACCATTATAGTAAAATAGTTAAAAGTGTTTTTCATTTCGTTCAAACTAAGATTTTTCACCCATCATACTTTTTACGTCCTCAAGGAAAATTCATCATCAGGGAAGAAAATCCGCTTTGAAATATTACCTTTTCAGCGTGCGCGCCTTGTCAAGGGCCAGTTGTGCAAAAATTAAAAGGGAAAATTCGCGCGTTTGCCCATATTGCTGTAATGTTAGTTCAATATTTGCAGACGACATATTCTTTCTAATCCTATTGGTTAAAAAATTTCTTTGAAAATTTAAATTTTCAGGTAACAGGCGTTTTATCAATGAACCCGCGACGAAAAAAAGTAAAGGTCACGTTAAGAATATGTTATTTTAGAAAACCTTCAAAATTCTCGCATGCGCCCAAACCACATGTCGCCTGTGCAGAGCATTTTGAACAGTGGTGCAGAAAGCAAAGAAAAAATTGGCTGATGCCCGGATTAGAACCTGCGACCTCCTCGGGAATACTGCACAAGCTCACCAACTGAGCTAACCAGCCCCCTTTGCGTTGCGGGTGGTCCACTTACCAAACAATTATTTCATTGCTCTATGGGGGCCAGGTCAGAGGCCAAAATAATTATACAACTTTGGGCCACTTTGAGAAAGATTGCAATATGAAGGGGAGATGTTTCATATGTAGAAATCAGGACCACTGGGTTTGAAGACCAACAAGAATCATTACAGACACAGGGTGACTATGGGTATCAGACGACGAAGAAACTCACCCAACTATGATGATTGGTATGATAACGGATCGTATACAGCACTTGAATACCAGCAGACCCAACCCAAAGTAATACACGATGAGAATGGCAGACCGAGAAAAGAAATGAAGAGAAGAAAGCGGAAACTAGCAGAAAAAGTATGAGAGAAAAGCTGGGAAGACAGAAACCGACAGAGGACAAAACCCAGCAGAGACAGGGAGGTGAAACCCTGCACGGGACAGGCAACTAAAACAAGGAAAAGAGACAGAAACACAACAGAAAAAGGGAAAAAGAAAACCACCAGAGTCCAGGGTACGAGAAACAAATAGAATAAACCGGAAAAACGGGAGGAAACGCAAATCATGAGCAAATTGATGGGCCAGCCAGCGAGGCAGGGGAAATTTGGTATAGATGATCCTTGTCTTTATAAGCTTCACGATAAGGGTTGTGATAAAGAATGTACAAATCGTAGATGGACAGCCACGAATAGCCACGAAGAATAAACACATTGCACCCTTTAACTGAATACCTGGCCCATTCATCATATTCATACGGGTTACAGGCGCCTGATCATAAAAAATTTTTTAAGTTCACACCGAGTTTTTTGATCATTTCGCATTGTTTTGATATTTTCTGCGCGATTTCAGGTCCGGCACGACGTGGTTCACGGTGTAATACCACCGAAATTCCACTGTTTTTACGGGTCACAGTGGAAGTCCGGGAGCAGGCTTTTGGACTGTTTGAGTGAGGAATATCTCGATTCAGTGTAATATTTGTAGAAAAAATCAGTAATACAAACCGACGGTTGCTTTGTTTATTCAATATGTTCAATTAATGGTAATAATGCGCTATTCAATTGATGGAATTAAGATTTCCCATTGGAAACCATTGTCATTTGTCTTCTTCCACATGTTCCTTTGCATTGTCATGTACAATTATCAGATTTCAACAATTTCATTGAAAAGAAGCTGGGATTTCTTCAATTGAACATATTGAATAAAAACTAAACAGCCGTCGGTTTGTATTGTACGTTTTCACACAAATTAACACACTGAGTCGGTCGGGGCGCTGTTTCTGCCGCACCACTTCCAGAGCTGGTCCGGTAATACGGTTTCGTTTCGGCGCCGGTAATTTGCAACCACATCATGGAAAAACGGATGGAACAGGTGTACGCCGTGTTATCACATCGTGTGGACAGAATCGAACCGCAGAGAAGATCAAACAATGTAAGAATTGGTCAAAATACAGTGTAAGTTACAATATTTTTTATATCAAAGGCATACACATAATAACAATACAATATAGATTCATAGTAGATTCATAGATTTAAGGTATTTAAAGTAATGTGTTTATTTCTTCGTAAAACATGCACGTAAACATGCATCTACGTTTTTGTACATTCTTTATCCTAGCCCTTATGTGGAAACATAAGGGATAGGATCTCTAGCTAGGGACGAAGAGACGAGAAGAAACAGGAAAGCAGCAGGGAATACGGGTTTTTGGGACGAAAGCGTCAAAGACTTGCCTGCCCTTCGCGCTGGAGAAACGAAACTCGAAGAACAGTCAGAGCAGGTAAACTCTGCCAAAGAAGATGAAGAGGTAACTGATGAATCAACAGACATGAACATCGTGATAGAGATCCTGAAAAATGTTACGGACTTGAAAACAGGGACGACGGAGAATTTGTTCCATACATTAGAAAAGGTTCAACATTTGCGGAAGAAGAGAGGTACAGAGCAACAGTAACATTAATATCGGGACAGTACTAACATTCAGATTCGTACCCAACAAGAGGAAGAGAGGGAAGAAAGAATGATAGGTAACTTACAAAATTTTTAATACAATTTGTTTTTTTTTTCACCTAGTACCTTAACCATAGCTACTCTAATGTAAATGTACTCCGATGGGCCAGAAAAGAGAAGTGATTTTCAACTATCTTACCCGAAAGAAAATAGCCATAGTTTCCTCCAAGAAACACACACAGTGAAAAAGATGAAACATACTGGGCCAAGCAGTGGGGAGGAAAATGTTATGTTTAGCCATGGCACGAAAAAACTCTAGAGGGGTTCCAATTTTTAACATCATATAAAAAGTGGTTTAACTATTTTAATGAAAGTCATGATAAAGAAGGAAGATGGATTAAGGAGATATAGAAATAAACGGACATAAAGTATCTTTGTTTTCGATATACAGCCCTAACATAAATGCAGAGAGAAACTGTTCTTTAAATAATTTAGGAAACCTTATGAAGGAAACATGGAAGAAGATGACTGTATTATAGCCGGTGATTTTAATTGTCAAATAAACACTGATATTCAGGATTCAAGTTCCAAAACTGAGTACCTTAGATGAAAAATAATTTGTTTGACGTTGGGAGAATATAAATCCTACCAACCCTACTTTTTCCATAAAGGGTTTAAACAAAACTAGTTTGGATAGACCATGTTTCTTGTCTCAGAAAATCTAATAACGCAAATAAAGAAATGTCAGTTGAAAGTACCATCTATCAGATCATAGAGCAGTCATTGTTCAACTGGAGAATCTGTTCATACTTTGGGTCAGGGTGGATATGTGATAATACGATTCTAAAGATGAAGAATGTAAGAGAATAGAATGGTTTTGGAAATTTGGACCAACTAAAATATAAATTTGTTAACATTTCTGAATGGTGGGATATAGGCAAAAATAGATTACAGGAAATTATAAAGGATTATAGCAATGGAAGAGAAATGTAATTCAAACGAACGTTAGAAAACCCTTTTTAAATTTTTCCCAGGTAAATGGATAAAAGTTACTTTATTGAAATCGAGAGAAAGCTTAGCATACGAACACTGGGAATGGGAGAAAAAGCTAAACTCAAATTACATACCAAACAAAAATTGATGGTAGAAACCCAAACAAAATTTTTTTCAGCTGTAAACAACAGCAAAATCATCAAATAATATTGCTCGTCTTAGAGATGAAAAGGGGGAAACTATAAGTGTTTAAAATGATATGATGAACCACGTCCAGAATTTCTATGTCAATCTGTTCTCCTCTGAAAGGTATAAACAATCATCATTTGAATAGAATACTAGATAAGGTAGATTCCTTTTCTTTTGACAAAGAAATCATTCTGAAATGAACAATGATATACAGTGGAGGAGTTATATAATGTATTTAAAGTTATGCCTAAGGACAAAGCGCCTGGTTTTAGATGGGGCTTACAGCCGGAATTTTATATAACCTTTGGTATATTATTAAAATGATTTTATTGATGTAGTATTATATTGTAATATTAATGGGAAACTGCCAAAGGTCAATGAACATGGCTCTGATGAACATATAGCAAAAACAAGGAGAAAGAGACTATCTGAAGAATTGGGGAGACCTATTAGTTTACCCAACGTTGATTATAAATTATATCAAAAAGTTATCACCCAACGAATGGGCCCAAACTCATGCCTTTATTGATTAATGAATCCCAAAACTTGTGGGGTGAAGGGAAGAAGTATTCAGGGAAAAGTGAATGACACTGAGATACTATTGACTACATCAACATTACTCACAAAGAAGCCGCTCTATCAGCGTGGACCATATTATAGCATTTGACAGAACAGAATGGAAATATATGTATGCTAATATGAAAAACAATTAATATGGCCTGTGGGACCACACTGGATTAGAACTTTCACTCGGATCCTTTTAATTACTATAAATGTTAATAATTTCTTTACAGAACCTTTTTCCAACCAAAGAGGGAAATTCGTCAAAGGGTTGTCCTCTTTTTCTCCTTAGTTATATGCAATATGTGCTAAGGATTGAGTAACTTTATTAGAAAAATGATTTAATCAAAGGTATTATGTTACCCACAGGAAAATATAACAATTATACAACATGCTGATGACACGAACATTTTTGTTAAGGTAACAACGATTTCAATGTTTTAGAAGAAAACAATTATACGTACAGTGAAGGATCGGGCTCCCCAAAAATTTAAATGTTAAAAACCACTGGTCTTTGCTCGGGGCATGGAAAAGAGAATAGACAAACCAGTAAATTTTCAATGGGCAATGATAAAGAAATATTTGGGAATATATTTGGTAACGAAGTTACAATTTGAAGATAATTGGGATGAAAAAATCAATAAAATCAATTATTGTCTCAATAGATGGAAAAGGACGGGGCCCTTACTTTGAAGTTGGGCCGCGCTATGCCATTAATAGTCTAATTGGTAGTAGCTTTGGGCCTTTTGCGGGTCAATCCTTTCATGCCCCGATCATCTGACAAAAAACCAGATGACATTATATGGAAGTTTTACTGGGCTGGCATATTATAGATGAAAGAGCCACTGTTAATAGCCTTCAAAATGGAGGAACGGGGGGTTATAAATATTGTTTTCAAAATTGAGTTTTGAAATTGCTAAATATTCCAACGATACACACAAAATCGAGGAAAATGGGCAAAATTATTTGACTGGATTAACAGAGCTAGTGGTGAAGACAGACTGGGGTGGGCATTTTTTAGCAAGTGTACATATAAGTCCTTGTACTCCTCCTTTATAGAGAAATTATAAATGCTTTAACAAATTAAATGGCAAGATCTCCTTCCATATGAGTTGCCCTCAATGAAGCTTTTGAAACTCCAATATGGAATAATACCATAACTGGAAAGGGAATAAAAGTATTGAGACTAGAATTCCATTTTTTGGGAATGTTCCAATTCAAACACACATATTAGAAGAAAATCGTCTGATAACTAATAACAACTTAGCCCAGAAATGCAAAAAATTGGCCAATAAATGCGGGTAGAATCCACGCTGGATTAAAAGAATCGTATCGCCCAAAAATTCTTCAACGAAAAAGAGAAGGGGCCAGCAAACCATTTCAGCAATTTTTTTGATATCAAACTAAGAAACGATTTTTTTTCTCAATATCAAAATTATTGTTAAAGACATATTAATATGATTGAAGATGCTTATTTTCTCCAGCAGGAAAGTCGTTTGAAAAAATAAACTGAACATCCAAAAAACCCTTTTTAATTGGAAAAAATATGGCATAAAGCTTGTAAAAAGATCTAGACTCATTTATAAAGACTTATGGTAATGTTTAACATAGGATCTCCTGCCGTTCAAAGATGTATTGTAAGAAATGAAAAGGTTTATGAAACTAAATGGTTCAGAAATTTTCAAAAGAAACTTTAGAGCATTTGTTTATTTATTGCTGTAAAACTTTGCCGTCGTGGTTATTTATAGAAAAACATATTATGTTTACATCGGGGAACTGGGTAATATTTTCTGAATGACAGTAAAATAATGTTTTAGGGAATATGTGACTGATATTCTCTTTGTTTTTAATAGCCAAACTTCACAAAATTATTTGGACTACTAGGGTGTCTGAATCTGGAAGAAAATATTAATTGACACTTATAGCTCCTAAGAATCTACAAAGAATTTAAAGTTTATTTGACCCTCGAAATAAAGAGGTTGTCAAGCATGAAATTTTAACACAATCTACAGTAAAAATAATGCCTCTGTAGAATTCAAGATGAGGCAATATTATTTTCTTCTAACCTTCCTCTCATGTAATTTAATGTAATATTTTATTTATTGTAATTTTGTATTACTTGTACAGAATTATGCAAATTTTTCTCGAGTGAAATAAATGGAGTTGTAAGGACCCAATGGAACGGGGGAAAATAATAATAATAATAATAATAATAATAATAGTAATAGTAATAATAATAGCAATAATAATAGTAATAGTAATAATAGTAATAGTAACAGTAATAGCAAAAAAAAAGATTTGTAGCGCCCATATCCATTTCTGCTGGGCGCTCAAGGCCGCGGAACAAAGTGGGAAAAAGAAACATAATACACACAATATACAATATAGCATTGGGGAAGAAAAAAATTATGTACTGAGATGGCAGACTACAATGTAATTATAATATACATCATCTTTGAAGAATTGTGACATAAGATAAGTAAGCATCGACTTAAATCTAGCTATACTATGACACAAGATTTGAGTTTAAGAAGATTGTTCCAGGAGTCTCGAGCCGCGACAAAAAAGACCTATCACCCCAGTTCCGTTTTCAAGTTGGTTTTCCCTTTAGAGTGACATGTTGCTGAGCGCATGTTGCGGATGGAGTGTAGTTAAACAGTTCAGAAATATAAATTGGAGCAATACTATTAAAAGATTTGTGGAACAATTAGCATCAGTTTAAAAACAATTTTTCAGAAACAGGGAAGCCAGTGCAGTTCTTTCAAGATTGAAAACAACCCTGTAACGGCAGTAGCGGTGATCACAGTCAACCGGGACACAAGCCTTTTCAAGTGGTTGCGCACAAAGTAGTTTTTTGGGAGAAACTGACCTAATATTATATAAACGGGTATATTATAGCACAAGAAAATAATTAATTAATAAATAGTATAAATGAAAAAACAGTAGTTATTGGCCCTCAGTTATGTTTTGACCTAGCAAGTTCTTTCTCAGAGAAAGAACATGTTAGGTTCGAGACCTAAGGCCAGTAGCTACTATTTTGCTTTTACAACGGGTCCTTTAGTTGGTAAGAAGTCATATAACAGCCAATTTCATTTATAAAATATGTACAAAAATATATTTTATACATCAAACTAACATTAGTCAACATATTTCATGGCTTAGTGTGATTTTAGATTGTATAATGCCAAAATGTGTTTCTGTAAATGATACAGTAGATCTAATGCTCTTGAACAAGTTCTGCTTAGATGTGAAGCATCATCTTTGATATAGTCAGCTTTATGATGACACCGTATTGAAATAACTTTTGAGTAGTAAGGGTTCTGAGAAGAACCATTGGTTAATTCCAACATTTCGATCTGTATGCTTTGTTCATCTTCTGGGAGAATGCCGGAATGCTGGTGCAGGAGGGCTGCGTACTGGTGAGGAGTCCTGATTACTGATCTCATTGCTTGTGCTGGCCTTTCATCTATAGTTATTACCCAAAAGTTTGAACATATTTATAATTAATTATGTAAGAAATAACAAATGTATTATTTCACAATTATCTATAGAAATTGGAAAAAAAAGGATGATATTGTAACAAATTTATATTCAAAAAAATTTTGTTTATCAGCTGTTTTTAACCAATGCACACACCATCCTTAAAACATTCAAATAATAAATCCCATTTCCACTATTTTATTTTTAACTTCATAGGGTTTCGATTACATGTTGTAACTCAGAAAGTTATTTGGAATTGCCAACTTTGTATCTCTCTTGTTCTTACTTCCACTATTATATCATCGTGATTGGTACAAACTACAGTAACCAGTGTGGGTTAACAATTTCATGATGTTTCAGATGATAACAAGTCCCATACATGTCAACACAATGTTCCCCAACTCCCATGGAAATTGGATATACAGCAATACTAGTGCATGGTGAACAATATTAAAACGCATCCTGCCCAACCAGGTCATAGAGGATACACAACTTCTCTCAAAAGTCACTGCCCAACTTCGCCAGCAAACAATCCTTTTAGATGATATGATGCGATATTTACAAACCTGGAATATATAATTGTCTTAAAATCCATCAAATTCATGTCAACAACCATGAACAGCTGATGAGTAACCATTCTAGATTA
>CM055816.1:62736568-62755821 GCA_029582265.1 Zoroaster sp. YZ-2022
GGATTAAGTCAGTCCAAAAAGATAAATTTGTTTTAAACCCTTTTTTGTAACAAAAAGTTTGAACACAATTCCACACTAACTTGGACATGGACATTTTTTATGTTTTGGGTAGATACCCATGCTCAGAGGTCCATGACCTGATCTCGTTGAGTGACCCAGTATCATTGAAAAGAGAAGATGCTGACAGAAGTTTTGTTTAAATAATTATCGGGAGTGGGCTTAACTGGGTTGAACTATGGTTGAACTACATGACACTTTGAAACCTCTCTGAAAGATTAGCCAGGTCATAGGACAAACAGCAATAGAAATAAAGATGACTCACCACGAATTGCAGAGATGATTTGGGTTAGCTTTGATGTTGTAGTCGTCAATGTCTGACTTCGTTTGATGTTGTTTTCGAAATGCAATTGATCCAGAATGCTATATACATGTATTAACTATGCATCTGATGCATATGAAGACATAGATTCTGCATACGAGGGTTGGATGAAAATTTTGAGCCTAACTATGATGAGTGCTGCTACAGCGATGAAACTTTATAGCAGGCACTTTAATTCAGCCTTCAACATGATTTAAAACACGTTAAGGCTTTGTTGTTCATTTATGATATTAGAATCATGCCAGTTATGGCATATTCAGACTGGCCTTTTCAAGCCTCTGTCCATACCCAAAAACTGGCCCATTTCCTACTTTTCCAGCAGAAAATAAACAGTGCTACTTTTGGTACTGGCTAATTTGTATATTATACTGGCTCCGGAAAGAGCCAGAATTGTTTCAAGACAGTTATTTCTTGCCTGAACTGGCCCCAGTTCCAAGCCTCCTGTGTGAAGTCAGAAATATCATTTTCACTTGGCCAGGGGGCCATAGTGCTGCATTTTTGAAAAAAGTAGCTGGTTACACACATTTAGCGTAGTATTGAGATATTGTACTGGCCCGGAATACTGGGCCAGTACACAATGCAACTGCATTAGGTTACATATGTATAATTATCTTAACTTGAACCATAATCCAATATTTTGAGTGTATGAAAATGGGTGATTCCTTTGATTGCAATTATTTTTGTTTTAAATTTGATATGAGAAAAAAGATGAGGCTTTGTTGTTCTCTCATATCTAACTGTGAAAAGTAGAATTTAAAATACAAGATATTAAAAATATGTCCAGATCATATATAACATGTATGCCGCGACTTATTAAAAGAACATACAAATAGAGATTACCAATAGTAGTGGGCCAGTACCCAGTTTTCTGGTACTGGTTCATTTATGGTGTGTGTGTGTAATGTTTTGGGCTGGTACCAGGCCAAGAATCGTGCCGTTGGCATTACAGTTGTACGGATATCGTATATATTCGAACTGCCCATTGTCCCATGACTGACAAAACAGAACTGGGCCAGTGCTGGTCCAGTTCGGCATTGTTGTTTGGGCAGGCAACTCCTGTACTGTAGTTAAGTTCAAACTTTTTCATCCAACCCTTGTACATGCGCAAAGTTAGCTATCACTGGAGGAAAAGACAGTGAGGAACGACGATGACTTGCCAGATACTCCTCTTGCTCGAAGAGTTGATTCTCCTTTGAGCACGTCATTTTAGAGATCTGTTCAGATGTTTTGCCACACAGTTACTGCAGGAGTTTCCTTTGCGTTCTGGATTCATTTCTAGAAAGAAAAAAAACTTAGCAGAGAATTAGTAGGCGCACAGTTCCTGGGAAGGTGGAGTGGAGTTCTTTCCTTTCCTCAAATGCCCATGGTTTCACAAGAAACACACAAAAACATGTTTTGTTAGTCATTTCTGTTGTGCATTGCATATAAAGTATACAGTTGTATTGACAATGTTAATCATCACTTTACTGATTGTGTAGTTCTTCTTTATTTTTGCAAACACATAATACTCAAATGCCTAATCACAGTTTGAACAAGTTTTCTGGACAACCTGAATGGTCAACAGTTGATCAAATGAACATTGTGATTCTAAACGGTCTAAATCACTGTTTAAGCACTGTCGTCAGAGTGTTTAAGATCGATTGAACTAGAACATATTTTAAAGAGAGTCATGCAGTATTACGAAAATAAAAGTCAAATTGCGTGCAGGTAGAAGTTTTCCCTGTCAAACATGTGTGTGCTTGGTTGTGTGTGCGCACGCGTACTTAAGCTTGCAGTATGTCTGCATGCATACAACTTTTGCTTTATGAAGAAACTGATGTGGGAAATACTCTTTCTTACCTTGCTGCTAAATCGCTAAAAAAATCACAGAAATTTGAAAATAATTTTCAACTCAGAGAGCAGCAAGCATTTATGAATGGGGAATAAAAGTTCGATGCTTGGTCCTAACTGTAGGGATTAAGACCTCTGGGATTGTCAGAGAAGCAATAAAGCGACCTCCATTCTGACTCGGTCCGGTCTCATCAAACTTTTATTCCCTTTAGTAGTGTACAAAGTTACAAATAAAAACAAAGATTACTATGTCTCCCTTCGGCTGCGCCGGCGGGGCATAAAATATAGTCATTAAGTCTTTATGTTAAACTTATCGGTAAGTATGTCAATGCACGTTAAAAAGTTGGCGTAGCCTGTACTTTTTCCCCGGTGTAGCGTATCCACTTCTTCACTTCATGAACATGTTGTCCGGCATTTTTGTTATTTACACGTTTCATGGCAATTATTAAAAGCTTCTTGAAAAAGCATTTAAAGATCAACACTGCATAAAGCACAAGGATGGATATTGATTACATAGGTTGTCAATGTAAAAAAAAATATCAATTAACTTTATTTATTTCAACGCTGAACAATATAAACAGATAGTATGGATAAGAGAATAACAATGCAGCAAAGAAAACTAATTTGAATGTGACAACAAAAGTTTGGGAAATGGAGGGGGTCCATAGAAGCACAGCTTGTTGTCGAGTATAGGCCTCTAAATTGTGTTGTTTGTACTGGGCACATATACAATGATAGAAAATTCCCAAGCTACAAGCAACACAACATAATAAACATAGAAGGAACTAAATGAAACAGTATTATGAGCAAACAATAAAACAGATCATGGCAAAAGAGAAATGCATAAACTTAGAATAATAAAACAAACGGATAAACAAAGAAACAAAATAGGTAAAACCATCTTCAAATCTCACTAGTTTTGTATTCCCATCATGTATGTCGCAGTTTCAAATCTAAGTAAAGAAGATTGAAGAAAATACCAAAAAGCTCCTTCCCAAACAAAGATAAAACAACAGATAGACATCCAAGGGTCAGTGGATACATTTGTGAGTTTCAGACCATATAACTGTAATAATTGCATGTATGCATAAATTGTTACATTCCCCATACAATAATTATTAGAGGAAATAGTCATTCAATTAAATATCAAACATTTGAATAACACAATTACCGTGTTGTTATGTTTTCAGAAGAGCACTGGCTTGAAAGAGGATTTACACTCTTTTGGCTGCATTTTTGACTTGAACAATAGTCCCGGTAACTTTATATATTAAGCTATAACAAAAACAAACAAAACCAAGTCAAAATTAAAAAACGATAAATGATAATGCCATTGGATAACATCAGATAAGCAAAATACAATAAAAGTAGAATTGAGAAATTTGCTGAATAACAAATAGTACAAAAAAGTGCTCAACATAGATGGGGTTGGAAGTGGAAAAGTTGATGGTAGTGGGGTTGTTGATGTAGTGAATAATAATAATAATAATAATAATAATAATAATAATAATAATGTGAATATTTATATAAAGCTAGCTCAAACAGACAGAAGAGAACTGGTATCAGAGCGCTTAATGCAAACTTACAACTACAAAACCCAAAAACAAAACAATTAAACAGGTGATGAGAAAGTCTTAAGATCTTTCTTGAACTTTGTTAATGATGTAGTGTGACGGATGTAGTGAGGCAAGTTATTCCATAGTGATAGGGACCAGCAGCATAAAAACCCTTGTCACCAGATTGAGAGTGTTGGTTTTAGGCACCGTAATCTGGTCTCATCATCACGTTGCCTGAGCGAAGTCCGCCGATTTCCTAGATTTGGAAAGGGATGATGAGGCCTCTGAAAGATACGTTGTGGTGCAGCTGTTTAAGAAACATTTGTAAGTAAGCATTGTTAAAATCTTAAACACAATACGCGAGTGGACAGGCAACCAATGGAGTTGTTGGAGAAATGACGCCGCAAGATCATACTTTTAGCTCTGGAAAACAAGTATTGGCTGCACGATTTTGGAGACGCTGGAAGACGCGTTTGATACTTCAGAAACATTTATACCATGAAGAAGAGAGTTAGCATAATTCTAATCGCGATGTAACAAGTGCACGAACGGCGCATGATGGCAAGTAGTTCGGTCAATATCATAAACATTCTAATTTTGAGATAAATTGCGGATATGGAAGTTTAGTGAACGACAAATCAGTCACAGTCACATGGGTTGAGCGTGTTCATATTTTGGCACCTAAAATTCACGAGAGTTTCTTGACGGACGGAGGTAGATGGTTTGAAGCGATGAGCAATATTACCGATCTTAAGCAGATGATGTCCTGCAACGTATGAGATAATCTTGGAGTGACGGTAACAGAATTCCAGTTTTAAGCTTATTTAATTGCAGCATGTTATGCGTCATCCATGTATTTTGATTTCAAGAGCAAATACAAGTGGTCAAAGTCGACAAAGCGTGTTTCACATCATTTTGGGTCTCTCGAGGATCACAGTAATAGGCGCAGCACCTGGCTGTCGTCTGCATAGTAAAATGAATTACTTGGTATGGCATGCTTAATGATACGTGTCATGAGTGGATGTGTATAGAATGAAAAGGACCGTGCTGGCCGATAACAGAGGCCCTGCGAAACCAAAATCGAGCTTGAGGCTCGGAGTATTCCATTCAGACGATTTTTGCTTTGCAAGTCCGGCCAGTGAGGTACCAGAATGAAACCAGTCGTGAACACTTCCAGTAATACTCAATATATTTGACATTCTATTTAAAAGTATAGAATGATCAATTGTACTGCAAAGCAGACAAATCGTCATCAACACACGTTCGAAGAGAACAGCCTGCCGATTATCAAGAGCACAGGACATATATCACTCTTGACCCTCCAACAAAGGCTGTCTCAGTGCTGCTGCTGCTATTGGACCCGTAAAGGCTGACTGGAATGGCTGGCTGATGCAGATTATTAACACTCCAAATGCTTGGAAACACGATCAGAAGAGCAGTTTTTCAATCACTTTAGACAGAAAGGCAGTGTTTGGACACGTAGGTCTCATAGTTCTTGAGAGTCGTGATCAAAAGCGTAGAGCTTTTTCAAAAAGTGGTATAACAATACAGCATCCTTAGAGCTGAAGGAAAACTGCCATTCGTCAAAGATGAATTATATACTATAGAAACCATAGCTGGGGTGAAAAATAATGACTCAGGGTTCTTCTTCAGGAGCCATGTAGAGGCAGCGGATCTAGTCCACAAGAGATTTACTAGGAGCGGAGGAAACGAACTTTAAAAATCTCATCATAATCAACGGCGGAGTGAAATGAGACATAATTGGTCCCTGGGTATGACGCCTCAATTATCGAAGAATGTCTGGCTCCATGCCCATGCCTGGCTCCCTGATGATTCGAAGGTTTAAGTGATATTCTGACGAATTTTAATAATAATTTCTCCATGAAGAAATTTGCTGAATTGATTGCTAAGTGATTTCATTGAACTCAAGTAGAAGGAGTGCTATTGATCACTATTGAGAAGCGTATTCACAACTTTGAAAACTGTTTTAGGATCGCCGTTGTAAGTTGCTCTTATAGTAGCGAGATTTTTCACTATGAATTAATTTGGATAATTTATGGAATCTGCTTAACGGCTAATACAAGATGCCCGGATCATCTGTGTTACGAGATTTATTCCATTTTCCTTTCAAGTTTGCGTTTGGTGCACCTGGCATCACTGCTTCAACACTTATCAGTGGATACCAGAGCGGTTGACGTTTATGAAATGTGTGTGTCCTTGTAGTCATTGGGCAATGGTTGTCGAGAAATGTCAAAGAATGGCATGATCATAAAATAAACTGCTTGGATCATCAAGAACAGCTGTCAAATGCCGAAAATCACTGAAAGCATGTTGAAGATCCAGCGCAAATGCTCTGTTCATCAAGGATACGGTAATTCCGTGATTGGAGGTGATCTTTGGGTTATTTTGTTTAGCAAAAGTCAACTGTCATTGGATCAGTAAAACATCTGAAATATAGGATTGTTACAGGAACTTGTAGTCAATCAGAAGTGAGTCATCGAGGCCGAGCCAATCAACAAATCAAGTGTGTGGCCATGCACTGTGTACGCAATTGTAAAAGGTTCATCTACATATTGGCCAATCCGACAATTGTTGAGTGAAGTGTTGAAAACGATACGAGTCACTTGGTCAGGATTGTCAACCATGGAATGTTGAAATCCCCAACAAAAGAGTTTCCCTGATAATAACAAACTTCCATCCAAAAGTTCATCGAATTCAGTTAGGAAATCAGAGATTTTCGCAGACGATTTTTTAGAAGATGGGGCGGCCTGTAAATGAGGACAAAGCGAAGTTTCTTTGTAGGATCGGTAATACCAAAAGCAGTATTCAAATGTGGTAACTTTGTAGAAGTCTCAATTAAAGAATGAGATAATGTTCAAGGCTGTTCTGTTACACAATGGAGTGATAATTCCCCGTAAGGTCATCACCACCACGAGAGGAACGCCATTCAAAAAGAAGTATCCCAAGTGCGGCGTACATTCTGCTATGGTAACAGGACGATCCTCACTTCCTACCAAACCAAGTTTCTGTGAGAAATATGACATCTGCATTATGTTCTATAATGTAATCATACAAAAGGCTGGTCTTGTTTCTCGACTGAGGAGTGATGAGCATTCTACAGGAAAAATATGTAGTTTGTCGTTTGTTTCTGCGTGACACTGGTTTCAAGTTAACGTTTACAAACTGCATGTAGTTTGACCCAGTGATTTCACCGATTGTGCATGAGTAAGATGTGGGGCAAGAACAGGGATGTGACGTTCAGCATCATTAGATAAGATATTGCCTTGAAGGTCGGCACTGTGCCATGGTTTGCGACCGACCGCCTCTTCTACCACGACGTGTTGGACTAAGATGCTGATACCTAAGGTTTTGATGCGGTTCCACAAGTTCTGAGGAGAGAGCTGCTGTTTTCCTGGTGTATTTATTCAACACCAAAAGTTGTTCATGGTCATAAGCAATCGGTGGTTCAGTTTGATGAAATTGATCAGATTCATGTTAACTTGAATTTGGACCACAGGATTGGGATTTATATCCCCGATATAAGTAGCTCAAGCTGGAATGTGGCAGTTATTACCATAGTATAGGATTCTAGTTCTAAAAAATTTCTTATGATGGCCGGGATAGAGTTGCTGGTAGGTTTCCATATTGTTTACAAGGTAAGGATACACCATAAAGCCCATCTGATCCAGTGCTGAGGAGCAAGATAAGAAAGAATACATGCTGTGGACTACCCATTGTCCAATACAAAGAGGTGTCCAAGATAAGTTGAATGAGTTATGCAAATGAGGCTGAATCAGACTCAAGGTTGAGTGAATCACCAAGCTGTATATATGCTAGGCTATGCTGTATGCTGTAGGCTATGCTGTATGCTGTATTATAGGCTGTATGCTGTAGGCTGAAGAAAATCAGAAAATGTCTCCTTTCAAAAGCACGAGAAGCCCTCCATCAAAAACACATAAAAATGTCCAGTATATTCCAGAAGTTACAAGCTCCCACTAGTATAAAGTTGAAGATGAAGGTAACAGCTAGAACCTTCAATTTTAGGCAAAATGTAGGACATAGATGGAGGTGCTGCCATCCACAGGGGCACACACATAGTAGTGGTCGCTCGGAGGTAGTGCCCATAATTGGCATAGCTAGGATCATCTTACCACCCATGACGTTTGGGTTGGGTGGATTAGGTCTGGTTGTTTTGCTCTAGTATTAACTAATAAAATATTTAAGAGGAAATTGTCGCCCAAACTCGTAAAACATGAAGCTAAATTGAATTTTTCAGAGCTCTGTTGATCAAACTCTAAAATGTGATGCACCTTGGTCAATTTTAATCCCGAAAGCTATACAGTGTTGTAAAAACTCTCAAAAATGAGAGAGGCATTTGGTCGTGTCAGACAAAATTCGGGAGTGAGTTTGGGTAACAGGTACAACAAACTACAATACACCAGATCTGCAATACACCAGTCACGATATGTAAATACCTTCAACTTATGGACGCGTCTGAGATGGTGGTCAACGCGCACGAGACCCACGGCACCACAATCTTCAAGCGGGCATGACTGTCTACGTCTCCTCTGTGTATCAAAGGAAAAAAACATAAATGCATTTATACAAAAAATCCAAAAAATTGAAAGGAACTGAAACTCCTGACCAGAGCAAATGCCTTAAAATCATTGACTTTACTGATTTTCTGCCATAAATTTTATGTAATAGTAAAAAAAAAAAATAATAATAATTTTTGTTTTTTTTAAAAGCTGGCTAGGCCAACTTATCTTAAAGAGACTGTCACGTGTCAAACAGTAATCTATAAATTGCCAGTCAACGTTTCTGAGTAGATGGTCCAGCCCATGACTACTTCATTGAAACAAATAATGATGAGATATTATTTTTAAGAATAATGGTTTATCAGTTACACAATGGAAGGCCGTAAAGCAGTTTTCTCCCTTCTTAAACTATAAACTTCAACATTAAAAAGACGGGATGGAGCTCTTCAAAACAACAACTAAAATCATTCAGGGGTCTTTATGGATAACTGCCTGAATACTTTTAGCACTCACTTCAGTCGAGCCTCAGACAAATGTTTCTTTCTCTGAGAAGATTCAGTCACTTTGTGTTTCTTTAAAAGATGCTGGCTTAGAAATTTTGTGGACAGTTGACAAAGTTCACACTTTCTAATTTTTCTTTCCTGAAAAAATAATAATAAACAAAACAGAAATTAATTGTCCAAATTGTAAAATATAAAATAGACAATTCCTGAGACAAGTAAAAATACAGCAACATCCAATAAGTATAAGATGATTTCACTAGAATAATATATTGCTGTGATGCAAACTGTGATACTTGGTTTTTACAATGCCGATGACCGGCAAACACAATAAAACATGGTTTGGGGGCAGACTAGCGACATCTGCTACCCGAGTTATTAGAAGTTGATAGACCTACTGAAGTGGAAATAACAATCAGAAGTTCTACAGCATCATCACAGATTCAGGACTAGTTGAAGAGTAATCACTCCTATATGTGAGTGGTACACACAAAAAAGTTGAATATTTTGCATTGCTGTGAAAAGAGTTGTATACAGAACACAAAGACAACAATTTTCAATGTGTCACAATCTTAGGAAAGCTACTTGGTCAGCA
The DNA here is from genome assembly GCA_029582265.1 of Zoroaster sp. YZ-2022. Lineage (NCBI taxonomy): Eukaryota > Metazoa > Echinodermata > Asteroidea > Forcipulatida > Zoroasteridae > Zoroaster > Zoroaster sp. YZ-2022. Next base: position 62,745,967 of record CM055816.1, read on the forward strand.
TTATTGCTAATTTCACTTTCACTTTAATTAAAGACTACATTAAAAATTTATTACTTACATACTCTTTCTTAACTGTGGTGTCCACAACCTCTCTAAAATTTTGTTAAAACAAGAAAATCATATATTACTATAGGCCTAAACATATTAAAGCACCAATTAATTTTTGCTAAATTCACACATTGGATTGGCAAAATGTACAAACTGCATATAGCTTCACATCCTTCGCATCAAGATTTTGAGAATAATATACCAAAGTATTGCAACTGCATTGTCAATTAATGTTTGCTCACCAACTCATATAAATTAGTTCCATTAATTCAACAAACCGGACCGGATGTGCACATCTACCACTTTATCCTATCTATTTTCTTGGGGTGACGCGAGCGAGATACATGCAGGATTTGACCAATCACAGAATGGTAATTCCCAGTTGGCACAAGTTGGTCCTGCTGGTGACATTGTGTTCTGGTCATTTTATTACGTTTATCTTACAATAAAGCATGACCTCAAAATAATGTCAGAAAGACGTGATTATGTATGACGTTACTTTTTGGTCAAAAATCAACATCAAAATTATGTTTGCTTTTGGTCAGATTTTGGTCATTTATATCACAATCAAATTAATTTTAACTATCATGTATACCTACCCTCTTTCACACCTGTTTTGGTCATCTGTCTTATCACCATCAAAAAGGTCAACACTGAAAAATGAAAGAAAATAATTTTCATAATAAAGTATCAATACAATAGTATGAACACTATAAGTTTATATTTTTGTATGTCTTTGTTGAGGTTTTTTATTATTTTGCCTTGTCCTGCATGTTTTATAATCCTGTTTCTTTTCAACACTTTCCATGGAAAGTGGTCATGGACACCAACAAATCTAACCAATAAAAATTGGGTTTTTATTACAACCAACATATTCAAGTTACGTAACATACAGTTGCAAATTTCCTCAAAGTAAACTTTTTTAGATTTTTTTCTAAATATGTGTTTATTTGACCGATTTGGCAGGAAATATAAGACATAACAACAACGAAACTTTTGTTTTGTTTATTAAAGTACAATCAGACGTCATTCATCAATGTATAAATTGTGAAACAAATGTTTTTACTGAAATAATGTCACATCGGTGTAGGGTAAACCAAATTCGGTGGAGTGTCATGGCCGAGCAGTCAAGCGCATCGGCCTCAAGTTCTGGTTGTGTCAGAAGCAGGACGTGGGTTCCCCGTCGTGGCACTTGTGTCCTTGAGCAAGACACTTAACCATAATTGCTTCGTCCTACAGATGGGACATAAAGTTGTAGGTCCTGTATGTTGTGTAATGCATGTAAAAGAACCCAGGACACTCATCATCAAGAGAAGGGGTTCATAGGACCGACTTGTTTCCTTGTCATCCCCGGCCACATGCTTCTGTACTGTTGATATTAGTTAGCGAGCGAAGCCGGCCGGCCCCAAACTTTCAATCAATCACTAATCAGGTAAACCGATTCAGTAAAGTATAGTGCGCAGATAATTATAACGCGGCATGTTCTTCGTCCGCACTGTGCCTTGCCTTTAGTCAAGGCGCACCCCGATTGGATACTGGCGTAGACGACACGAGACCACCACAGCGCTGTGGTGGTCTTTCGTGTCGTAATACGCTAGTATCCGAAAAAGCGCTACGCGCACTATTTACTGTGCCTGGTTTCACCACAGCAATCTGATTACCTGCTGAATGAGTGCGGGAACCAGTTCGGTATACGAAGCCGGGTGTGTATTAGATATAGACACCGTGAAAGCACGTGCACAGGACCGAATATTCCGCTGCGCACACTCTACAGTAGGAAGCAAATTTTAGGTGAGCAGTATTTTATGTGACACCGTCACTGCATGCAGTGCATGCCACGCGCCGCCGTGCGGACCGTGGACCGACCGCTGTACGATCAAAAGTCCATGGCCGATATAATGCATCTCTGGCATGTTTTGATGCAACTATGAGTTGACAGCAAATGTTTTCACTACTGATTACAAACTAAGAGCCGAACTTGTTGTCAGACAGTTCATTATTATGTGATGATGCATTTTTACTTTATTTTTTCACTAGCCCGCCGGGATGTCAAACTGGAAAAAATAGTAGCCCGGCTGTAAATCCACTAGTCCCGGGCTAGCGGGCTACCGGCAATTTCGACCCCTGGTGTTATATAATAATAATTATACAATGATATCATCCAAATCATATCATCCATTATTTCCCCATGTATTTATTACCGGCGACGCGCTGCGCATCGAGACGCTCAAAAACTTAATATTGGACAGCTGCCGTCCAATATTAAAATAATTATTGGACGGTTACGGTCATTGAACGCATGTTATCAGTGTCGTTTCCAAAATATTCGTTTCCCCTTCGTCCAAACGAGGCAAGGTCGCGTCACGGGGACAAGGTTGGTGTGGGCCGGAGTCGTTCGTTGTTTAGAGGATTGTAGGATATTTAGGTGAGGTTGGACAAATTCGTGTCTATATTTTGCTTATTGTAAAAAATATCAAATGACAAGGATCTATGTGCGAGTTATATAAAACAAATATTGCATTTCACGTTTCGTGCAATGTTGCAGAATATAATCACTCGGTGAAATCTGGCTTTCCTCGTGAAATGGAATAGTCCAGATTTCACCAGATGTTATTCTGCGACATTCACTCATGTCATCCAATATTTGTATAGTATTACTCAACAAAAGGTATACTGAGTGCTTTCAACTTAAAACTGAACAATTCAGAACTCAGGCACAAAACAGGTATTTCCTCTATGAAGTATGAAACTTACGTGCTGTTCAGTTCTACCTTAATGTTAGCCAAACCAATGCTTTTGGGACCCTGACGACAAGGGCATGCTCAAAGAGAGGCAATGGAGTTGTGCATTTGCTGTAATGCAACAGAACTTCATAAGGATGGTCCGTAGTCCTTACACGTTTTGGTTTAGGTGAGCATAATTCATAGAGGTTTATAGTATTCTGGTACTTTATGAAAAATACAAAATGTTTCTGCTACCTTCTTTAACAATAATTACAGTTTACTCACTCGCAAATGTCATTGAAACCATACTCTGATGTTCCACCTTGGCTACCACTGTTGCTGTTACTCCTGTTTTGAATTGTAAATTGAAACATCACACATGTTACAAGTCTGAGGTACTACATGTATGCAATTGAATTTGTTGTATTTCTGACTGTGAGGGCTGGTAGACGGCGTGCAGTTTCGATACAGATTCTGCTGTGGACCAATTTCTGGCAGCGCCCTCACACATTTAAAAATACGGGCCATTTGTAGAGGACCATAAAATGGCACATTTTGAAAATGCACAAAACTAACTTGCGAAATTAAGCATCTGGGGTGTGCGTAAGCCCATGGAGAACTTCATATGAAGACTTTTTTTATAAGAAATGTTACGCTAAAGAAGGGTATTTATGAATGGGAATAAAAACTTGATGATTGATCTTTTACTTTAGAATGAAGATCTCTGGGATTGTGGCCTTTATTGCCCATGGCCACAATCCCATCGGTCTTAATGCTACTGCAAAAGACAGCCCAACAAACTTTTATTCCCTTATTGTTATCTTCTGAAGAGAGGGATCATGTGTCTCTAAATTTCTGCAAAATTAAAAAGAAAAATCTTAAAAAAAAGTAAAATTCAAGTTAACTCACTTCCTTTGGTCATTAGATGAACACCATCAGAGCTCATATCAGATTCAAAACTATCTTTCGTTGAGTCACCTGCTGCTATATCACTAGAGAAAATCATAATTTAAACATTTGTTTTATGTCTACCACTTTGACAAAATTATATCGGGATGCCATTTGGAGACGAACCGCCCAAAAATAGACCAATAGGCACTGTCGCAGAAGTAGTTTTGTATTACGCGTGTATACCTCTGTTCTACAGACACAATCCTTTCTCTAATGGTCTAAATAGATGAATTGAGGTCCCCTGGATGCCCCTGGACACACCAACCAAATATTGAAGCATTCAGGCAGTGGCCAATACCCATTAAAATTGCAAGTCAAGTGTAGAACAGTGTCATGCGGTTTGGGAGGTTTAGGAAGTTTTTGATTTGTGGAGCCATTGTCTAATAATAAAGTTATATGAGGGAGAGAGTCATGTGTCTCTCTAACTATTTGGCACAAAAATCTAAAAATTCAAGTAATGGCACTTACTTGCTTTTGGTCATCGGATGAAGATGCACAACCCCTCAGACATGTCAGACCCCACATCAGATTCAAAACTATCTTTCAATGAGTCATCCGCTGCTATATCATCACTAGAGAAATCATAATTCAAAATTTGTTTTGTATGCAATGTGTACGTACCTCTCAGCACACATAAATCCTCTATCCTGAAGTTGGTCAAATGGACGTGGTATACCACCTACAAACCAAAATAATAAACAAAGCTGGAGGATTAAATTCGTTATCTACATGCGCGTTCGTGAAATACCGAGAAAATATACCGCTTTTGTGTCCCATATCCAAACCCGGGCCTTCGGCCTCGTTGGATATGGGATATATTTTCAGTATTCCACTCGCGCAGGTGATAACTAATAATAGACCATACAGATGAGTGATCATAAAGATTTATCGATATGTCGGCAGATAATTGCGGGTATTACAACAATAAACGGGTTTTTGAAAAATGATAAACATTGGGCTGTAATTTTTTCTACCTGCATGTACATGTATATGTACAATGTAACATGGCCAAATGGTCATTATGCAAATTAATAAATTGTAAAGTTTTGTACAGAGAGAATTCACCTTGGATAAAACATTACCATAAATAAAAGAACATAACATTCTTTTAAACCTAACTAAGCAGATTTTTATTTATGATACATTTTGCCACCACTTACCATGTTGTTTTTCATCTGGGAGTTTATGACATATACAGTGTGTGTGCTGTGACATTCCATTTATAAGTTTCAAGCTGAAAGCTCATTGTTTACAAAGGCGATACTAATCCCCCATGAGAAATATTTCCACTTTAAATGCTGTCATCTTCGAGAAAATTGTATCTAAAGACCTCCAAAAATGCAACAGCTGATTTTGATTGCAACAATCAAAAGAATAGCACAATAAGAATGTGCTAGAAACAACATTCAAAGAATAGCACAATATGAATGTGCACAGAATCACTGATAACAGTTTTTGAAATGTGAATACATTTTGATTAAATATTCATATTAAGTTAGTTTTATGATGTGCATTTGTAAAGTAGATGATTGGAATGAATACATTTCCAAAACAAATGATGTAAATGCCTTTAATTAGATTTTACCTGGTACATGTACATTATTTTGTATATGCCTACTATTTTGTGAACACTTTTATAAAACACTTTTCTCTCCAGGAACATTCACTGTAAAGATAAAAAACATCACTGGTTTTGGAAGAATGCATTTATTCAATCATCTAGTTTCAAATTCACATCATAAAATAATCATGCTTATCTGTGAAAACTTTATTAAATTAAGTGTTCACATTTTGAGAGAATTTGTGCACGTTCTATTATACATGTATTGACTATGATGCTGCACTCAAAATCAGCTGTTGCATTTTTGGGGTCTGCCGATACAATTTCCTCACTAAATTACAGCTTTTTTAAATGGAAATATTTCTCAGGGGATTGGTACTAATGTCACCTTTGCAAACAGTAAGCTTTCAGATAGAAACTATAATTCCTAATAAAGTTATATTGTACCTTTACTTATTTGGCACAATACTGAACAGAGAGGAGAAACCAATAAAGCTACAGATATAAATCACTTACTTGCAAAGGTCATCACAACTGATGTTCATGTCCCTCTTAGAGGTCACTTCATGCAGACCATCACGTGTTGCATCACCCACTTCTACATGTGCATCATTACTAGTGAAAAATAGAATTTCAAAGTTTCAAAGTCAATCTTGACAAATCTGAGTAGAAGTTTCGAATGACCAGTCAGTACTCTCACTCAAAGAAGTAGGATTGCATACATTTTCTGATAGTAATAAAATTCTAGCTAATTGAAAGTTGGAGTTTGAATGTTTTTCTATATTTTGCAGAATATTAAATGTCAAAATTTCAGAATTTTTAAGTACATACATACACTGCACACTTGCAGGGCAATTTGGACGGATGGATTTTTTAAATAAATATGTGCATGCTACCAAACTAAAGAACTTTGAATCAAACACATCTTGATGTTCAACATCAAGATTTGTACTGGTTATTTTAAATAGCAATCATGTCACTACATGATCTAGAACTTACTGTTGCCCAATGCCTCCAGCAAAGGCGAGAGGTTCCAACAACTTCATTGCCTACAAAACAATGATAAATATAATTAATGTACAAAGTGCAATGCTTTATGTGTGAGGTTTTAGTAGCATGGTCAGAACTATGGTCGGCAATGTCAAGGGCAAGATCTTTACACAGAATGTACAATGCTGGTGTCACAAAACATTGAAAAGGGTAGAAAGGCAAAGTTACAAATTGCACTTAATTTAAAACATGTTTGTCTTTTTTTCTTCTCAGAATGAAGTTTTTGCTGATTTTATTTTTTGTTTTTGGGGTAAATGCGACGATATTTAAGGGATCTTGCCAATACTATAAGTGGTACTACAGTGTATTTGCAGTGCAAAATATTCAGATAAAAGTAACACAAAACCCAAGTACAGAGTGACTTGGGTACGAATTGACTTGGGTAATAATTGACTTGGGTAATAATTGACTTGGGTAATAATTGACTTGGGTAATAATTGACTTGGGTACAAAGTGACTTGGGTACAAAGTGACTTGGGTACAAAGTGACTTGGGTACAAAGTGACTTGGGTACAAAGTGACTTTGGTCTGAATTGACTTGGGTACAAAGTGACTTGGGTACAAAGTGACTTGGGTACGAAGTGACTTGGAGTGCAAAGTGACTTGGGTACAAATTGACTTGGTATGAATTGACTATGTATGAGTTCGGAAGTCAAATATACCTTATTAATCCATCATTTTCGTGAAATATTCTAACTCTCAACATTAAACATTTCTGCGAAATTTAAACACAGTTCGTCACGCAAACGTATTACGCGTGTTTGTGCGGGCACCGTTAACACGCGCACAGCATTACGCACCCAATGTTAACTGATAATACACGCAACCATCCTGCGCCTAAACATTGTAAGTATGCGTATGCAGGAAAGTTGATGGGATAAACAAAACGGAAACATTTTAACGTTCAGTGCTGAATTATTTCAAGAAAATGATGGATTTATAAGGAATATTTGACGTCAAACCTCTGCTTGAAGAAATGTATGCAGCCATGGATATTAATCGGTGAGATTAGTAGTAGCATCTTACAGGTAAGATTTAAATTATGGAGCTCTGAAAATTTTTCAACCTGAAAACGGGCCCTCATATCCAGGATGTTACTGTAGTATTTACACAAAGGAAAAAGGCCTCCAGGACTAGCCTAATAATGACATACATGTACATGTACTCTTCTTTTACTTACTTCTGAATCTGATGCCATGCTGATGATTTGCAGTCTACCTGTACAAAGTGTAAAGCAGTAGTTACATGTAAGTCTAGCAATACATGTATGTTCATTTGTCTTTCATGTTAAAAAATTATAGGACATAACCTTGGACCCTGCAATGGTTTACTTAACAAGCTTGAACATGAGTAATTTTCACTTCAACAGCCACACTTATTAGAGTTAACTAATGTCACATCAATTGAACCCGAATCGCATGACACAAGCGGCGGTTGTATACAGCATTATATGCACAATCTTACCTGATTATTAATTAGGCAGTGACTAGCCAACATTATTAAAATGACCAAAATTTTTGACCACGTCCACATAGCAGAGCGGTCTACGCAACCGCTTCCACATGCAACGTTCCAGGTTCGAATCTTGGGGTTGCCTTTTTTATTATTATTTTTTTCATCACATGAAATACAAATATTCTTCTTTTTTTGTTAGGCCCCGCGCCCCCCTATTATAAAAATATTAAAAATTCACTCTTAAGTCTTACACCTAGGGCCTACATTAAATGTATAGACGATTACTTATTTTTTTCTTCTGATTTGAGGTTCCCAAAAGGATATTTTAGAGAGGAAATAAAGTCCGAAAATTGCGGTTGGCCTACAGTAAAAATAGCGTTTTGGATGAATTTACCGTCGTCCTTGGTAAAATAAAATTCACTGCTAGTACAATATAACTAATTAACAGGAAGAGTAACGTTTTTAAATGTATTTCAAAATAGTACCTTTTTTGTTCTATTATTGATCGGTAAAGGTCCTCTCTTACCAACCCAAAACCTTGCGACATGCCATGGCGCTGTTAGTTGACAATTAGGTTTGTAAACTAAATTTAATTACTCTGTTCATACTCACTAATTTCTCAAATTCCTACAAGGGTTCACTGTTAGGAAGTATATCCAAAATAGCATGGTTAATTCCCATTAGCCTACTTTGAACCCTTGACCCAAAAAAATCCTACTGCAAAAAGCATGGTCCCCATATGGGACCGTGTACAAAATCCTGCATGGTCCATAGTACATCTGCATGGTCCCATGTACACAAATCGTAATCCCATCTGTCAACTTACAAGGGACATTGACTTCCGGACTCTGAGCGAGAAAACTTATCAAAGCTATCAGTTACCCACTGTTGTGTCAAGACGCATGAATCAGACATGCTGGAACCATCAGCCAGAGGGTGAGAGATATTTATTCCTATAACTGCTATGGAGTACACATAATAGGGTATCCTCGAATTTTACCTAAATGACGCACCTAAGGTTCATATAATCCAACTGGACGGTAACTTACAAATGAAATTAGCTTGAGTTTGATTGTGTTCAGTTTGTTTCAGTGAAAGAGGATTCTCTTGCCGTAAAATGCTGAATTTCAATGCATGATCATACGCATGGACGTCTTGAGCACAGTTTTTGGAGATGTACAGAATTGTGGTCATCAGAGAAAATTGAAGCATTGGTTATAATGACTCACCCAAAACTGTTAAAGTTGATGGAGGGCACTGAAAATGTACCAAGAAGAAAAACAATTGAAATCATGTTTCATCTTATTCCCAGATGGTTTGTCTAAAATTGGCTTTTAAAGCTTGAAAATAAAATATTGTTTCGATTTTTACAAATAAATGGTATAATTTGGAGAAGCTCTCAAAACTTTTAATCAATATTCTTGAAAGACCAATAAAATGGAAGGTGGTTAAATTTCTTGCAAAAGTAGCTTTAAAACTTTGAAATGTGTAAAATTGCTGTTAACATTTTGTCAAATAAAAGATTTCTTTTCATAACCATGATATTAATGTTTCATTTTTCTCAATAATTTTCCACTACCGTCGAGAATAAACACCAACGACAGGTTAAGTAGTCTTCGTTCGCTTCTTCTATCAAATATAAGGGAATGTGTCCCAAATTTGAGGATCGAAGGTTATTTCTTTAAAAATCATGTTGCAAATACCAAAGCATATATTTTTGGTTTCCACAGACAACTTAGCTTTGTTGACGGCATAGAACAATAAAATCACAGATGTTCGTGAACAAAATTGAGGTCACGTAAATCGATCTTACTAGGCCTATTTGTATCTAAGTAAAATCCAGTGGTTTTAAACAACTTTTTCCACTTTCATAAGCACTAACTTTTCAGTAAATCATACAATTTCACTATAATTTTTATTTCCTGTAACAAGCACGACTTAGATAAGTTTATTACCAGTAATACACCATAGTTTTGTAAGTTTTCCCGAAAATGCTAAGCCAAAAAGGTAGGTGCGTCATTTCCACGAGGTGCGGCGAATTACGTACATGGACGATATATTTTTTTA